>CM055908.1:9234840-9834840 GCA_029582155.1 Panopea generosa
GCTATAAGTTTTTTAGCAGCCATGCATTGTTTATCTTCTGATATAAGTTTGTTCAACAGCCACGCATTGTTTATCTCCTGCTATAAGTTTGTTCAGCAGTCACACGTTGTTTACCTTCTGCTATAAGTTTGTTCAACAGCCACACGTTGTTTATCTTCTGCTATAAGTTTGTTCAGCAGCCACGCGTTGTTTATCTTCTGCTATAAGTTTGTTCAGCAGCCACGCGTTGTTTATCTTCTGCTGTAAGTTTGTTCAGCAGCCACGCGTTGTTTATCTTCTGCTGTAAGTTTGTTCAGCAGTCACACGTTGTTTATCTTCTGCTATAAGTTTGTTCAGCAGCCACGCGTTGTTTATCTTCTGCTGTAAGTTTGTTCAACAGCCATGTGTTGTTTATCTTCTACTATAAGTTTGTTCAGCAGCCACCAGTGTTTATCTTCTGCTTTAAGTTTGTTCAACAGCCACGCGTTGTTTATCTTCTGCTATAAGTTTGTTCAGCAGCCACGCGTTGTTTATCTTCTGCAATAAGTTTGTTCAGCAGCCACGCGTTGTTTATCTTCTGCTGTAAGTTTGTTCAGCAGTCACATGTTGTTTATCTTCTGCTATAAGTTTGTTCAACAGCCACACGTTGTTTATCTTCTGCTATAAGTTTGTTCAGCAGCCACGCGTTGTTTATCTTCTGCTATTAGTTTGTTCAGCAGCCACCAGTGTTTATCTTCTGCTATAAGTTTGTTCAACAGCCACGCGTTGTTTATCTTCTGCTATAAGTTTGTTCAGCAGCCACGCGTTGTTTATCTTCTGCAATAAGTTTGTTCAGCAGCCACGCGTTGTTTATCTTCTGCTGTAAGTTTGTTCAGCAGTCACACGTTGTTTATCTTCTGCTATAAGTTTGTTCAACAGCCACACGTTGTTTATCTTCTGCTATAAGTTTGTTCAGCAGCCATGCGTTGTTTATCTTCTGCAGTAAGTTTGTTCAACAGCCATGTGTTGTTTACCTTCTGCTATAAGTTTGTTCAGCAGCCACTCGTTGTTTATCTTCTGCTATAAGTTTGTTCAACAGCCACGCGTTGTTTATCTTCTGCTATAAGTTTGTTCAGCAGCCACGCGTTGTTTATCTTCTGCTATAAGTTTGTTCAACAGCCACACGTTGTTTATCTTCTGCTATAAGTTTGCTCAACAGCCACGCGTTGTTTATCTTCTGCTATAAGTTTGTTCAGCAGCCACGCGTTGTTTATCTTCTGCTGTAAGTTTGTTCAACAGCCATGTGTTGTTTATCTTCTGCTATAAGTTTGTTCAGCAGTCACACATTGTTTATCTTCTGCTATAAGTTTGTTCAGCAGTCACACATTGTTTACCTTCTGCTATAAGTTTGTTCAGCAGTCACACATTGTTTATCTTCTGCTATAAGTTTGTTCAGCAGTCACACGTTGTTTACCTTCTGCTATAAGTTTGTTCAGCAGCCACCAGTGTTTATCTTCTGCTATAAGTTTGTTCAACAGCCACACGTTGTTTATCTTCTGCTATAAGTTTGTTCAACAGCCACCCGTTGTTTATCTTCTGCTATAAGTTTGTTAAGCAGCCACACGTTGTTTATCTTCTGCTATAAGTTTGTTCAGCAGCCATGTGTTGTTTATCTTCTGCTATAAGTTTGTTCAGCAGCCATGTGTTGTTTATCTTCTGCTATAAGTTTGTTCAACAGCCACATGTTGTTTATCTTCTGCTATAAGTTTGTTCAGCAGCCACGCGTTGTTTATCTTCTGCTATAAGTTTGTTCAACAGCCACACGTTGTTTATCTTCTGCTATAAGTTTGTTCAGCAGCCATGCATTGTTTATCTTCTGCTATAAGTTTGTTCAGCAGTCACACGTTGTTTATCTTCTGCTATAAGTTTGTTCAGCAGTCACACGTTGTTTACCTTCTGATATAAGTTTGTTCAGCAGCCACCAGTGTTTATCTTCTGCTATAAGTTTGTTCAACAGCCACACATTGTTTATCTTCTGCTATAAGTTTGTTCAACAGCCACGCGTTGTTTATCTTCTGCTATAAGTTTGTTCAGCAGCCATGTGTTGTTTATCTTCTGCTATAAGTTTGTTCAACAGCCACATGTTGTTTATCTTCTGCTATAAGTTTGTTCAGCAGCCATGCGTTGTTTATCTTCTGCTATAAGTTTGTTCAACAGCCACACATTGTTTATCTTCTGCTATAAGTTTGTTCAGCAGCCACCAGTGTTTATCTTCTGCTATAAGTTTGTTCAGCAGTCACACGTTGTTTATCTTCTGCTATAAGTTTGTTCAGCAGTCACACATTGTTTACCTTCTGCTATAAGTTTGTTCAGCAGCCATGTGTTGTTTATCTTCTGCTACAAGTTTGTTCAACAGCCACATGTTGTTTATCTTCTGCTATAAGTTTGTTCAACAGCCACGCGTTGTTTATCTTCTGCTATAAGTTTGTTCAGCAGCCACACGTTGTTTATCTTCTGCTATAAGTTTGTTCAGCAGCCATGTGTTGTTTATCTTCTGCTATAAGTTTGTTCAGCAGCCATGTGTTGTTTATCTTCTGCTATAAGTTTGTTCAACAGCCACACATTGTTTATCTTCTGCTATAAGTTTGTTCAGCAGCCACGCGTTGTTTATCTTCTGCTATAAGTTTGTTCAACAGCCACACGTTGTTTATCTTCTGCTATAAGTTTGTTCAGCAGCCATGCATTGTTTATCTTCTGCTATAAGTTTGTTCAGCAGTCACACATTGTTTATCTTCTGCTATAAGTTTGTTCAGCAGTCACACATTGTTTACCTTCTGCTATAAGTTTGTTCAGCAGCCACCAGTGTTTATCTTCTGCTATAAGTTTGTTCAACAGCCACACGTTGTTTATCTTCTGCTATAAGTTTGTTCAACAGCCACGCGTTGTTTATCTTCTGCTATAAGTTTGTTCAGCAGCCACACGTTGTTTATCTTCTGCTATAAGTTTGTTCAACAGCCACGCGTTGTTTATCTTCTGCTGTAAGTTTGTTCAACAGCCATGTGTTGTTTATCTTCTGCTATAAGTTTGTTCAGCAGCCACGCATTGTTTATCTTCTGCTATAAGTTTGTTCAGCAGCCACACGTTGTTTATCTTCTGCTATAAGTTTGTTCAGCAGCCACACATTGTTTATCTTCTGCTTTAAGTTTGTTCAGCAGCCACGTGTTGTTTATCTTCTGCTATAAGTTTGTTCAGCAGTCACACGTTGTTTACCTTCTGCTATAAGTTTGTTCAGCAGCCACATGTTGTTTACCTTCTGCTATAAGTTTGTGCAGCAGCCACGCGTTGTTTATCTTCTGCTATAAGTTTGTTCAGCAGCCACACGTTGTTTATCTTCTGCTATAAGTTTGTTCAGCAGCCATGTGTTGTTTATCTTCTGCTGTAAGTTTGTTCAGCAGCCACACATTGTTTATCATCTGCTGTAAGTTTGTTCAGCAGCCACGCGTTGTTTACCTTCTGCTATAAATTTTTTTAGCAGCCATGCGTTGTTTATCTTCTGATATAAGTTTGTTCAACAGCCACGCATTGTTTATCTCCTGCTATAAGTTTGTTCAGCAGTCACACGTTGTTTACCTTCTGCTATAAGTTTGTTCAACAGCCACACGTTGTTTATCTTCTGCTATAAGTTTGTTCAGCAGCCACGCGTTGTTTATCTTCTGCTATAAGTTTGTTCAGCAACATTTGCACACCTTTTCGACTTCGCCTTGTAGACATGTGGAACTTTATTCCTTTGTTCCTCGAAAAAAAAAAGTGGCCTCTCATCGTCAGAATAAATTGTAGTTTTAAATTCTTTATTAAATTCATCATTGTTTTGATGAGATTGGCGAAAATGTGATGAGCCGAAAATACCCATGCTTCCATTCGGATACGGTGATCTTGACCTCTCTGATCTTATATTTTGTAGCCAAATGTTTATAATTCTCGATTAGCTTGTTGAAGCTATAAACCAGGATGCGATCCACAGCTGATGAATTTTCTTTACAGCTGAATTGTTCCTTTCAAACACAAAAAAGTCAGTTGACTGGAGTACATTATCAATCCAGTTATTAAATGGCTCGTTACAGTAAACGCTTGCATCTGCCCATATACCCCCATATCGGGCCAAAAGTTTCACTCAAATGATATCAGATTTAGCTTGAATGGCCGCCGAGCTCTAGGCCTCATCTGAATAATACTTAGTCCGGTTTATAAGACGCTCAGCATTTTTGCATATTAAGTGCCCGTATGCAGTACTTTTGATTATGCCGCTTCCAGGACCTCAAACATGCAGCCTGTAGCGGTGGTGCTTTATCCCACTCTTTGTTCCAAGTATCAAGATTGTACAAGGTAGACGCTTGGAGCATCGATCTGAAAGACACTGAACAGGAAGGGGCGTGTTATTTTCCCGTAAATCTGAAGAATTACTACCGACATAAGTGTTAGGAAATGGAACGTACACTGATTGAACAAATGTCACATTTCTTCTGGTCTGAAAAATAGAATGTATATTCCATGGTCCTTCTCTCAGAGTCACGGACATTATAATCATAAACACGCTAACGGTTATGACTAACATTAGATACAGATGTGTACTGTTTCTAAATGTCTCCATTGTTCTTTTATATATCAATTTTCTGATATATATATAGATATAGTTTTTGCTTGTGTTATCTCTAAATGTCAGCAATACCTGTATATGCAGCAGTTGCTAAAATACTGCTGTAACTCAGGTTGAATTCTGCATTGGTCAGTCCTGAAAATAGATTACAGTTTTTAAAATGTTTTATTTCTCATTATACATACATGTAAATAGAAACACATTGTTCATAATACAATCCTTAGGAAAAGATGTACATTTTTATACTAGCAAGTGCCTTCAGATTATGTTTATATATTATAACAATAAATATTAAAACCGCTCACAATAATGATATTACATTTTAACTAGTTAAGAATACGAAAATAATCCCATTATTTGTTTGTTACATACATAACATATAACGTATAAGTTTACTTTTTATAACTTAGTGTTGTCACAGCGTATATATATATGTGTGTGTGTATATGAAAAAAAAACCAGATTGTAAAACATAAGAAATAAGTTGTTGTATGTAGAGAATAGAGAAGGGATAGCATAAAGAAAAACGTTAGAGTGATAAAGAGGAGAAGTACTTGGCACTCTAAATCTACAATCAGCATGATGGTGTTACGAATCAGTTTGAATTTGTTCCATTTACTGTTATGTTGTCCAATATTATCTTTTGCCAATGCTACGGTTTTTTCTATCTTTTCAATATGTTTTAAATATTTTATAAAATTTACAAACATGGGAATTGTTTTTGTATACTTGTTATTGTAAAATATGTTGCTTTTATACAAGACTATATTACTGTTATAATTCGCATTATATATTTGTATTGAAAGGCGCGTTTTTTTCGTATCTATTAAAGAACTAAAAGGTACGGTTTGTACAACTTTCCACTTTGTTTTTTTTTTTTTTTTTTTTTCAGTCACCCATTTGGATGACCCATTTATTCTCCCTGTCCTAGGTGTGTGGGGGTCGGGGAGGACCATCCCCCTACACACCTTACAATTTCAAAATAAATATATATATCTATATCAATAGCATAGAAATAATTCACCACATTCATTCATCTTTCATTCCTCAAAGAATTCAATTTTGTAAATGTATAATACTTTATAATTGTATATATATTACTTGATCTCTATTAAGAATGGGGAGAATAAATAATAAAAAAAGAGAAAAGAAAGGTGAAGATAATAATAATGATAATAAAAAATATTGGGGATAAGGTGGGGGTGGAGGGGGGGGGGGGTGGGTTGCCAAAAGAGGTTGAAGCAAATATCAAAGACATATACAGTCCACATCCAAGTTTGATTTTTTTTTTAAAATTAAAGAGAAAAAAACAATAACAAAAACAGACTATATATAAATACGTTATTTTACAGGATAAGTTTAAGTATGATACTCCAGTCTTTCTCCAATTTGTCAGATAGTCCGTTCTTAACAGATATGAATCTATTTACGTCAAACATGGATTTCATACTCATCAGGAGTCCTTTATAGGAAGGAGTGGCCTCCAAGCATCTACTTGCATAAATGTATCGTTTTATCTCAAGAATTAACAAGTTCTCTGTTAATGTTCTTTTATCATTTTTTGAAATCCCAAATAGAAGCTGAGTTTCATTCCATTGTACTTGAATATTTATATTATTTAGATGCATTATTACATTTGATAAAAGCTCTTGTGTATGAGAGCAATGCCAAAAGATATGTTGCAATGTTTCTGTCTGTTTCTTACAAAAAGTACATTTTTCATTTGATTTAATCTTTATCAAAGTGAGGTACCTATTAGTGGGGAGAATTCGATGTAGAAGTCGATATTGTAACCACTGGAGTTTAGTGTCTCTTGTTACTTGGAAAGGAATGTTATAGTATATATTCCAATCATTTTCATTTATATCATACATTTCATTCCATTTATTCTGGCTTGTTGGTTTCTCATTATTTCTATTTAAAACGTCATATATTGGTTTAGTCCCAGTTTTGTTTTTCAATATTGGAAACACATGTGATGGAATGAAAGGATTTGGTTCCTTTTTATGTTCACTTTTCAGTTTATTGACTTTTTTAAATTGTTTGATTGCTGTTGTCATACCGAGCAAATGTAGATAGTTAATTTTGATATCTGTAATTTTCTCAAAATCTTCTTTTGTGTAGAATTTACCATTAGTATCAATTAAGTCATTTATATACATTATGCCTTTATCATACCAACTTTTAAGAAAAACACTCTGTTTTCCAATCAATATATGATGATTATAAAAAAGTGGCATTTTAAGAAATTTTTCATAACTATCTACTTTGTAACTATTTAAAAAAGTTACATAAGAGTTTAGAACATCTTTCCAAAAGTTGTTTTTTATAGATTTTAATAATTTCTCTGGGTAGTGTTTACCACAAGTTAGAAATTTATTTAAATCAAAATATGAGTTACACAAGTGTTGCCACAGCCCATCTGAATGAGTATGTTTCCTGATCCAAGTAATTTTTAGGCTACAAATAAAAGCCTTTAAATTGATCATTTTCAAACTTCCTTCAAGAAAATGTTTTGTAATAACTGAACTTTTAATTTTTGCAGGTCCATGCCAAAGAAATTTGTATAAAATGTCATTTATTTGCTTGATATAATTGTCCTCTGGACTTGGAATAGAAATAAAAAGATGGTTAAGTGATGGAATTAATAAACTTTTAATTACAGTTATTTTTCCTAATGGAGTTAAAAATCTTCTATTCCAGAAGCCGATTGAGTTTTTAATTTTTTCTATTTTTTCATTATAATTCAACATAATCATTTTATCCAAATCCACATTGAATTTTATTCCAAGTAACTTAAATTCTGTTTGACCCCATGACAGTTTCCATCTGGTTTTTATTGAATGTGTGCTGTATTTTTTTGAACCAATCCATATCACTTGAGTTTTTTCAAAATTGATTTTCAGGCCCGATATTTGTGAAAAATAGTGTAATTCTGAAAGGGTTTCATTAAGTGAGCTATCTGAACCATCTAACAGTACTGAAGTATCATCTGCAAATTGCGATAGTTTATATTCTGTATTATCTATACTTATTCCATTAATATTATTATTCTTTTTTATCTTTATGGTAAGGATTTCACCACAAAGAATGAATATATAAGGTGACAAGGGATCCCCTTGACGACAACCGCGACCTATACTGAAAACATCAGATAAAAACCCGCATTGACTTACATATGATTGTATGTTATTATAAAAGACTTTTATCCAGTTTTGTATGGATTCTCCAAATTTAAAAAAGCGTAGAGTCTTTCTAATAAAAGACCAAGATAATGTATCGAAAGCTTTCTCAAAATCAATTAGCAGTAATAATCCTGGTATATTTTTATCTTCACAAATATGCATTACATCATATAATAATCTAGTGTTATCACCCATATATCTGCCTTTTATAAAACCAGTTTGTTCTTTACTTATAAGCTTGTTTAACACAGTTTTAATTCTATTTGCTATAGTGCCTGAAGCTATTTTGTATACAACATTAAGTAGGGTAATTGGCCTCCAATTTTTTAGAAGATTACGGGATTTGTTTTCTTTAGGTATGCATGTTATTATACCCTGTCTCTGGGTAACTGATAAAGAACCTATGTCTAGACCATGATTAATTGATCTTACAACAAATGCACCAATTTTTTTCCAAAATACTTTATAAAAATTGCTAGAAAAGCCATCGCTACCAGGGCTTCGGTCATTCATCATTAAATATAATGTTTTTGATGCCTCTGCATATGTAATTTTTCCTTCTATACTGTTGGATTCATCTTGCGATAATTTTGGCACGTCAGTATATTTTATATCATTTTCTAGGTCAATATCTATGTGATCATTTTCATGACAAGAATATAAATTTTCATAAAAGGATTTTGTTTCTTTCAGAATATCTGATTGATTGTCAATAATGTCTCCATTATCTTTTACTATTTTTGGAATAATTTTGCTCACAAAATTATTTTTCTCTAAATTGCAAAAAAAGTTTGTTGGTTTTTCACCTTCTTCAACCCACTTAGCTTTAGATCTCACTATATGTCCTTTGATTTTGTCATTACGTAACACTTCCAAATCATTTTTTAATTTTGTTAATTCATTAATCTTACTTTGGTTTAAAGATATTTCTAAGTTATTTATTTTTTCAATAAGTTCTTTTTCTGTTTTATTTTTAATTTTTTTTTTATAACTTGCATATGAAATTGATTTTCCTCGTAACTCCATCATTAAGGTTTCAAGAAATAACTGGTCGTTAATAACAAATTGAACATCTTCATTTGGGATGTCATTTATATTTTCTGTATTATAAACAGGTAAACAATACTGCTTCTTTATTTCATCTATTTTGTCATTGATTATGGATAAATATTCCCTATCATATAGAAGTGAGTTGTTGTGCTTCCATAATCCTTTACCATGTTGTAACTCCTTTAAACAAAGTTTTAGAATTACTATAGAATGGTCAGATTTATAACTAGATTGAATGTCGCACATCTTAATATATGGTAAAAAATCATCAGTTAACAAGAAAAAATCAAGCCTGGCTTGTTGTAAAGGCTTAGTGCGTCTCCAGGTATATCTTTTTATATCTGGATAAAATTCTCTAAAGGGATCAAATAATTGTTTATCATTAATAATGTCTAGCAGGGTATCTCTAGCTTTCTTGTTATTTATTGTTTTGTAGTTATTATAATCCATTGAAGGATTAAGTACAAGATTAAAATCACCACATATCATGTAGGAGTTACTTCCCATGTCATTGATAGTTTTAAAAATATTTTGATAAAAGCTAGGTTCATCTGTATTTGGTCCATATACAGTAACAAGTGTGAAACGTTTTGATTCAACTGTCATATCTAATGCTACAAAATTTCCATATTCATCATGAATTTCATTATGTACTTTGCACTCAAAGTTTTTGTTAAATAATATAGCAACACCTCTAGAATTTGACTTAGAAAAACTAAAATAACAATCACCATTCCATTGGGCATATATAAATTTCTTCTGTGACTCAGTAAAATGTGTGTCTTGTAGACAATTTATATGGCATTTCTTATCCTGTAGGTATTGAAATACATCTACTCTTTTTCTGTTACCATTCAGGCCACGGCAGTTTAGGGACAAAATTTTTATATCAGTCATTATGTTTCTTTACAATTATTCTGAACATAGGATAGGACCTTACTAATTTCAACTTTGTACGGCAACACAAATGGGCAGAGGCAGGGGAAACATATGAAAAAAAATGTGTACACAACATAACACAGAGTGCAGTAAGACTACGGGTGTAGAGATTAAATGTTTTTGCCAATAACAATTAAGATCAATAACTATAAATATGGCATATCGACACATTCACATACATAAAAACAAATAAACTTTCATACTTGATTTCAAATAAATCAACAATAGTATACATCCTGGTCAACAGTTAATATCATTTAGACTTACTGAAGTGTGCAATTCCATGACATTTTGCACATGAAACATATCTGAATATACAGTACTCCATGTTTTTTTTACACTATCCACACACTTATTGTTATATGTGTAATCCATTTACAGTTAAAATTGTACCTAGTGCTTTAAGATTATCCAGTAGCACAATTAAACCTCAATAAAATTATGATCATATTTGCTCGAGGCAACTGTGGCTATTAAAAAGTACCATCGTTATTCTAGTACAAGTATATCAATCTATTTAAACAATTGAATTAAATTCTGAAATCAAAATTTTGGCTCAAAAGAGCAAGTTGAACACTTCCGATCAAACACACACAAACACAAATAAAAATTGTTATATCCATAAGTCACAATGCAGAACATGCATAATAACACATTTTATTTTAAAAGAAAAATCCAATTTTTTAATTTATGTTTTGATTGCATCTGCACAATACAAAGGTCACTTTCCACTTTGTTATTCCCATTTAAAATGTGGTTTGAATACAATATTGAGTTTATGGATTTGCTGCAGTAAATGTATTAATTTTGTATATTGTTATTAGCTATGTTGCCCGCGTTCAGTTTCTGTTTCCATTAATTTGTTTGCCTTTTGTCTAATAGTTGTTTGATGTTGTTTTGTTCCATACTATCTGGTTGTGTAACGCTCGTGTGTTTTTTTTCAAAGTTTTACTCGACCATAATTGGACTATTTCTAACACAAAAAAATGGGAACGAATTGGTTTGTGTATTAATGTAATCATTTTAATTTAAATTGCATTCAACTATGATTTCTCCCCCTACTATATCTAATTTGTTTGCATGTACATGTATATACATTTGTTGTCCAAACCCTATCATTTTCATTATTTAGTATTCTTTTTACGCTTTACGCATCCTGCTTTCATTACTCTTATAAACATGTTTAAATCGATTATTTTAAGATTTTCGTGATCCTGTATTATGAATTTTCTACTAATTTTATCAGGACTGGTTCATTTTCCCATACATAATCTGACTTGGGATTTTCTAAAACTATAATATTATATTTATAAGTGACAGTAATGTTTTGATATTACATAATCTGACTTGGGATTTTCTTAAACTATAATATTACATTTATAAGTGACGGTAATGTTTTGATATTACATAATCTGACTTGGGATTTTCTAAAACTATAATATTACATTTATAAGTGACAGTGATGTTTTGATATCACATAATCTGACTTGGGATTTTCTAAAACTATAATATTATATTTATAAGTGACAGTGATGTTTTGATATTACATATTCTGACTTGGGATTTTTCTAAAACTATAATATTATATTTATAAGTGACGGTGATGTTTTGATATTACATAATCTGACTTGGGATTTTCTAAAACTATAATATTATATTTATAAGTGACAGTAATGTTTTGATATTACATAATCTGACTTGGGATTTTCTTAAACTATAATATTACATTTATAAGTGACGGTAATGTTTTGATATTACATAATCTGACTTGGGATTTTCTAAAACTATAATATTACATTTATAAGTGACAGTGATGTTTTGATATCACATAATCTGACTTGGGATTTTCTAAAACTATAATATTATATTTATAAGTGACAGTGATGTTTTGATATTACATAATCTGACTTGGGAATTTCTAAAACTATAATATTATATTTATAAGTGACAGTAATGTTTTGATAACAGTTATTGTTCCAATATTGTGTCCGATTGTCCTATTGCACGACTGCTAAATTCAAACAAGACTGGACTTTGTAAGGGCATATCTCTGCTGATATGAACAGAAAGATGGTGTACATTTTTAAATCATACCTGTAGTTTGGAGTCAGATTTATTACACAAAAAGACCAGTCTCATTACATGTCAATGCTTAATAAATAATATACTTAACGGCCTCAAGTTTGGTATCATATGGGTATTTTAGATCGTTTAATTTGATTAAATACTTATCGGCCGCAAGTTTGGTATCATATGGGTATTTTAGATCGTTTAATTTGATTATATTAAACTGAGACATAGCCATTCTAGTCTTCAATCATATTGCAATAAATTCATCGATAAAAAAAATCAAACTGATTCAAACGTTCTCATTTTATAGCAGGGTAGTGGGTGTCAAATTTCTATGGATTATTTTTATGTTGATGGCCGTTAACTTAACTTCAATAGTGCATTTGTCCACCTCTAGCGTTCAACACAGACTGGACACGATTTCTCATTGGACCGGATACGTCAGATGTATTGGATTGGTATTCCACGCCACTGCCTGCATATATGGTCTCTAATACCATAGGTGATGACAAGCGATCCCAACAATGTTTGATAGGGTTTAGATCAGCTGAAATGTAGTAAGTCAATGTTATTTGCACGTAAATATTGAGCAGTTAGACGTGCAACATGCGGTCATGCATTATGGTGCTGTAGAAACATTCCTGGGTGTTGCTGGACGTATGGCAGAGTAACTGGCATAAGCACTTCACCCTCGCAACGTTGAGCCGTAACTTCACGACTAGCACTTTGACGTGCACCCCTTCCAGCACCATTTTCTAAGTAAACCAAGTTTGTCATTCCGTGGTAACTTATTCAACCTCATACCATCGTAGACATCAACCAGTCAATCTTACAAACACACACACATCGCTGAAGTGTTCTCCACGTACAATGTCTAACTTTACTGTTCTATATTCACCGTTCATATACAATGTCTAACTTTACTGTTCTATATTGACCTTACTGTTCTATATTCAACGTTCATAAACAATGTCTAACTAATTGTTCTATATCCACCGTTCATATACAATGTCTAACTTTGATGTTCTATATTTACTGTTCATAAACAATGTCTAACTTTACTGTTCTATATTCACCCTTCATATACAATGTCTAACTTTACTGTTCTATATTCACCGTTCATAAACAATGTCTAACTTTACTGTTCTATATCCAACGTTCATATACAATGTCTAACTTTACTGTTCTATATCCACCATTCATATACAATGTCTAACTTTACTGTTCTATATCCACCGTTTATATAAATGTCTAACTTTACTGTTCTATATCCACCATTCATATACAATGTCTAACTTTACTGTTCTATATTCACCATTCATAATCAATGTCTAACTTTACTGTTCTATATTCACCGTTCATATACAATGTCTAACTTTACTGTTCTATATTCACCATTCATATACAATGTCTAACTTTACTGTTCTATATCCAACGTTCATATACAATGTCTAACTTTACTGTTCTATATCCACCGTTCATATACAATGTCTAACTTTACTGTTCTATATCCACCATTTATATAAATGTCTAACTTTACCGTTCTATATCCACCGTTCATATACAATGTCTAACTTTACTTTTCTATATCCATCGTTCATATACAATGTTTAACTTTACTGTTCTATATCCACCGTTCATAAACAATGTCTAACTTTACTGTTCTATATCAAACGTTCATATACAATGTCTAACTTTACTGTTCTATATCCACCGTTCATAAACAATGTCTAACTTTACTATTCTATATCCACCGTTCATATACAATTTCTAACTTTACTGTTCTATTTTCACCGTTCATATACAATGTCTAACTCTACTGTTCTATATCCACCATTCATATACAATTTCTAACTTTACTGTTTACATCTTAGTCATAATATGCTTATTTAAATTCTTTCTTTGGATATATAAAATAGTATTTTTGAAGAGTGTTTGACCTCACACCTATTATTATAAATTTATAAATTGTTTTTTGTTTTTTTGTTTTATACATGTATTATTCTGGATAAAATAATGAGTTGTCATTTTGAGGTGCATTTGATATATGTTAGCATGAATTATTTCTATTCGTTTGTTTTATACCACAGTAAGTAGATAATCTTGGTGTATATTTGGCTGATGCCTGTTATTATAACATTGGTTGAAAGGATTGAGTGTTGTTTTATTCGTGGTGTTCACAAACACAATAAGTAGGAATTATTAAATAATTATCTTATAGAGTTGAATACTATTTTTCACTTACAGCTTCATATCGGTTTTATATCCGAAATAGTTCACTTATGGAGATTTTACTCTTGATGAGGGATGGGGAAGGATATGCTTCGCCGCGTTATACAGTTAATGTCCATTAGGCTGCCATCATACATTTGAATTCATTACATAAAGACAAAAGTATGAATGCAATACAGTACTATGCAGTTGAAATATTTTGTATTATGTGAACAATTCTAACTTAAAATGTCTTAGTATTGAGAAAGTGATGTTTTAACGAAATAGAAGGACCACATGAAACGACTATACAGACCATAGGTTTCTACAGCTCTTGTTTGGCATTTATAACCCAATTAACAAATATTGCAAATATTTTATCAACAATGCTTTTAATACTCAAACTTCGTCAACATGTGTTTTCTGTCAACATTATACATATCAGAGAACCTCACAAATTGTTATCACAGTGCATTTGTTCGATTGATTATTCCTTATGTAAATAAAACATGTAAATACAAAGTCTAATTTAGGTTAGTTTCTTAGGGCCACTTTTGATAAATAAAATATATTTATTTTACTTCGATAGTAAAACAATTTCTTACAACTTAAAGTGTAAATTGGATGATAAAGCAAACCTACATATTGTAGGTTACACGACACCATTGTAGGAATATATTGTAGGTTACACGACACCACTAAGTAGGAATATTCTACATATTACAGGTTACACGACACCAATAAGTAGTAAAGCAAACCTACATGTTACAGGTTACACGACACCAGTAAGTAGGAATATTCTAGGCTCTTTCTTCATGTACAAAATCAACAAATTAAGATACAGATTGATAAAATTACGTCATCACATGAATATGGAGAATGAACCTTGAATTTTTATTCCTACATAGTTTCGGCAAATTAAAATCAATTTATCGCTTCTTAAATCCATATGAAAACAAAATTTGTTGGGGCGTATGATCTACAATGGTTATGTTCTTGCAATCACTCATTAGCACCATGGAAACACACGTGGGTTGATAATTTAACCACAATAATGAACATCACTTTGTGATGAAATTGAAATGACACCCGTTTAAGGATTCCTACCACTCTGCATGTATTAATAATGATCATATTTTTAACTGTTATTATATTAGTGGTGACTTGCAAAATATACAGTTTATTTCCAAGCAGCGACTAGCAAGTTTGAATCCGCCAAAACAAAAAACAAATCTTTATCACTTATAACGTCCAATATTTTGAAAATACGCAATTAACCTTTGTTTGTCTTTACAAATGCCATGATGAGTTTTACCATGAACATTTTACACCTGGAAAAATATTAAGCACCCCTGCCCCACACAACCCGGAAATTTGACAATGAATGAAAACACAAGTGCTGAGAACCTTTCAGCTATGCAGGATTTTTCCACCATGGTTCGAATCCCACCCGGAGAATTTTATTTTAAATAATGATTTTTTAATTGAATTTATTTCATTTTTTTATTTGAATACTAAAATATTATTGTCACATACAATGTACAGATTCTAATCTGAACTTGTTGACTTTTTGTAATTTCCTATACAAAAAAGCTAGTAAAGGCTCAGAATCCATTTATTTATTATAGTTTATACAATCAAACAGTTATAGATTTTTCAGCTGTTCAATATGATGTTCTATGCACCAGAAAAACATAAATATTGACCTGAGCTACCGCCTTGGTCAGAATTAATGTTTGTTACATAGCACATCATATTGAACAGCTGAAAAGTCCATTATAATTGTATTATTGTAATAGTCCGGCAGATACCACACTGAAACTTGCATGGAAGTGTATAGTGAATTTTTTTGGTGATCATGCTAGCTTAGGCATTGCTTATGAAATACAAGCTTGATGACATTGTGTCATCAATGAGCATTTTAAAATATTCAAGATGGCCACCAATATGGCGGCAATTGAATTGAAAATTGTGTTTTCCACACATTTTGGTTTTAAAAGTGCAAATAAAATGTTTTGAATTACAGTAGTTGATTTTATTTAGTACATATGTAACTATCATCTGAAATATAAAGCTTACACAAAATAGAAAGTATGCTAGCCTCAGTATTTCATAAGTTTATGAAGAGTTATATGCTTATTGAAACTGCGTCTGTGAGATATTGGCATGACAAGAGGAGAATACATGTACTTGGGATTCTGAAGCCAGAACAACTGGAAATATGGGGGTTGAGATTGCTTGTTTTAAGTAGAGTTGAAGATATTTTGTCATGTGTGAGTACCGATGATTATTGGTGCAAAGACCTATCCAAGCATGATTATATACATATATTGAACAACGTGAATAAACTAAACACCCATATTTTAGTATGTAAATATCAGTGATAAATAGATCCAAAGAAGTAAATGCTGATAAAGTAGTAGCCCATGGTAGTAAGCAAATATGATTGAAATTTGCCTGACAGTTTCTATCAAATGATTTCGTAAACTGTTGAGAGATAGGCTGTCTCAAAGAGACAACAAAGTATTTGACACGATTCTGGTATACTCAAGAGTTATAGAATTGCAGACAAATTCACATGAGATCGCTATTACAAACCTTCTAGCCCATCAACTAGCTTTAGTACCGACATCATTGTTTACTGATACAAGATATCTCATATCGCAAAATCAACGACTTTATTGCAGAAATAAGTATTGGTGCAACATAACTCAAATCAGCTAACAGACAACTAAGCATATTCATATACAAGTCTGCTGTTCTGTAATGGCCAATAGATGGTACTTGGGAAGATTATTTTGAAATTTTAAAGTTCAATACATAGAAACTAAGATGTGTACCTAATTTTTGACAGTTATTCTCAATTCAGCACAAAAGTATCACATGCTCTAGTAAAGAAAACACATGCTTGCAAGATACACCAGCTCAACCTTAATGTGCCAATTCCAGCTCAGAAAATAGGTTTAACAGTAACAGAATGGAAAAATCAACTGACAGCTAATCTCGTAAACTTGTTGTTACATGTACTGGAGAAAATGACATACCAGTTGAGATGAATAAATATATTGTTTTCAAAAGGGATGACATTAAAATCACACACGATGAGAAAGTTAATATCACTGCACAAGTGATCATAGCAGCACATAAACTAAACAGAGGTTACAATAGCAGCAATTTCAAATGATACTTATGTATTATACTTTAACTTCATCATAATCTTCAGGAAACCCAAATAAATCTGTGCTAAAGGGATCAAATGTTAAGGAACTGTAGACATAAATATAATGACCATGGGCTGTCTGTTTACGATAATGCGGCAAAGTATTATGGCAGTGAAAAAGTCTTAAAATATATGAGGCTTGGGTATTCACTTATGTTGGCAGGCGAAGTTAATTTAAAACAATGCATACTTTAAATACTTTACCACTAACAACATGTTGTGAAGCTTTGTTGGAAATGCAAAAAGATCTCACATACAGGCATGTACTTGGTAACATGCATTGGGTTCTGATCCTACAAGCATTGATTGCTCCTGCACATCAAAAGTATTCTCAAGTATGAATAGTTTTATATCTAATAGTAATTTCCATCTAAATATTGCATTTCTAGTAAATTTGCGGCCATATTGGAAGCCATCTTGTTTATTTCAAAATGCTAAATAATGACAAAACATCATCCCAGTCTGTCACTTAAACATCAAACATATCAAAAGTATCCTTTAGTGTGACACTTTTTATATCTAAAATAATTTTTTATCTGAATATTGCTTTTCAAGCAAACTGGCGACAATTTTGAACGCAATCTTGTTTGTTTCAAAATACTTAATGATGTCAATATATCATCCAACATAAAATCAAAGAACTAAAGATAGACTATCACCTTAGCCAATAAATATTACTACACACTCTCATGTATGAATTGTGGATCGCGTGGTCCAGTGATAGAGCACCGAACCAATGATTGGAGGGTCATGGGTTCAATCCTCTGCCATGGCTAGGTGTGATGTCCTTGAGCAAGACACTTTTCCGCATATGTTGAGTATTGGTTCTATCCAGGAAGACTTTGAGCGTGATTTGCCTAAGTTGTATGAACTTGTTTTACAATCGAAGTAAAATAGATAAGTTAAAACTATGTATGAATAATTTTATACCTAATATTAATTCTCATTCAAATATTGCATTTGAAGTATATTGGCGTCCATTTTGGACACTATCTTGTTTACACTCTCATGTATGAATAATGTTATACCTAGTAATAATCTCCAACTAAATATTGCATTTCGAGCAAATTAGGGGCCATTTTGGACTTTTTTGTTTCGAAATGCTCAGTTATAACCAAATTTCCTTTCAGTGTTTGTCACGTAAACATCAACACATCACAAGCGTCATTTAGTATGAATAATGAAATACCTTAAAGTAATTCTCATCCAAATATTGCATTTCTAGCAAATTGGTGACCATTTTGGACGCCATTTTGTTTATTTCAAAATGCTCAATGATGACAAAATGTCATCCAACATAAAATCAAAGAACTATAGATAGACCATATATATACCTATGTATATACCACTTAGCAAAAAAAAATACTATATACTCTCAACTATATACTAAACAACATCTCATATATGAACTTCCCTTAATCTCAAAACAGTAATTATATCTCTACATAATTTCTCATTTATAATATAAATTACCGACCAATTCTGTATCTATTCAAATTGTGAATATCAGAATAAGCATCAACAAAATTTAATTACACATATCAATCAATTCTAACATGCTGAATTTCAATACTTCATCGTAAACACAATATCAATAGCCATAATACGTTCTCAGATTCCTAGGCCTATATTCTAACAAAACGCTTCTCAATACCGTGGATGTGTATTAAATTACAGACATTATCGTCAGAATGGATAAGAACAATTTATACAACTTTACATAGATACAATGACCAGTGATAGAATTTCCTCATTAGGAATATTGCACATTCATCGGGATATGGACATTGACGTCCATTTGGTGATCAATGTGTTTGTCTCGTTGAAAGTGAGAAATAATGCCGCAAGGTGTTATTAGCTAGATTGTTATAAACGAGTCTTTACTGTTCAATTTTCATTTTCGACCTGGGAAACATTGTTCCTTATATCCGAAGATTCGTTATGACCAGTGTACATTATAAACGTAAATATTGATATTAAATAAAGAAGGATCAGAATTGGAAAAGCAAAACTATTATATCCGGAATTGTACATTGGAGTTTACTGTAGATGAAACAAATGATCTGGTGCATGTCCTCTCTCCAGACAAAGAGGATAATTACTGCAACATAGTGACAATTAATCATGCATTCAAGAGTGTTCCTGAATGAGAGACATTTAGCTAATTATTACTGGTTGATTGGTCGATAACAAAATAATAATGAGTAAAATAAAATGAGTTAACAATGGCACGTTTTTTTCTGTATAGAAGTTAGGTTTTAAACATAGTTGTACTTGTACAAACCAGTACTTATTATTGTGTTTTAAGTTTTGTTACATGTTTATTGAAGTCTCTTTGAAATGTAATAAAATATATATAAAAATTCTTACTTATTATCTTTTAATCAACCAGAAACAAAGGGTGCCCTATTGAATAAAATATAAAGTGAAAGTACGTTTCTGAACCTTCACTACATATAAACACTCAATCAGCAGTGAGAGATGAGTGATAATATGACATGTTGTATGTCAATCTTCACAGAGACTGTGACCAGTTAGAAATTCAAACTTGCATCCCCTGTACTCTTGTAGAGGACGGTCCCTCAAACTTACTTTCTACCCTGAGTGACTCCTATGTCTTCCATACTTGCATGCTGGCACTGAGGATTAATCCCCATTATACATGGATCTGCCTGTATCCGGCTATCTGTACTCTTGTGGTAGTGAACAGTCCCTTAAACTTACTTTCTACCCTGTGTGGTTTCTATCGCTTCCATACTTGTATGCTGTCATTGAGAATTTATCCTAATTATCCATAGATTTGCCTGTATCTGACTATCTTTACTTTAAAAAAATTGTGGTAGTAGACAGTCTCTACTACGGTAAAAGTGGATGGTCTCTTCTACAATAATAATAGACGGTCTCTACTCCTGTAATAGTAGACGGTCTCTACTCTGGTAATAGTGGACTGACTCTACTCCGGTAACAGTGAACGGTCTCTACTCAGGTAATAGTGGATGGTCTCTTCTACAGTAATAGTGGAAGGTCTCTACTCCTGTGACAGTGGACAGTCTCTACTCTGGTAACAGTGGACAGACTCTACTCTGGTAACAGTGGACGGTCTCTACTCGGTTAACAGTGGATGGTCTCTTCTACAGTAATAGTGGATGGTCACTTCTACAGTATTAGTAGACGGTCTCTACTCCAATCATATTGGACAGTCTTTACTCTGGTAATAGTGGACGCTCTCTACTCCAGTGACAGTGGATGGTCTCTACTCTGGTAACAGTCAACATTCTCTACTTTGGTAATAGTGGACGGTCTCCACTTTGGTAATAGTGGACGGTGTCTACTCTGGTGACAGTGGATGGTCTCTACTCTGGTAACAGTGGATGGTCTTTACTCCGGTAATAGTGGATGGTTTCTACTCTGGTAACAGTGGAAGGTCTCTACACCGGTAACAGCGGACAGTCTACTCTGGTAACAGTGGACGGTCTCTACTCTGGTAACTGTGGATGGTCTCTACACCAATAACAGTGGACAGTTTCTACTCTGGTAACAGTGGACGGTATCTACTCTGGTAATAGTGAACAGTCTTTACTCTGGTAACAGTGGATGGTCTCTACTCTGGCAATAGTGGATGCTCTCTACTCTGGTAACAGTTGACGTTCTTTACTCGGGTAATAGCTGATGGTCTCTACTCTGGTAATAGTGGACATTCTTTACTCTGGTAATAGTGGACAGTCTCTACTGTGGTTATAGCTGATGGTCTCTACTCTGGTAATAGTGGACAGTCTCTACTCTGGTAACAATCAACATTCTCTACTCTGGTAAAAGGTGATGGTCTCTACTCTGGTAGTAGTGGACAGTCTCTACTCTGGTAATAGCTGATGGTCTCTACTCTGGTAATAGCTGATGGTCTCTACTCTTGTAATAGTGGATGGTCTCTACTCTGGTAATAGTTGATGGTCTCTTCTCTGGTAATAGCTGATGGTCTCTACTCTGGTAATAGTGGACAATCTCTACTCTGGTAAAAGTGGACAGTTTCTATTCTGGTAATAGCTGATAGTCTCTATTCAGGTAATAGTGGACAGTCTCTACTCAGGTAATAGTGGATGGTCTCTACCTTGGTAATAGTGGACAGTCTCTACTCTGGTAATAGCTGATGGTCTTTACTCTGGTAATAGTGGAGGTCTCTACTCTGGTAATAGTGGACAGTCTCTACTCTGGTAATAGTGAACAGTCTCTACTCGGGTAATATTGGACGGTCTCTACTCTGGTAATAGTGAATGGTCTCTACTCTGGTAATATTGGACGGTCTCTACTCTGGTAATAGCATATGGTCTCTACTCTGGTAATAGTGGACAGTCTCTACTCTGGTAATAGTGAACAGTCTCTACTCGGGTAACATTGGACGGTCTCTACTCTGGTAATAGTGAATGGTCTCTACTCTGGTAACAGACGACATTCTCTACTCTGGTAATAGCATATGGTCTCTACTCTGGTAATAGTGGATAGTCTCTACTCTGGTAATAGTGGACAGTCTCTACTCTGGTAATAGTGGACAGTCTCTACTCTGGTAACAGCTGATGGTCTCTATTCTGGTAACAGTGGACGGTCTCTACTCTGGTAAAAGTGGATGGTCACTACTCTGGTAACAGTCGATGTTCTCTACTCAGGTAATAGTGGACAGTCTCTACTCTGGTAATAGTGGACGGTCTCTACTCGGGTAATAGTGGACGGTCTCTACTCTGCTAATAATGAATGATCTCTACTCTGGTAACAGACGACATTCTCTACTCTGGTAATAACATATGGTCTCTACTCTGGTAAAAGTGGATGGTCACTACTCTGGTAACAGTCGATGTTCTCTACTCAGGTAATAAAGGACAGTCTCTTCTCTGGTAATAATGGACAGTCTCTACTCTGGTAATAGCTGATGGTCTCAACTCTGGTAATAGTGGAGGTCTCTACTCTGGTAATAGTGGACAGTCTCTACTCTGGTAATAGTGGACAGCCTCTACTCTGGTAATAGTGGAAGGTCTCTACTCTGGTAATAGTGGAGGGTCTCTACTCTGGTAATAGTGGACAGTCTCTACTCTGGTTATAGTGGACAGTCTCTACTCTGGTAATAGTGAATGGTCTTTACTCTGGTAACAGTCGACGTTCTCTACTCTGGTAATAGCTGATGGTCACTACTCTGGTAATAGTGAACAGTCTCTACTCTGGTAATAGTGGACAGCCTCTACTCTGGTTATAGTGGACAGTCTCTACTCTGGTAATAGTGAATGGTCTTTACTCTGGTAACAGTTGACGTTCTCTACTCTGGTAATAGCTGATGGTCACTACTCTGGTAATAGTGGACAGTCTCTACTCTGGTAATAGTGGACAGTCTCTACTCTGGTAATAGTGGAAGGTCTCTACTCTGGTTATAGTGGACAGTCTCTACTCTGGTAATAGTGGACAGTCTCTACTCTGGTAATAGTGGACAGTCTCTACTCTGGTAATAGTGGACAGCCTCTACTCTGGTAATAGTGGAAGGTCTCTACTCTGGTAATAGTGGAGGGTCTCTACTCTGGTAATAGTGGACAGTCTCTACTCTGGTTATAGTGGACAGTCTCTACTCTGGTAATAGTGAATGGTCTTTACTCTGGTAACAGTCGACGTTCTCTACTATGGTAATAGCTGATGGTCACTACTCTGGTAATAGTGGACAGTCTCTACTCTGGTAATAGTGGACAGTCTCTACTCTGGTAATAGTGGACAGTCTCTACTCTGGTAATAGTGGACAGTCTCTACTCTGGCAATAGTGGACAGTCTCTACTCTGGCAATAGTGAACAGTCTCTACTCTGGCAATAGTGGACAGTCTCTACTCTGGCAATAGTGGACAGTCTCTACTCTGGCAATAGTGGACAGTCTCTACTCTGGCAATAGTGGACAGTCTCTACTCTGGTAATAGTGGACAGTCTCTACTCTGGCAATAGTGAACAGTCTCTACTCTGGCAATAGTGAACAGTCTCTACTCTGGCAATAGTGGACAGTCTCTACTCTGGTAATAGCTGATGGTCACTACTCTGGTAATAGTGGACAGTCTCTACTCTGGTAATAGTGGACAGTCTCTACTCTGGCAATAGTGAACAGTCTCTACTCTGGCAATAGTGGACAGTCTCTACTCTGGCAATAGTGGACAGTCTCTACTCTGGCAATAGTGGACAGTCTCTACTCTGGTAATAGTGGACAGTCTCTACTCTGGTAATAGTGGACGGTCTTTCACACTTACCTTCTACCCAATGTGGGTGCTTCAGTTTCTCCTCCGAAATCCCTGACTCCAGGCAGAGGAGGCTGATTGTCAGTGTCCATGGGACTGCCAGCATTGGACTCATTTGACAAATAAGGGCTTAATAGTCATCTTAGTTGGTGAACAGATATATATGCCATACCATAATTTAATATCAAGTTATGTACCACCTACTATACGAGGTATGACCCGAAAATAAAAGAACGACCCTATAATTTTTGTATTTAGCGCGTCACATGCAAACCAATGGTTTCAATGGATAGATTGGCACATCTTCTATTGTCATAAAACATCAAATCAACTTTCAGTCATCATTAAGTTCATGCAAAAGTCACTATAGTAACAAGAGTTTAGAAGTACGGGGGACTTTGAAATAAGATGCCATTTAAAAAAAAACCATTACCTTGGAAAGCAGACAACTTCCTCAATATTGTGCCAAATGTTATGAAATAACAGTGGATGTTATTTCAGATCATGTGCTAATGTCATTTAAAAATTTGACGTTATCGATAAACATTTGAATATTGTGCACACTTTTGAAATTACTTTTGAAATAATAAGTGCGAATTTTAATAGGAAAAAAATGGATGAAGTCACGCTTAGAGCGGAAATTTGGAGTGTGGTATTTTGTGTTGGGTGTAATATGACCCCAAAGGACACTCTGAAGGTTATTTACACAACTCTTCAACAGATGGCATATCCTGGAGTCTTATCTATTGATGGTATAAACGGGTTTCCAATGGTGAGACGAAAATAACTAACCATCAGTGATCTCGACGGCCGAAATATTGTAACACGTTCTGATTCAAATTGACCCTTTTCTGAAAAGGTCAAAACTATTGATATTTGTTACTTCTGTTCTCGCGATGTTATTGAGTATCATTTAAATGATCGGCATGGTCGTTTTATATTAATACAATAAGAAGTTCAAGCCAGCATGCCTATTTGTAGAGTATATGCTTTCAATCTGGCTGAATTCAGTCATTTACATTACATGTGGTTATAGGTTTCACTTAATATTTTTGCTGGATAATTAATTGAACTTGTATCATTTAAAAGTAAAATGGGCATTATCAAATAAAAGTTAATCCTGATGAAGTGATTGGCTGAATTCAGTCAAACTTTAGTTGAGTTAACACGAATTACAAATGCTGCATGTAAAATCGATATTTGCCATTCCAGCTCTTCACTGGCTGAATTCAGCCAAACTTTCCATTTAGAAGTCAGTTTGCAAACCTGCTTTTGAAGGAAACCATTTTGCTTGCTGGCTGAATTCAGTCAGTATTAGGCATCTCACAATACAACATGAAAACTAAGGAACGTCTTTTATACATTTAATATCGTTCTTCTGTAAAATGTACTTGGCTGAATTCAGTCAGTATGATCAAATTTGGTTATCAGACAATTTTGTTAGCGCTCTTTAAGTTTTATGAACGTTTAATATATAAAATGAAATATGAACAAATGATATACTTGAGCAAAATTTTATAATCCATCTTTTTATTATTTGATAATGTATTTTGCCAGTTTTAATAAGATCCTTAGTCTGTAATATGCTAATATACATTATACAAAAATTCAATGTCGCCAAATTTGGCTCCAATGAAATATAACTGTTTGGTTTAAATGAAAATAAAATAGTATCTAATAAATATAAGCTGTACTAATGGGAAGTGATCATTTTATCAAAATATGAAACAAGAATGTGAAATCTATAAAAACAAACATCAGAATAGAAGAGGATTTTATGGTTAAATCTCTGTAGGCTTATGATACGTTCGAATCACTTGCCAAGGCCAAATCATGATTTAAACAAACTATTAGGCGATCATAATTATGTTTATCCTTCATATTAATATACAAAAAACGCACGCAAGCACGCACGCACGCACACACATGTATATACAGTATTATGGTTTAAAACATCTCTAGTTTTAGAGATGCCTTTTACTTTTTAATGATTGACACCCAAAACCATTTCAATATTATCGTTGGATCAGACTACACAACTGTACTACCTATCGAGTAGTTATATCCTGTCATTTGTAGTTTCTGAGAAAGATATTTTAAAACACATCTCTAAATAATTATGCCTGAGTAAATATTTGGTACCATGTTGCTGGGGTGGTCATTACAGCTCAAAGGTGGGATTAAGTTAAATCTAAGATTCATTATTAATAATTGAAATACCTTTCGTATATAGTATGATGACCTATGCAAGTTTAAAGCTAATTGTCTTAGACATGGATATGAAATGTAAATAGCTTTAATGCAGTTTTTAGATTTACAAAAAATATAACCATAAAATTCATGATAAAACTACACAAATGGACACTTTCAAAACAAATGAATCACAAGTGGGATATAAAATAAAACTTTTTAAGAATTATATTTTTATGACAAACTGAAGTATGTATACTGTAGTTTACAAACATTTGAAACATTTACAAATAAATTGACAAACACATTTTTAATGAAAATCTTATTGTAACATTTTTGTTTGTATTTTGTAAAAATATGATTTACCATGTTATTCCCTGAACATTTTCAAGAAACCTGAGGGCAAGCTCTTTTGAGCCATCTTAGGAGGATTTTGATCGCATGCTTTAGTATTATGTGGATGACTTAATTGTTTATAAGAATAATACAAACATAATAGTACTTTTATATCAAACATATAAAATTTATTTTAAACATATTTTATTGATTAGAATTTGTCATTACATGAAATAGCAAAAGGGTTTTGGCCGAAAGTTATCCAACATTAAAAGTGGCCCTTTCAAACAACAAATTATTTACATAAAATATCCAGATGGCAATAACACAATCATATTTAAAAAGGTAAATGGAAGAAAATGAAATAGCGGGCATTGTTTAAATATACGCATCCAATGCTGATTGCAAATGGGGGGGGGGGGGGGGGGGGGGGGGGGGGGGCTTCACTGTGACTTCACTTAAACTTAATAAGATATTTTGTTCATCAAAACATGTCTTTAATATTAATTTTGAGATTGTTAAATATAAAAATACATGTAGTTTCATCATATGAAAAATGCTAGAACTCATTAGAACTTATTTAGAAAAAAAATTATACCATACATATTCATGATGAACAATATTGTGGAATATATACTTAATTCTCAATATATAACACCATTTAAACGCCAACTTATACATCATGTGTTAAACGCACCAAAATACCATGTTTTCATTTAACAAGTTATTTCGAAGTATCTATTATTCATGCTCGTCTAAGAAATAGTTACAGTATCATATATTTGTCTACAAATTGAAATTATATTCAATATATATATATATAATATGAGTATTAAAAAGAGGACGCTGAACACTTTTTCATGCATTGTCCTTAATTTTCGTGCTACATGCCACCTAGTTTCTTTAGGTGTTATATGGGAGTGATAATAAAACATGTAAGCAGATGTATCATTAATGGAAGAGGAGAAATTATTTCCCTCTGTTGAAAATAACACATACAATACATATATAAAGAAAATAACCCTTGTTCCCTGGCTGCCATGTTTTTAAACGGATCAAGTTGATTTTAGCTATTTGGGTAGAAGGTCTCATACTGATGATCATTTTTACAAAATTATTTGAAATCTGACCACCGTTTAGTTATAACATGAAAAACTATATCATATTCATGAAACACATAGTGACTTTCAAAAAGTGCAACATTTGTGACATAAGTTGAAATGATTAAAAATGAACCATTCAATTGCAAAACAGTTTTAAATGTCAAACTGAGTTTGATGACACATTTGAGAACAACCTAAGCTACTATTTTCTGGTATTAATCAAACATATTTATGTCGTTTCTTGTTCTTAGAATTAAAACAATTTGCTTCAATAGACGTCGATGGCGATATGATACTTTCTTTGCTTCCACATCTTTTTCCTGAATATACCTGAAATAACAACAAAAGTAAAATATTTCACGATTTTAATAATACCGACCTATGCATAAATTTTACTTATATATCCTATTAAATTTTATAATTATTTTATTTTCGATATATTTCTGCTTTTACATTAGATTAACATGTTAACTACAAGCAGTACTAAAAACTTGCTTTTATCTCCAACATTTGAATTAGACCTGATCCGTTGAGTCACATAAATGATTTAGCATATAATGATCTCAATTATAGCCAACTCGTTCAAATATTCCAGGCGTCATCAAAAATCTATACTTATATTCATACTACCGAACGGAGTGGTAATATCTATGGAGTATGTGATCCGGTTCAAATCCCGTGACATTATGGTTTATTTTTGGTTGATTTTCCGAGCCACACTATTTTCCCCACAGAGATCCACAAATATTTTTAATTGTTATAATGTTAGTACTGAATGCTTTCAGCATTGTTAGAATCACTTTTTATTGAATGTGTCATTTATACAGACAAACTAGTCAATAGCAGTATTATTCTCGCTAAACTATATATGAATATATGTAAAATTGCGTACAACCACTTTCAACTCTGTCTCCTATCATAATATTATCAATTCATTAAAAAAGCGTTTGCATCTAATGGAAGATATTTAAAATGGAATATAAAACTCATCCACGAAATCCTTTTTAAAGTGAACACAAACAAACTGCACAATTTCATTGCATGTACTAAATGAAACAACACGTTTGCTGTCGTCTCTTTGATGACTGTGATGTCGCCGTGCGTCGGCTAACATCAAAGAGATGTTGTACGGCCGAAACGTACATGATTTCAAATCCTTGAAAGTGACATGTTTATGTTGTTTCTTCTTGAAAATTGAAGCATGTTTTTGGATTGCGAAGTTAGTAATATGGAGGAAATATATCAAAGTAATGGATAAGATATATCAACGGTATGTACTCTGTGAACAACTATTTTTCCAAACGTTATAGCTAACGCAAATAATTCCAGTCTGACATCAAAATAAAATCGGTCCCGGTCACTTTCCTAATTAATGTCATTAATTTCATAATTAAAGTCACTGTTAAAAAGCTCAAACAAACAAGTAATACTGTGCATTTTTATAAAATATTTTAAAGACGCAAGCCATTTTTGGTCCGAAGTCTCAGCTTTGACCACTTTGAAAAAATAAACGTCACGAGCAAACAATTTAACACATTACGGCAAGCAAAACCGTTTTAATGAACCGATATGGGTCGCAAATCACACATCGAAGGCCTGTTACATACCGATAGACTCTTCCGAAAAACTCCAGGGGCGGATCAAGGATTTCAGTTTAGAGGGAGGGCGCATGTGCGTATCCAGGAATTGATGTTAGGGTTCAGGGGTATAGGGCGGCAAATTATACTTAAGTGAATGTATATACATTTATAACTTAATTCTTTTGAATGAAGATAAACATAATAACATGTATACCTTGAATTTTTTTTATAAACTTTTTTATTTACAAAAAAAAAAATATCGCTAGGCAGGCTCGAACGTTAAACCTCTAGATTGACAGGCGCACGCCTTACCTATTACGCTACTGCACCACTTAGATTTGTATTAGACACAATCATAGCACATCACTATCTTGTTAGGAGCAGGCCGATGGCATATTGTTTTTCTGGCTAAATCTTTTTTTTAATATAACATTGAATGAAAATAGGTGAAAGTTTAACATGGATTTCAGTGTTGTATTGATTATTTGTTTGCCTCAGTTTGTCTACCAGTTTAGTTGTTTCTGTCTCGGTGCTTTTGAAAGTTTGGTCTACGCAGTGTAGATATTTTAATTGTATACATGTTTTAGCAGACTGGTCTATTTAAAATCATTTACACATGTCATGACATGCAAATATACATACATTTTCTTCTGCGTTTGACTTTCTGCAGATGATGATATACATGTAAAAAAAACTATTCAGCTTTTTTTTTAAATTTCTGCTCGCGTTGATGGTGCCGCCATAACAAACTTTTTCGCGTAAAATTACCAGAATTGATATAGATCTAACGACAAGGAAAAAAACTTTAAAAAAAACGACCAAACACTGGGCGACAGTAGAATATACTCAAGCATCATGCTAGAATTAGTTTGTACATATTTTAGGTACATCAAATACGTGCTTAATTTGTTTAAACACAAATCGTTTAGATGGTTATTTGAGTTCAGGGTGAATGTGTAGAAGAAAAACCTATGCTTGCCAAATTTTGGGGGGTGCGTGCGCCCCCCCCCCCCCCCTCCCCGCCCTGAATCCACCCTTGAAATCCCTTCCATATCTGTAATGGCTTAGTCAAAATTGACCTCCTTTTGCACAGCGGGTGACAAAACAATAGAATGTTATTGCCGCAAGGCATATTTTACAGCTTAGTAAAGCATGATAGGGGTAATTTATACGTCCGATAGAAAATATCTGGACCAATTTTTTATGCAATTTTGAAACGAAACCCGGTTTTGAACGGTAGAAATCGGTCCAAAAACCGAAAACCCGGTGATTTTAGGAGCCCTGGGCCCGGTTTCTCAAAAATACTTCAGTCTGCTATTTTACTTAAACTCAAATAGTGTGCTCAATTTCAGTATAAAATTGAGCACACTATCGAGTTGAAGTAAAATAAGAGACTTAAGTATGTTTGTGAAACCGGGGCCTGGTACTGATGTATTAAATACTTTTACATATTTCCATTGTTGATTGATACTTTTGTAAGTATGTATGCCTAGTGTGTAGATATTTACAGCTATGTATTATCAAAGTAAGAAGGGCGGAGTTATCTTTATGGAAAACCGGTATGGTTGGCCGTTCAGCATATTTAAAACAGAAGGTTGGCTAAACTACTGGTCTGCTTGCTCTTATCTCTACATGGGGTTTGGATTGATAGCTGTGGGAACTATTGATGTATGAGAGATAAGATGACTAGTCCCTTGGGGCCGGTCACTATTTATAATACTGGTAATCAACATTATAATGCATACTAATAATTCTGTTCTCATTGGTCAAATTGAGTTAGAAGTAGCTACATGACGGAGTGTATTTTGCAAATGGATACACAATGATTTCTAAATTAACAAAATGTTTCTTACATTAATAATGAAAATTTGCCTTTTTTAATGTATACTCGGCACAATGCACACAATCCTATAATAAAAACTGGCAATATCTTTATTTAAATTTAAAAAGGTTTTCAAAGAATATTTTTTTTTATTTATAAACTTTAAATCAACATGACATACACTCATGTATTCATCAACAGTTTTGCTCATTTTCAATCAAATAAATTAGGCATGAATTTTAAATTTAAAAAGACATCGTCACTATTTAAGCGAATACAGAAAAATCAGTGGGAAAGGCCATTTTTCGTTGCTGCTGACGTTTATACTGTTACTCCGGTCTTTAATGAGGTGTTTAATTAAGATCTAATGGGGGTTGTAAATGAACAAAATAGCCGTATAGATTAAGTACCATTGACCAGCATGTGGTGATTACTGGTATCATGCTCGGTGATCAGATAAGAACTGCCATTTGAGTTGTGTATAAATCGGTTTTTGCTTCAAGTAAACTAAACATCATTCAATTTCTCGGATGGAAACTGTAGTTCGTAATCATTATTTTTGCAAATTATCTATATTAATTTCATCAAAATACATCATAACCAAACAAATAGTTTTGAAAAGCATAGCTGCTATATCTCATGTTGTTTTTCAGAGGTATGTGCGATTACTCAAGAAAAATAATATATCCCTGGTATATAGGGTTGCTAAAGTATGTCCTCAAAACATAAGAATTTCTAGAATACTAGTTACATAATCTTGGTTAATTAGATTGAATAGATTTAGTGAATATTTTGCGTCATCTTTATGCCATCGAGGGCTAACAGACGATCAGTTAACCTAACCACTGTTTCCTGGGATAAACCAGTACTCGAGCACACCTCGTCTCCGCAGTTAACTGATAACTTTCCCACTTTAAACAATGGTGAGAGACGAATGATAATGAGACACAATGTCGTATATCAATCATCACGGAGACTGTTGCCGGGCAGGGGATTCAAACTCACGACCCCTGGATTGATAGTCAGACGCGTAACAGACTGAGCTTATCAGGCCCGGCTGGTTAATTAGATATGTATAACCAAAATGTTTATTCTCAGTGGAATTGTTGGTAATATATATTATTATGAAAATGAAAGTATTGACCTTCTCAGTCTTTATATATTACAACATAATTTATATATGTCTCGTAATTTTATTGCTACAGTTTAAAATTATTATTGGCTGACATCATTATAAATTATGTTCCGGAATAACTACTACTAATAATAATAATAATTATATATCTGTCTCACCGACTCAAAATCAAAAATATCTAAATATCTTGATCTATTAAGTAATCGAATCAGTGGATGTTAAACAATGCATTCAGAACTCCATATAAATGAATCTGCCGACAATATGTTTGATGGAGTTCTACTGGTGTTAGTCCCATTTTATATATATATGTAATATGTGTGTCTAACTTTGAATGAGATATAGTCATGCTCTGAATACAACTTAGTCATACTTTTTTTGTTAATTCTGTATGATGACAACGGGTAACAACATTTCTCTTGTTAAAATTGCTATGATTATTATATCAAATTGCAATAGGTTTTTTGTTTTATGTTAATGTTCCAAACAGAGAGTGATACCTTTTTGTCTTTTTCTGATGTCCATTCTCGGTCAAACACATGTACTCCATCCATATACATTTTCCTTGTTCTTTTGTATGTTTTTTCAGACACCTTCATGACACCTCCATGCTTTACTGTCATAATACAAATTTAATAGTATTTATTATTCACCAAGTAGTAACTTTTTGTCTATAATGTATCCATTTTTACGTATAATTAATTTTAACATATTATAAATTTGTTTTATACATTGTAGTTCTGGTCCCATTGAATACAAGAGCTGTAAGTGAACAGCGTTAACTCGACTTTTCTAGTGTTGCCACAAAACAAAATTTAATACCAGAAGTATGTAACATATAAAAATATCAGCACTATAGTACTAACATGTATGTGAAATGGAGGTGAGGAAAATAACAGACGCAAAATTGAAACGGCGGAGTAAATCTAATTTAATAGAAAAACAAAAAAAGAAATATGATGGGGAAGAAAATAGGGTATAAGGCTCAGACAAGATTTAAACATATAGAAAAGTATCTTAACATAATAATATAGAGGGAGGCTCTTTGGTAGCTTCCAAAATTACAATCAGGCAGAGTATTTCATATTTAATGCTAAACAAAATAAAAAATGGGTAGGAAAGGTATGGTTGGGGTCAGAGTGCTCTTGGTAGGCAACACAATTGAAATTGGGAAGAGCATTTCTTTTATAAAAAGTAAAAGAAAATCAATAAAAATGTTAGGGGAGGATATTTCATGTGATATTTAACAAAATTTAACATAGAGCTGTCGGAGGGACAGCGTGCTCGACTATTCGAATATTTGTCACAAAAGTACAAATTTGATTGAGACTAATGACAACTCCAAGCTTACACGATTTATCTTACTTACTAAATTGAGTAGAGCTTATAACTGCAATATTGTGAATGAAATTTCAGTCCATCCAATACATGGAAAGACTGTTGAGTTTCAATTAAATACATTGCATGTTTGTTGTGATATGGACTTGATGGTACTTGCACGCAAAACTTTAACAATAATTTTTAAGTCAAATAAAGGCAATACTTTTGCATTATAACCACCCAAGAGTTATCTTAACTTAGTTATTGGAATAGGTTTGATGACTGGGAAGTCTTGTATAAAAGTTCAAGTCAATACATGCAATGGTTATTGAGATAGGCACTTGCATGCATAACTTTAACCAATGTGTGACGCCGATGCCCGAGTGAGGAGAATAGCTCTCTTTATTCTTTGAATAGTAAATAAAAGGCTATTTGAATTATATTGTGACAAAGTACAAACTCAGATACTGATGGCTAATCCAGATAAAAAGAGTTATTTATGGAATTACATAGCTTAAACCTTGTATGAAGTTTTAGTCAAATACATGCAGTGGCTTCTGAGAGATATATTTTAACCAAATATTCTAGACACAAAAAAGGGCCATAATTAAGAAAATAATAGCAATAATTACCCCTGTTCATTAATGTAGTTTGATTTAGACTGCAAAACCTTTTTTAAAGTTACATCAAATACATGGAGTGTTTTATGAGATATGAAATTAATTGTATTTGTACGCAACACTTTAACCAGAATTTCTATATTATAAGTCATACAAGGGCGGTAATTTGCATTATATAATGCAAATGCTTGATTACTGTGAAGTCTTGTGTGAAGATTAAGCCAATACATGCGATGGTAACTGATACAGTTGATTGCACTGTCTCAGAATATAAGCACGCACAATCATGTCAAGTTTCATCCATATAACTTCACACTTATGTACAATTATGAGACAATTAATGTGACATTTTTGCACTCAAATACGACATTGTCCTTGAATTTTGTAGCCTGATATGTTACATACTAGGGTCCTCCATGGCTGAGTGGTCTAAGGCACCGTCTAAAGATCACTTCCCTCTCACCGCTAGGGTCGTAGATTCAAGTCCTGCTCACACCAAAACTTTATTTGAGAAATATTGCCAGTTACTTGCGGAAGGACGGTGGTTCTACTCAGTCTGAGGTCTTCTTCCACCAGTAAAACGAGATATGCCATATATAACATGAAATGTGTTGAAAAATGGTGTTAAAATCCATTCAAAAATATACTGCCTCAGAGCATAAGCATGCACAGTTATGCCAAGTTATATGCAAAGAACTTCAAGCCCTACACATAAATGAACAATTTTAAAAACTTTTTAAAACGAAGATTGGAAGCTGACATCAGAGCCGATGCCGGGTGCGTACAGAAATTCATCTTTTTCTAGAATGTTCAAGCCGAAAGTAAGAAAAAATCACACCAATGATAACTATAAATGTAATTACTGCATATATCTCCAGTAGCATATACAATGAATGGATATGATTTTTAATCTCAAAATTATATCATCAAGACTGCCTCAATATAAATTGTGTGTACTGGTACTTCTGCCCATATGTACAAATACATATTCCAATATATTGCGATATCAAATGATTACTTACCTGCAAACAAGCTTTCCTTTGATGATTTGATTTCTACCATGAAATGTGTCTCTGAAAAGTAGCTTCAACATTTTCAAACATCCTTGGGCAAGTAAATGTTATTTCTGGCGCCATCTCAAAACACTATCTACAGTTAACGCTTCAGGAATACATCGTAACAACACTTTTCTTGAAGACACTTTCCAATTTTTTCAACATCAAGTGCAACATCTTTTCAGGAAACTGAAATTAAAATGTGTGATCGAATACCTACAGTGTTTCATTGACGTTTTCAAATTTGAAGTGTACATTGACTCCTGTTAAAGATATCTTAACAATATACAATAAAGTTATATCAAGATTGCATTAAAATATTTAAAATAATTTATCATATCATGAGTTCATGTATTTAATAGGTAAACAAATATACATGTTTATATAGTTTCTTTAAAAAAGCGTTACGATAGTAAAATTCGTTGTTTGAAAAATCATTGTGGAATGTTTTGAATCAACTTAACCATTGTGAGCATTTAGTCTGCATAATATATAGAGTTTAAATTTAAAGAACATACGTTTAAGAAATACGTTTCGCAGTTTCGTTTATTTTGAACATTTAGATTTTCAAGAGTAAATAAATAAAATGTTAATTGAATATGTAGAAATTGATAACTGGATACATACCATTTAAACGTTTGTTTCCTGGTGAGCTCTCTTTGTGTATATATTCCTGGCTCTGAGTTATTTGTATCATCACTACTCATTGAAAATGAACTTGTCTCCAAAAAACATGTATATTTTATTATCAAAATAGCATCACTAATTATTTCATTATCAAAAGTGGTAACACATGTAAATGGCAACTATTCCATTCAATAGATTTTATACCAATTAACAGTATATTTCATATTGCAGTTTACAAACATGAACTACACAACCCGTTCATTAAGCAGTAATGTTGTCTGAAGAGGGTTAGTACTCTCTGCTCCAGAGAGATACACTACACTGCACACGTATCATTGCTGATAAATTGTTGCTAATACACAAATTGCTGGTTCTTATTGCTTTATGTTCGTATATTTGTGGAATCGTTTCCATCAACATAATTATAAAATGATATCGATACAAAGTGTTCAAATATATTAACTTATATTAACTTAGAAATTGAAAATACATTGTTAAGGTTCATAGTAGAAAATATATTAAAGATAAAGCACTAGGCGAAATTTTAAATCGATATAATGAATAAATTATTAAGTGCAAATTTTTTCAATTTGTGTTTTGTCATGTTAAACGTAATTTATTTAGCGGAAGACCAAAACTACACAAAACATAATTCAATATTAGTTACATCAGACTGCATGTATTGTCCTTAATAAATTTACAGTGTTGAAGTACTTACATGTACTTAAATCATATCTATGTAAAATGCATTTAAATTGTACTAAAGAGTCTTCTTTAAATCTTGGACACATAAGACCAATGGTTTCAAGCAATATCAAATACTTAGGGCCTATTTCAATGGTGATCCCAGATGAGGATTTAAGAAAATACTTTGTACCTATAAGTTGAGGATCGCACTATCCAATCGCTTGTTCGTTAACTTTAAGTACCACGAGATGGTAAAATTTCGTCATTTGTAATACCTTTTTATAAACTTATACACACAGAACTTTCAAGTGTCTAAGACTTTGAATATTTTCAATTGAATACAACATTTGATGTACATATATTCGGTTTTATTTTTTGAAAGTTTTGAATATTAACTTACCAATGTCATACTCTGGTATTTTTAAACCAAAGTTCTTATAGTTGATATAAATTGTAAATACGATATCAAAATTCTAAACCAATGTATAATGAATGACAATTTAGATTGTGGCGGATTATAATTTTCATATTATTATATAAAGTCCGCCTCATCAATTAAGTAAATCACTTCACAAGCCCATCCACTACATAAATTTTTCTATTGAATTTATAACATATAAACTAATACCAAATTACTTTCTCTTAATATGCCATTGCGACAAAAAAGTCATATCAGTAACAACAGTCTGCATAATAATTAAGGAGAAACCTTGTACAGTGCAATATCACATAAATATCCATAACAACTATTTAAAAAAAATTTGGTTTGTCATATTGTGTATTGCGTTACATATTTTTTCTGTTTGTACTACATGTATGTACATCAGCATATACTTACAATAACATTATATATCTCTATGTATACTTATTAATAATTCCTAATTTTGCTAGTCAGGTAAATTTCAATTTACGGTACAAAGACACATCTTTTGACCATGGTCTGGTATATTCTTGAGTAACTAACATTATTCTCTCTAACTACATAATTGACAGTTAATACAAATAACAGGAATGTTTTCAGTCTATAAGTTTCTCCATCTGACGCTAATGGCTATTGCAATGATTATAATAGCTGTTCTCTGCCATGGCAGTTGATTCCACGAATCCCTACTGACCCATATATTAGCCGACGCTGATAGTACTTTTGCAGATGTTTCAGTTATTTGCACAATACCAAACACATAGATTAGCTAGCAGGTATACAAACAGTAAACTTTTTAATTGTCAGAAGATTAGGTTCAGGCACTTATTGTACTAGGATTGAGTGCGAATCTGGGTAAACATCTACCTTATATATTAAATAAAAGAATGGTAGGTAAATGTTAGTTTTTCTTGATAAAATGTAGTGAAACTAACTTATAGATTAACAAATAATGATAGATATCCTAACCCTCCTGAATTGGCAATATACACTCAAACACAGAGTAAAGTGAATATATTTTAATCCCGAGAGAAAAATAGAATTAACAGTCAATTGAAGAACCTTATGAAAATGTTTTTTTTAGTAAAGAAAGTGAGTTTCGAGTAAGGAAAGTGAATTTCGAGTAAGAAAAGTGAGTTTTGGGTAAGAATATAAAATGAATAACAAAAATATGATATTTAACACCATATCTGTACAAGTTAACAACATATATGTTAAGTTGGAACAAGAAAAAAAATTTATACAATATAATGACATGACATAGTGAAATGTAGATAGCGCATTGAAAACAAACATAAAATTAGCAAATTAGACCAAATCTCATCAAGGTTTAAAAAATGCCAGCTATTTTATTGACTTAAAATCTAATTCTAAAAATGGAACTGTTCAGAAATGTTTTTTAAAACAATGATATGATACATATAATAGATATAAAAGGATATATCACGGATAAACCTGTTTGGGGGCAGTAATGTAAAATAAAAGCAATAACACTGCTAAATTAAACTTGGTTATTTTAACATTTATTTTATTGAGTCACGACCAAATCAAGGTCATTAAATTCTAGCTCTTACTTTGAGAAAAGCTATGGCTTTATCTTTGTTGGTATGTCGTATGTAACATGTAACATAAGGAAATACAATTGAATTTAAGAAGTAAAAATAATACTGTTCAGGGACTAATCATATATTGGCTGCAATATTTTCACCTGCATCCCTTTTCTTATAAAATACATAAGGTTACTTTTTTCAAATAAATTACATTATTTGTTGCAGTGTCTTATTAAAGTGAAAACAACCAAGCTCCACAATCCAAAATATGAAACTTTGATAACGGAGTTTGTGAAAGGGATGAACATAACATATTATAATATTATATAATAGCTATAACATGTCACTCGCCCTCATTTCTTGTTACTACCTGAAGTTGAATGGATATGTTTGTCATAATAGTAAATATAATCAAGCACTGCTAATATAAACCTTGGTAAATATAATGCTTACAAGAAACTATCTCTAGTAGATTATTAGCAAAGTTTGTAATTAAAGTGAAAATAAACAACATTATGAAACTTGGGATTACAGAGTGGTAAACAATAATATCTTTATTATTTACACTCGCCACTCTTTTCTATAATAATATTGTGTAATTATCTCAAGTAGACTATTTTGTTTGTTGAAGCATAGTTTGTCATTATAATGGAAATAGCCAAGCTATACTTTTGAAAATATAGGGATGAAAATAAACTGGCTTTAGAATCCCCACCCCCTCTGTTGTTTTTTTCATTAAACTGGTTTGATCATCTATACAAGTGTTATCATAGCATCTATCTACATCATAATACTTTGGTATATTCATAATTAAAAAAAAATTTGTGGGTTAGTATATTGTGGTAGGGAGAGGTGTGTGAAAAGATACCAAAGATGAAATTGGTTAAATTATTTGATTTAATACAAAACAAATTTTAAACAAGTGACCTATTGGCCTCAACGGTCACCTGAAAATCTTTAATGGCATAAAGCTTTATGAATCTATGATCCACCCTAAGACTTCATAGGGGTGGAGACCATGAAATTGACATAGATATCAATCGTCATGTCAGCAACAACAAATCACGTCAAAAAACATTCACATAAGTCTATTCAGTCATAAGAAATATCGTTTTTTATTGCATTTCTCTTATATAGATTAAGTAAAGAAGGCCCACCCCTAGGGTCAAGCTAAAATAAGGCAGAGTATTTCTTTTAACACAGAAAAAAACTCAAGAAAAAAATACAAGAGCTGTCGGACGGACAGCACGCTCGATACTGTTTCTAAAACAACAACTTTTTCAGAAAATAAGTACCAAATGTACGGCAATTAATATAAAACTCAGGGGTGGTAGAATTAAGCTATAATTATCACATAATGCACAAAAGTGAACGGATAGCTCACATTGCCTTAACATTATTTAATTGAGCATTTAGCTACATATGTCTTTCAAACCTTAAAATTTCTTTAATAATTTATTAACCATAGCAGTAAAATGATATATGTGCGAATACTTGAAAGCACAACATGTACATATAATTACCCTAAATACTACAATTGCAATACTAGAATAATATATAAGAACAATATAAGTTGGTCAGGCATATCAGGAAATACTTATTTAACATTGTCTGAAATAATCCAGCAAGAATAAGATAAGATTTAGCGAATTTATTTATTGAGGGTGACATATTTAGTTTAAAACTAATCTTCCATGTGGCCCTCTATTATTTACAAAATATACAAAAATGAGATACACATAAAATTATACATGAAATATTCAGTGAAAAAAAAATGCTAAAACATTTCTCTTCCCACATGATATTCACACACACATTCACAAATTCACTTCAGGAAAACAATACATGTTAACATTAAAAGTGGTTTGTTAAATTTATATAAGGCAGTGGCAGTATGTTACTATTTACATGATTTTGAACACACTTGTACAGAAAACAAATTGAATTATACAATTTTCATCCATCTGATTAGATTGCTTTGGTATCATTGTATGCTATTACAAAAGTTTTACTTTGATATTTTCTGGAAGATTATTCCATTTTATTGGACCAAATATATATATACTTTGTTTAAATAATTCTTTGTTTGGTTTAGCTAGTTTGATGTTGTTTGAAGAATTTGACCGTGTTACAGGTGTATTTTTATTTGTTTGTCTGAAGTAAAACATTTCATTGATTTCGGCTGAGGTTATTGGACTTCGCTATTTTGTACATAAATTTTGTTTTCCGGAAATAAATCTTAACAAAACCTGTTAGTTTTTTTAACTCCTGCAAGCTTTCTAGTGTGTTTTAATCATTGTTATTCAAGATGATTTTGCAAGCACGTTTTTGGAGCCTTAAAATTCTATCTTGGTTCATTTGACAGGTGCCAACTTATACAAAATTACAGTTATCTTCATGAGGTTGAATATAAGGTTTATAAAACTGAACTCTATGGTCAAGGCTAAGATATTGTTTAATTCTTGACAGAAGCCAAATGTTTCATGGATTTATTTTACATATGATCTACATGATTTTTCGAAATTATGTTGTCATTAATAGATATGCCAAGTACTTTATCTTTAGATATTATGCTGAGATTTCTCTATTAAGATCCAAATTTATGTCTTTGATATCTAAACAAGTACGTTTTTGATGTGTAATTTAAAATATAGTGTAAGCTATAGATGATCTTCTGTTTCAAAAATATTTTATCAATGTTTTACATATGCTATATAAGCACTACCTTCAAAATTTTATCATATGGTAATAAACCATTTCCTGTAAATAGATCTATAGTTTTGTATCAACACATACAGTTTATACACTATGTATTTAAACTTCACGGGGCAATATATCGGTACCAGTTCATGAGAATGGATCAAAATAGTTGAACTAATCTGTACCAACTATATTCATCTAATGTCCTTGATAAAGGCAAGTAATAAGGGAATCTATCACAGTATACCACATTCACCTAATGTCCTTGATCAATGCAATTTATAAGGGAATGTATCACATTCACCTAATGTCCTTGATCAAGGAAAGTCATAAGGGAATGTATCACATTCTACCACATTCATCTTATGTTCTTGAGCTAGGAAAGTTATAAGGGAATCTACCACGTTTTACCACATTCACCTAATGTCCTTAAGAATGGCAAATTATATGGGAATCTACCACATTCTACCTCATTCATCTAATGTCCTTGATCAAGGCAAGTTATAAGGGAATCTATCACATTCTACCACATTCATCTAATGCCCTTAGATCAAGGCAAATTATAATGGGAATCTATCACATTCTACCCCATCCATCTAATGTCCTTGATCAAGGCAAGTTATAAGGGAATCTATCACATTCTACCACATTCACCTAATGTCCTTTATCAAGGCAAGTTATAAGGGAATCTTCCACATTCTACCCCATTTATCTAATGTCCTTGATCAAGGCAAGTTTTAAGGGAATCTATAACATTCTTACCACATTCACATAATGTCCTTGTTCAAGGCAAATTATATTGAATCTATCACATTCTACCACATTCACCTAATGTACTTGAGCAGGATGAGCTGTAAGGGAATCTACTACTCACCTAATGTCCTTGATCAAGGCAAGTTATAAGGGAATCTACCACATTCTACCCCATTCATCTAATGTCCTTGATCAAGGCAAGTTATCAGTGAATCTATCACATTATAGCACATTCGCCTTATGTCCTTGAGTAAGGCAAGTTATAAGGTAATCTTTCACATTATACGTTCACGCTATGTCCTTGAGCTAGGCAAATTATAAGTGAATCTACCACAATTATACACCATTCACCTCATGACCTTGAGCAAGGCAAGTTATATGGGAATCTACCACATTCTACCACATTCACCTAATGTCGTTGATTTAGGCAAGTTATAAGGGAATCTACCACATTCTACCACATTCACCTAATGTCCTTGATCAAGACAATTTATAACGGAATCTACCACATTCTACCACATTCACCTTATGTCCTTAATTAAGGCAAGTTATAAGGAAATCTATCACATTCTACTACATTCACCTTATGTTATTGAGTTAGGTAAGTTATAACGGAATATTCACATTCTACCACATTCACCTAATGTCCTTGAGCAGAACGAGTTATAAGGGAATCTACCACATATTACCACATTCATATAATGTCCTTGAGCTAGGCAAGTTATCAGGGAATTTATCACATTCTACCACATTCAGCTTATGTCCTTGATCAAGGCAAGTTATAACAGAATCTGTCACATTCTACAACATTCACTTTATGTCGTTGAGCTAAGCAAGTTACAAGGGAATTTATCACATTATACCCCATGTCATCTAATGTCCTTGAGCTAGGGAAGTTATAAAGGAATCTATCACATTCTATCACATTCACCTAATATCCTTGATTAAGGCAAGTTATAAGGGAATCGATCACATTCACCTAATGTCCTTGAGCTAGGCAAGTTATAAGGGAATCTATCACGTTCTACCACAATCACCTAATGTCCTTGGTCAAGTCAAGTTATAAGGGAATATATCACATTCTACCACATTCACCTAATGTCTTTGATCAAGGCACCTTATAAGGTAATCAATCACATTCTACCACATTCACCTTATGTTTTTGAGCTAGGCAAGTTATAAGGGAATCTAAAAACATTCTACCACATTCACCTAATGTCCCTGAGTAAGGCGAACTATATGGAAATCTACCACATTCTACCACATTCATCTAATGTCCTTGATCAACGCTAGTTATAAGGGAATCTATCACATTCTACCCCATTCATCTAATGTCCTTGATCAAGGTAAGTTATCAGTGAATCTATCACATTATAGCACATTCACCTTATGACCTTGATCAAGGCAAATTATAAGGGAATCTATCACATTCTACCACATTCACTTAATGTCCTTGAGCAAGACGAGTTATAACGGAATCTACCACATTCTACCCCATTCATCTAATGTATTTGAGCAAGACACGTTATGAGGGAATTTACCACATTCTACCACATTCATCTAACGTCCATGATCAAGGCAAGTTTTAAGGGAATCCATCACATTGTAACCCATTCACCTACTGTCCTTGATCAAGGCAAGTTATAAGGGAATCTACCACATTCTACCCCATTTATCTAATGTCCTTGATCAAGTCAAGTTTTAAAAAAATCTATCACATTTTACCACATTCACCTAATGTCCTTGATCAAGGCAAATTATTAGGGAATCTATCACATTCTACCACATCCACGTAATGTACTTGAGCAGGACGAGCTATAAGGGAATCTACCACATTCTACCCAATTTATCTAATGGCCTTGATCAAAACAAGTTTTAAGGGAATCTATCACATTCTACCACATTCACCAAATGTCCTTGATCAAAGCAAATTATAAGGGAATCTATCCAAATATACCACAATCACCTTTTGTCCTTGATCAAGGCAATTTATAAGGAAATGCATCACACTATACCACATTCACCTTATGTCCTTGTGCAAGGCAAGTTATATGAAAATACACCACATTATACTCCATTCACCTAATGTCTTTGAGCAAGACAAGTAATATGGGAATCAACCACATTCACCTAATGTACTTGATTAAGGCAAGTTATAAGGGAATCTACCACATTCTACCACATTCACCCAATGTTCTTGAGGTACGCAAGATATAAGGGAATCTACCAAATTCTACACCATTCACCTCATGTCTTTGAGCAAGGCCTGTTATATGGGAATATACCACATTCTACCACATTCACCTAATGTCTTTGATTAAGGCAAGTTACAAGGGAATCTACCACATTCTACCACATTCACCCAATGTTCTTGAGTATGGTTAATTATATGGGAATCTACCACGTTCTACAACATTCACCTAATGCCCTTGATCAAGGCAAGTTATAAGGGAATATATCACATTCTACCACATTCAACTAATGTCTTTGATCAAGGCACCTTATAAGGTAATCAATCACATTCTACCACATTAACCTCATGTCCTTGAGCTAGGCAAGGTATAAGGGAATCTACCACATTCTATCACATTCACCTAATGTCCTTGCGTAAGTAGAATTATATGGGAATCTACAACATTCTACCACATTCATAGAATGTCCTTGATCAAGGTAAGTAACAAGGGAATCTATTACATTCTTCTTCATTCATCGAATGTCCTTGAGCAAGACGAGTTATAAGGGAATCTACCACATTCTACCACATTCACCTAATGTCCTTGATCAAGGAAAGTTAAAAGGGAAAATATCACATTTTACCACATTCACTTAATGTCCTTGATCAAGGCAAGTTATATGGGAATTTATCAAATTCTACCACATTCATCTAATGTACTTAAGCAAGGCCAATTATAAGGGAATTTATCAAATTCTACTACATTCATCTTATGTATTTGAGCAAGCCAGTTATAAAGGAATCTATCACATTCTACCACATGTATCTAATGTACTTGAGCTAGGCAAGTTATAAGGGAATCAATCACATTCTACCACATTCATCTAATACCCTTGAGAAAGGCAAGTTATAAGAGATTTATCACATTCTACCACATTCATGTAATGTCTATGAGCAAGACGAGTTTTAACGGAATCTACCACATTCTACCGCATTCATATAATGTCCTTGAGCAGGACGAGTTATAAGAGAATCTACCACATTCTACTACGTTCACTTAATATCCTTGATCAAGGCAAGTTATAAGGGAATATATCACATTTTACCACATTCACCTTATGTCCTTGAGGGGGGCAAGTTATAAAGAAATATGTCACATTCTACCACATTTATCTAATGTACTTGAGCTAGGCAAGTTATAAGGGAATCAACCACATTCTACCACATTCATCTAATGCCCTTCAGCAAGGCAAGTTATAAGGAAATCTATCACATTCTACCACATTCATCTAATGTCTTTGAGCAAGACGAGTTTTAACGGAATCTACCACATTCTACCACATTCATCTAATGTCCTTGAGCAGGACGAGTTATAAGAGAATCTACCACATTCTACCACATGCACCTAATGTCCTTGATCAGGGCAAGTTATAAGGGAATCTTCCACATTCTACCCCATTCATCTAATGTCCTTGATCAAGGCAAGTTATCGGCGAATCTAACACATTCTACCACATTCACCTAATGTCCATGATCCAGGCAAGTTATAAGATAATCTATCACATTCAAGCACATTCACCTGATGTCCATAAGCTAGGCAAGTTATAAGAGAATATATCAAATTCTACCACATTCATCTAATGTACTTGATCAAGGCCAGTTATAAGGGATTCTATCACATTTTACAACATTCACCTTATGTCCTTGAGCTAGGCGAGTTATAAGGGAATCTATCACATTCTACCACATTTATCTAATGTACTTGATCTAGGCAAGTTATAAGGGAATCTACCACATTCTACCACTTTCATCTAAAGTCCTTGAGCAAGGGAAGTTATAAGGGAATCTATCACATTATACCACATTCACCTTATGTCCTTGTGCTAGGCCAGTTATATGAAAATACACCACATTATTACCCATTCACCGAATATCCTTGAGCAAGATGAGTTATATGGGAATCTTTCACATTCTAACACATTCACCTAATGTACTTGAGGCAAGTTAGAAGGGAATTGCAATATTGCTTATACAATTTAGAGTGAATTAATCTGTGAGATGTGTCATATTGTGACTGTATGTACATGTATCAACTATTTATGTACGTTTAAAGGCAGTATGTAAAAATAAATGAGTGAAACATCCTAATAAAATATTGATTGATTGGTTGAACATTTAGCGTCATTTTAACCCATCGAGGGCTAACCATCAGTTAACCTAACCACTGTTTCCTGGGATTAACAAGTACTCGAGCACATCCCATCTACACAAGTAATTGATAACTTTCCCACTTTAATCAGTGGTGATAGACGAATGATAACGTATAGCAATCATCACGGAGACTGTTGCCGGGCGGGGGATTCGAACTGACGACCCCTGGATTAATAGTCAGACGCGTAACCGACTGAGCTAATCGGGCCCCGCTCCTAATAGAATAAATGTATTAATAAAAGTGTAATATTATATTGTAATAATATAAACTGATTTAAATAACGCACTCTAAATGGAGATATTTAATATATTAAATAGTCTTAACTAGATTTAACTGTAATTTAATTCCAAAATGTTCACAGAATGATGGAAAGGTACTTATAGACCAGCATCATACAACCAATATATTAACTGCAAAAATGTTATTTAATACCCGTGTATAATTGTGCAGTGTCACTGCCTGGGAATTCCCTGGTGTTTTATTTGGGGAATATAACTAAATTTTTAATATAAAGAGAGGAAATAATTTTAGACATTGTTTGGTCGAAATCAGTTTCTAACTGCCCTGCACTCAGATTTACCAGCATAGCATGTATCAACAATAGCAACCTTTATCACAGCATGCTGTCAACGCTTTCTCTCCCTGGATACTGTCCAGAACTGACCAACTGACTCAACAGAACATTAGCATTGTACAAAGATAACAAAACCTGATTAACTGACACCTCTTTAACATACATACAAGTGCCATAGTACAAAAATAACATGTTTTGTCAATATACAACATCCCCTACGAAATAAACACACACACACACACACACACACATTTTTCTTTCACTGTTAGAATAATATTATACACTAAAATGAAACACTCATACATTATGTTCATACATAAAATGCAGAAAACAACAAAATTAAATCAAGTGACATATTTTCTTGTTCTAATACATAGATTATCGTTTGTTTGTTTTTAAAAAATGACCAATAATAGAATTGAATGTAAACTGTAAAATCTTTTAATCATACGTAATTTGAAAATTGTATTTGATTCTTTACAAAATATCACCCTGTTCTACAGCTTAAGATCAGAATAAATCATATTGTAAATAAGTAAACAAAGTATATAGAAACAATTTGTACTAAAAATTATAACTATTGATATGTTCACAGTAGACTTGATGTAAAAAAAAACATTGGAAAACTTTTCTAAGAAATCAAGTAATATAAGCAAATTAAAACACCTTCATGTGCATAGTTATAAATGAAATAACATATACGGTACTTAACGTTTAATTTACTAACGTGTTTCATCATAAATCACAGCACATTAACATCATATCATCTGGGCTGATAGGAGTTCTGGTGAGTTCAAAGATGTATTACACATTTATGAATACAATCAGTTTAATATGTATGAGTGAAAATTGGGTATAGTTTGTTCTGCCAGATTTCAATGTGTTTGAACTTGATAAATAATGAGGTGAGTTCCCAGAAAACGTTTTCGGCTGGTTTCCAACAAAACTGTACATAAAGAACTTATACTATTATCAGTACGTTGTTATCCCAAAACATGCTTTGTTTTTGGGAATCCACCAACACGGTTAACCATCATACCCAATATGTCTGGTACATTACACTTCCTGGTTGGCTGTCTAAGTGCAGGATACATGATTTCTTACCTAATGTCGGCTACTACAGATTTTTACTAACATAATTGCAAAAAAAAAATAATTTTACTAACGCATCAAACTGGCAAACGGTATGGATATGAATGTAATAAAGAGAGAAACAATCGCAACATTAACATGATATAGCTATATAGATATATGGATATTTACTTATAAAGAGAGAGAAAACCTCAATATTAACATGATATATATATAATACCTGGCTATATAAATACATGATTTCAAACATTAGGTCAAGCCAGAGGCTAAAACTATCAGGGCTTTTTCATTATATCAAAAGTATTGTACTGCTTTAAAAAGTAAAATTAAATCTGATTGGTTAAGTAAGGTATCCGCACCTCGCAATCAAGCACTAGCTAAAACTAAAAGTTGATGAAGTAAAGATATATATATATATATATATATAGTAAAGGTAAAGTTTAATATGATATATCATAGGTGAGAGAAAACAAAATGCCAGCTACCATACAATTTTAGCGATGTTATTGTATAATTATTCTTATTTATAGTTATATTATTCATTTCAGAAAATTGAAACTTATATCCTTACTGTCTGTGTTTTTGAAGAGAAGATTAAACAAAACAGAAACTATCACATTTTTGCATTATTCGCACAGTGCTGCAGAGTTAATTTTGACTTCATTAAGATTCTATCTTACTTAACCAAATAATTTCCCATTAAAAAGTTAGACTTTATTACGCATGCCAATTTAAATCAAAATAATCAATTTTTACTTAATTCCTGTACTTTCTGCGAATAAATAAACATAATCAACAGGGTTGCATTTCACTAAAAAAATTTGATAAAAAACAGTCGTAAAACGTAAAGTAAGAAATATTCATAATATTGTGCCTAGTCATCCTCATGAATTTAATATTGTATTTTCAGAAAACATATCATTTTCTTAATTATTCAACCCGTAGATGGATTTAATATCTAAAATTTTATGAACAATATACTTTACCTTTAAAACCTTTTTATCGTAAGTTTATTCGTGAAATGCAACAAATGTGATTTGTTCAAATGGTGTTTGTTTGCATTTACACAGTCCACAATGCACTGTTGTGCTTTGAAAAATATTACTTTTGAATTCTGACCAAATTATGTTTCACAATGTTTATGAACATAATATATCATAATGTGTATGTTAAATGGAATTAATCAAAAATTAGTGGACTTTTGTGAACTTAACATACACTTTGAATAAATAAAAACATGTGTGTTGAATAACCTGTGGTAGAATGCACGAACTGATTAGTAACACAAACGACAAATGCAATTATATCCCTATAGCTGATATAACAGTATCAACAACATCATATTTCGTAATTATTTTATTGAACCCTGAAGCAACTGATAATGTATCCTGTTTTGCTAACGGAGCTGTTAATATATCAACCATTATCATTACATAGCTATACTTTCATTGTTTAATAGGTATTGGCCCATACAAGTCTACTTGCTCACCCTGAAAGATGAGGTTGGGGTTCAATAGCCATTTATACATGTACTTGATTTTGAATTATGTCTAGTTTGTTATCACTTCTGATATTGTAGACATGATCTAACCCAATCCGATTTTAACAATTGTATGGTGTTTAGCGTCGCTTTCAAAAAATGTTCAGTCATATCGCGACGGTGTCTACTTGTGACAGTATTCTAAGCGCTGTCACACTGGAGTATCATGCCGCAGACACATGGTATGATACCCCACCCAGTCACATTATACTCACACCGGGCCGATCAGACCTAGAACTCTCCTCTAAATGCTGAGCGTCAAGCGGATTTTAACAAATCTACTCTCTAAAAAAGGTTATACTCTTTTAACCCTTTTTAAATTAATATGAAATCATTGATGGCCTGTAATAATGAGTATAGTTATATAATGCTTATAATCACCATCTTATCAATGTATCTGGAAATATTTGCTGGTTTTGAGGTAGCAATTTGGTTCTGATAAGCTTTAATAGAACAGAAGTTCATCAACTAAAATGTAATGACTAACCCCTTATAAAACTCATCTTGCCTTCTAATGAATTTTAGGCAAAACGATGTCAGATAAATAACCAATCATGCTTTACAATTCAAGATTTTGCTCTGTAAATACCCAGTTTTGAAATAAGCTTTGAAAATAATTCATTTCTTCTATTGGATCCTCAGTAAAACTAGACTGATCAATTGAGCTTTAATGAGCATATAATATATCAGTTTTAACAGAGCAATTATCTTTTTTGGAAAGTACCATTTACACTTTGGTTGCTCTGTGTGAGCGAATTATGATTTCTGCGATACGTAAACGCTGTTTTCTATTTATTTTTAAGAACAGCTGGTTTCCTAGTCATATTTACATTGATGGTCTTCGATAAAACATCTATCTTAGTATCTCAGTCGTCTAATCATGTATAATGTTGATTATACTATGAAAAAAGGTGATTATTTTTAAAATATGTAACCAATTTCATAAAATATTGAATCAGGTGATCTAATTGTAACAACCATTGAAATTCTAGCCAAAAAAAACTGAGCGCATAGGCCTAATTTGGAAATCCTTTGTCTTTGGCCCATTTATATCAATATCGTTATGGCAATACGGACTTAGTGAATATATAATTAAACCATTTAGGCATTTTGAATAAAAGTCTTTTGTTTTGTCAATTCTTACATTTTGAAAAATCCTGATACACTTCCGTTTAACAGTGTTATGTTAAAAATGTAGTGTATTATGGTATATTTTTTGAAATAGGCGTGTAAATGAATAAAAGTGCAAATAGAATACTTTTTCACATATTTTTTATTTAATATGCAAAAATTGATATTTTAATTCATGTGTGTGTGTGTGTGTGTGTGTGTGTGAATGAAAATCCTACAAACTAATTGTTTAATGCAGTACCAGCGGTATAGAATATTATAAATTTCTTTATGGATTAAAAATTGTTACACACTGAATGTTAAATATATACGTTGTTGTTAATCGGGTTAGTTGTTAGTTGTTGATTTCACTTTCATTGTTAAACAAGTTCTTAAAACTTAGATAAATCACGCTCGAATTCGTCCGTAACAGAATCTGTTCTAAGCACATGTAAAGATAGTGTCTTCCTTAACGACACTACACATACATGTAGCCTGTGAGCGGGATCGAACCTATGACCCTCCGATCAGGGTTTGAAGTTCTTCCACTGCACCAGACGCTCCACAAAAATGTTGAATATATATCATATTAATTTCAAAAGACTATATTGATAAATACAAATACAAATTTCAAATACAATAATGAAGTGCACAGTTTTACAAACCTACCATGGAAGTTTGAATTGACATATAACTGACATCTTGAATATTGTTGTTTTACTTTAGACATGCAATAATGTAATGTGATTGCCAGTAGTGGGGGGCGGGCATAATAATCCAACTGTATGATTCAGAAAAAGTTCAAAGGTTAGTACAATTAGTTTAGAACATAATGTTTTGTTTTAGCTCGATTACGATGAAAGCTCTGAGCTTATATGAACCGCTTTTCAGTCCACTTCATGGGTACATGTAGCACCAGTACTGAATGTTGTTTTATTAAAGGCGTCGGGTCGAGCTGGGGATCGAACCCACAACTTCTGGCGTGAGCGGCCAACACTATATCAATTAGACTACCACCCCGCTGATGCAATTGATACACTTGCATCAGTCCAATTATTAGACTGATAAACAATATATATATAAATAATGATTAATAATAAGTTGAAACATGTGTTGTATGGAATATACAATTCATAACGACTGTGGCAAGTGTAAACATTTGTCTTTCTTGAAACATAAAATATACCCGATTATTTATATGTTCTTTTGCCCTAAATACAAATAGGGTGTGTTATGCTGTGCATACAGAAATGTATATGATAGAGAAACCTTAATAGTATAACTGATGTAAAGATACTCAATCCAGCCAATTAAATGAACTATGCTGATAGCAAATAGGATGTTCAAGCATTCAGTGGCGGGAGGGAGTAAATGTTAGGTAGCCAATGAGGCCTCCAAACATATTATATAATGAAACGGTGAAATGAAGGTCAGCACATTCAATGAGTCAGTGCATAAATAGTATCCACAGAATAATAGAAAGTGAAACTACTTGAACAACAATATGGCAGATAATGTTATAGAATATTTGCTAATGGCAACCTCTTCAAATGTATTAAACATTTTACATTGTAGGGGAATATCATATTGATATTAATAGTATTCAGGAGCCAAGTGGGGAATATATTTACGGTGAGAGTTTGCGAAGAATGTTCTTGTAGTTGATGGAACCCATCTTCTTCAGGCTATAAGGTGAACAAAGGAAATAGCTTGAAGCTATGTTGTTAACAGTGTCCTTTGCCATATTTACACACAATTGACAAGAGACGAAGCTTTAATGCTTGGCGCAAACAACAATATGCACAATAAAAATGTTAATGTCATGACTGAAGGTATGCCTATTTAGATGGATATTGATTGAGCCTACCAACGAAAACCAGCTTATTGCGATATCAAACAATGATCGGACACGGCTGTATACCATTTTTGGGGTAAAAACAGTAAGTAATAATATACATACATTATTTTAACATATTTATCCTAGATTTAATAAAACATAATACTTTTTCAACATCACTATAAGCATAGCCAGTATAGTGTGCAAACTATTTTTTTTTAATTTTTGAAAACTTTTACCAACTATATGAAATCAATAAAATTTAAATTTTATAAAATATCTGTACTCTTTGTTACATGTATTTTAATAGATAGTATTTTCACTATACATAATTTATTTATAGTTCCCCATGAAAATTATGCAACAGAAGAAGTTACGCAACTCTGTGAAGAAACTAGTGAAGGTAAACATATTTGTTACTAATACGAAATTAATGAGAATAAAGAATAAATTTTATCGTGTAAACAGGAAAATACTTTGAAATAAAATTTAACGTAATTCAACATAAATAGAACTTAATATTCATACTATACATTTCCGACTAAATACAGCACCATGAGTATGATTACCCTCCCAGTTTGATATTATATCATTGCAAGAGGGTCACAATGAGTATAAATCGCCCACCTGTAGTGCAGTATACCATACTAAAGGAGGCTGATACTACTTCAGACATTAACAAGATTACATTATAGATATATAATTACTGTATTTCGCAAAATTCAAATAGTACAAATAAGGATGATTGAAGTGTCGTAACACGGCCATTGATCGTCCGATTTGAACAGTACAAAACTTTCTCCATAGTATCATGAAATAATGCTGCACACAAAGGCAAATAAAGCAAAATTTTATGATCAAGAGCCACAATACATACATAGCTCTCCGAATTGACTTGTTCAAACCTTGTCCGAGGTCTTATGGTATACAACTACAATGAAAATGAAACATGTTCAGGTGATGGGGAACGCATTTAATTTTGTTGTGATTCGTAACCTAAACATTATTTATCATATTTGGCCTGTTAAAGTGTTTTTTTTTTCTGAGATATTATATTTTATATATATTCACATATTTTTTAACAATTCAAGGTATTTATATAACTCTGACATAAAATATTTGATTAAGTCAGTTCAATACGTTTCCTTGATACTGTAATTATAATAACTTTGCAAGTTTAAAATGCGAGGGCTACAGTGCACATAACCAAATGTTAACAGACAGAACAATGCGATCTGAATAGCTTACTTGAGCTTTGTATAATACAGAAACAGTTATATGATACTAAACGTCCATATAGTGTTATGCATTTATGCCACTGTTAACCTAACATTCACATTACTTTTTTCAGAGTTTACTTTGAAAGAATATCCATATTTTGTCGATATGGACATGTGGATATCAGTGCGTCCCCCAACAGACACAGGCGGAGTTAAATGGATAGAGGAAGTAACTTAGACCAAAAAGAAGATGATTAATTTTAAATGGCTATTCAATAGAGAGGGGATATATGTTGACTGGTAGTGGTGTAATGACCAAAAGGTGGAAAGTGCAATGTACCAGATATAATGGCATCATTTAATTATTCTAATAAAAATGTTATACCAAAAGAACTAAAATTAAGATTAAATAGAATATGGCTTTATTAAATGATTTTACAAAGAGAATCGTTATTTTGAAGTATATACACGTTGTCTATCCCGTTTCTACAATTGATAAAGGGGATTTGGCTAGCTAAATGCTAGTCATAAGCTCATTTTTCCAAAGAACCAAATGGATTTTACGATCGCTTTTCACAAGTCCATTTCAATATATATATGACTTTTAATACGCTGAGACTCGTGTGATGTACCCAACGTAATGTTAAATCAGCGTTGGATAATATTATAGCAATGTCCTAATTGATGATGTAATATAAACAAGCACTTAACATAGTTCATAATGAATACTTATCCCTCTTCACATCTGCAGTTATTTTGTTCAAATGACCTGGCTATAAACGTTTGTAATTTTATTGATAGACAAGGAACTGTTTGAATATGATTTAAACTATGTTGTATTTTGTTATATCCAATAGTACAAATAATATATCTGAATGTAATGCATAACATGTCTTTTAACTATAGTATGAAATAAAATTGTTATATATTACATTGTTTATTTCGTAAATTATTCCTTGAAGAATTATATTCTTTCTTTAAATCTGCTATTCTATACATGTATAAATTTTGATTGCAAAGTAGACTGCACTTAAAAGTACCCAATCCTCCAAAGTCTTTGTACCATTTTAAATTTCAACCACCAATATGGTGGTCCATTTATTCAACATGTTATAGGTGTATGAGGACCAGGATGTAATACAAAAGAAGTATATATGATTATGTTGTAATAGAGTAAAACATGTTTTCATTTCATTTATCATTCAAATAAACTATTGTTTTTTCTTCTTTTCTCCCTTTTTTCTTATGTGTAGTGTTATCTAAAACAATATTTCTGAAGTTATAATTTTTTAATCACATAATTTAGATATGTATTATACTAAAGCATAAGACAAAATAAATATTTTGTATCGGTTGTTTCCAGTTTACATTCTTTTCTTATACATATATGGAGAGACAAAGAGTTTTTTATTTATTTTATTTATAAATGGTATCTATGTATCTTACATGTATGAAATATGACACAAAGATTTTTGCAAAATGTGTTTCATTGCAAGATGGATTAACATACAAGGAAAGCTCGGCATTATTGTGATTTTGAAAAAAATCTATTTGAGTTCCAATCAAGTGTATATATGTTGTTTTAGATATATTCTTTTTTTCATTTTTTCCCCTACTTCAAAGTTTAATTTATTATTGTGTATGATATATAAACTGAGAGTATGAGCATAAATCAAATATATTAAAATAATATTCTATTTGCACTTAACTCCATCGAACCAGTAACTCTGGTCATTATGGCATTAGTTCTTAATTTTAGCAGATAGATTGATATCAAAATAAATAGATAGTATCAAAACAAAAACCTCCAAATCAATTTATATTATCTGTTGATATCATTTGTAACCAATATTGTTTCAGTATGATCTATTCATTAGAAGCTACTTTATATTCATTCAAATCAAACAGCTTTATTTGATCCATGCATCGTGCATTTGGATTTTTTGTTTGATTTATATTATCATATTACACGGAAAGTATCCTACTAATTTTGTGCTAGGATAGTATTTGTTCATATTTTCGTTTATATATTAAAAGGTCGTCGTACATTTTTGCTGCATTCCGTCCCTTGTTAACCTACTAAAGCAGCTTGAGAAACAAAAATCAAATTAAAGAGCTCACAAAATTATCTTACAGATAAATGTGATGCTACTGACTGAATTCAGCCAAGCATATTTTACAGAAGAACGATAATGAAATGTATAAAATACTTTCCATAGTTTTCATGATGTATTGTGAGATGCCCAATACTGACTGAATTCAGCCAGCAAGCAAAATGGTTTCCTTCAAAAGCAGAAGTTGCAAACTGACTTCTAAATATAAAGTTTGGCTGAATTCAGCCAGTGAAGAGCTGGAATGGCAAATATCGATTTTAGACGCGAGAACAGAAGCTACAAATATCAATAGTTTTGACCTTTTCAGAAAAGGGTCAATCTGAATCAGAACGTGTTTAGGGAAAACATTGTAGGCGCAAGGCACCGCCATTTTTCTTTAAATCTTAACCAAATTTGCACAGCAATTATACAACCACAAGATCTCGGACATGTTCTTGAACCAGTGTGATTCGACCACAAATACCCCTGCCACAGGGTTTATCAAAGCACATTTTAAACGAAACTTTAAAAAGCATTTCTCTCTGGAATATGAAATTATAGTAGTATTCAGTATACGTGTTGAAAAAAATAAGCTAGAAATGAAATAAAAATGAATCTTAAAGTGACATGAAATGCTTGAAAAACCCAGTGAAATCTGAGGACTTATTCTCATTGGGGTGCATATAACGTGATTAAAAAACTATTGTTAGACACTTGCCATAAATTTTTACATATTATTCTTTAAAAAATGTATCAAAATTATAAATACTTTGTTGTATTTAAGTGATTATATATCATACAAGCAAGAAAATATTGCTTGAGACTAATAATTAATCAAATTAAAATCTAAGAGGGGCAGTAGTCGAATGGATAGAGGTCAGGGGTCATCACATGGGTCACTGTTTTACATATGTTAAACACAAATAAAACTTGTTTGAGTGGGTACAGTAGCAACCCCACAATTTTAGAGGAACTTACAAAAAAATTCCCCTGAAATGATCATCTGTCCATTTGTTGCCAGTAGAGCCCCTCTTGGGCCACCTGTTTGTCTCGATATTGTTGCATTAATCTACCTTTATGTTATTTCCTGTGAAAACATGATAAAACTCTGCTGGTGATATGCAGCCATTTCATACCTTGGGAACAGTTTGTTCTGTGTACTTTGTATGATAGGTGATATTTTCACTAACAGTGAAATGTTTTGTTAGGTGATTAATTTGTTTGCGTGAGTTACATGTCTTCTTGGAAGGACGGTGGTTCTTATATTATTGAGCCTGTTTCGTTTTAAATATGTCATAACACTCCATTTAAAAAAAAGAATTGTTCATTGTTTTAATACATTGTATTATTTAAAAATAATGCATGAATCCAGATTATTGATGTAGAAGTTCTGGATATCATTTATACATACATGTAACAACAGTTAACAATGTATGATGCAAACTTACTGGCTGTACTAATTCTTACATGTACCTGTACCATAAAAATGTTGTGTCTTTCTACAGAAAGTTTTGGCATGCAGGAAGGAGTTGGTTGACTATGATAAATAACAGAGACAGGCCGTGGCTGCCAGCAGTTGTCCTGCCGCTGGTCCACAGGATCCAACAACGATGAGGGCAGTAGATGTTGTCAACAGTCATAAGGACACAAAGAGGGAAATAATAATGTAAATGTATTTTATTGATCACATAAGATATTAAATATGTGTTCAATTAGATAGTATCATATTCTTTCTAAAGAATCAACAAAAGATAGAACAGTTCTCTGGAATAAATGTAAATTTCAAATTTAGATTTACTATGGAAAAATTTCCTATTATAGCGAAACTTTACAATAATCAAGTCTACAAACAGGAGGAAATAATGATAAAGTTAACGTCATTCACATAACCATTGAACCTTGATATCTACTGGATGGCTACCTCAAAGGTGAATGTCAAAATCAGGACTTTGACATATTGAGGCTGTATATTTCCATATTCTGCATTATTGGTCGTACAGACTTCCTTATAATTGTGTTAACAAAATGTATAATTTTGTTATAATTGATATCGAAATTAAAAATCAATGTTAGGGTATAATATAAGGGTTGTGTATTTCCATGTACATATAAAAATAGTAAATCAATATACATGTACCAGTATTGTTCAGAAACAAATATAGAAATCTCTGTAGTATGAGCTTATTTCATTCAGAATGTTTTAAGATATTAAAACAAATAAATATATAATAAAATATACATTTTATTTTAATTAAAAAAAAAAAAAAATCTTTGAAATAGTTATAGAGATTTGTGCAGAATTTCAATGTTTTGTCTATAGATAGCCAACTAGAGTCTGACTGGAAGTTATTCAAAGCTCCAGCTGTTCAAGCATATAACGCCAATTAAAGCGATTCAACAGGTTTTTACCCCACTATCTTATGTTCGGAAGGCATCCGAGACTTTCCGTTGACGCATACCTGAGGACAACCCCAGAAGGTAATGAGGCAGCTGCAGAGCCTCATACTTATGCCTAAAAACTGAAAGCCAGACTCCAGTTTGCTTATTTAGCAGCTGCCAAGGAGTCACAGAAGAGTTCAGCTAAGAATAAAGCCAATTATGACAAGAAGGTGAGAGAGTCGAAACTGGAAGAAGGTGATCCAGTTCTTGTGAGGAACGTTGGTTTAAAGGGATAGAATAAACTGCGGACAAATTGGATAACAACCATTACACGGTTGTTTCTATTCCAAACTTAGATGTCCCAGTTTGCAGAGTAAAAAAAGAGGATGGAATAAAGGGGATTTGAACCCTGCATAGAAATATGCTCCTCCCCTTCTCTTTTATCCCGCCTGTTCTTACTAAACCAATGTCCAAGAAACCCTGTAAACCCAAAACACCTGTTGAAGCAGCACCCCAGTACACTGGCTCTGAATTATCAGAATCCAGTAGTTCCTGAATCTGAGTCTGACAGTACTTTGTATGTTTTTCCTGCCAGGCGCAAACCTAAAGTTAGTTTTGCAGCTAAACCGATTGAAATTTTGGATGAGCATACTCTTGACAGTTCCCCCCCCCCCTGTCGATATAATGGTACTGTTTGAACTAGCAATAATTGCAACAGGTACAGTTCAACACACCAGAATTGTACTGATGACTCTTACCGTCGTTCAGGCATCCTATCACACAGGTCTGATAGTATCCCAACTCCCAAAGTTTCAACTTTACACGAGGAATCCCTCCCTGCAATCCTGATTGTACAGGAGGAACCCCCAGTTGTAAATCCGCCTTTGGATGAAGTGCAGAGACTGCAATATCTGACAAATAACTCCCCAGCAGTAAAGAGATCCAGCAGAGAGGAAACCTCCTGATAGATATGGACAGTGGTCATATCCTTCACCGTCAAATATGTTCCAGACCATTTATTACGTTTGACGTCTGTCTGCAGAGAATTTCGCAATTTTTAATGCGTAATATCAGTATTTTAGTTATTTTTACTAATATATTTTTTCAGTCAGGTTTAAGATTTAGTTGAGGTAGTAACTTATAACTTACCATCAATTGATTAAGAAAACTTAATCATAATAATTAAACCCATTATTTTACTTTATTATTTTATTTGCTGTGAATATAATAAAATCAGTCTTAAGGAAACTACACTCATTAAGTACTTGATGCTTATTAATAAATAAGAAACCGTAACATGTCACGGAATATCCTCCTGGTCACAAGTACTCTGGCGTGTGTAAATAGATCTATAGTCCATTTCAATTGTTTGTGATGTCAGTGTATCTGTTTGTATATATGTATGTTTCGCACAAAGTAATTGAGCGAATGAGTGAGCAATGAGTGAGCGATTTTATTGCATGATGGGTAAATATTGCATGATGGGTAAATTAACAATTTCCAATTCCTGCCAAACTAACCATCTAGGCACTTTTCTTCTGACAATTGAAAGATAAGGACATCTAGAAAATCTTCACTTCACAGATTTTCTAATATAAAACAAGAAATCTCACTGGTAAGTGTCGCATGCCCCCCAAATGGTCGTTGAACCATAACAATATAATTATGTTATAATAAGTAGCGATGTATCCATGAATATAAAGAGTTATGGACTGATATTTCAGACTAGACATGCAATTTCATGTTTTTTACATTAAAGCATGACCTTGACCTTTGTGTAACCTTGACCTTGACATCTGATGTAATGGTCTGAGTATTTCAACAGTTAAATGCTGCTGAAACATCATCATGACATGTTGATCACTCGTGTCAAGCTATTTTAAAATCCCTAAATGTAAGACAAAGTTACTGATCAATTGTTGATGAATTGAGCCAAGTGTTTTTGAAATCCATCCATGTATGATAAAGTTAAAGGACAGACTTGAAATCTCAAACAGATTCAATGTGTTGTCATACATACTAAAAGTGTGACTTTGACCTTTATGGTATGGGTCAACGTCTTACTTATGACATATCATGTCATCTTGATAAGTTAGTATAATGAATTAAAAACAATCATGTAATAGTTAAACATTGTTATTTCTACTGGAATTTTTTGTGTGTTTGTGTTTTAAACACAAGTTTCAATTCATATAATTGATAGAATTTGGAACTCCACATGTTATTATTATACCATAGTTTAAGTTGAACATTAGATAAATCCGTATACAATGTTAAACACAGTTTATGGCTCTACGGATTATTGTGTTTATAAAATAACAAGATATTCAATATAGAATTACAGAAGACTATTTTAATATTATAAGTGACCAACCTTTGTTAATCAGTTCTCAGCAGATCTGATCTGAGGAGATAACGGATCTTTTAAAACATTTTTTAATGATGGCGCTTTTTAAGTATGAGCAATCTGCCGGGTGCTTATTTACAAATTTCACAATTAAATTATATAATTTTTTAATTTAATTTTAAACCACTGTGTACCACTACGTAACACACCCTGGGAGATTAACAGGGGTTAGTCAAATCTTAACCATGCGATGTACTAAATATAATATTGCAAGGCTGAAACAGGATATGGTAAACTACACACTATTGCCACTTATCATACTGGCTTAACTCAATTTACATATCGGATTGTGGGAAATGACTTGTATACTAGTCCACGGGCGATTACTTTTTGACAAACCCTAGTACCTGCCGATAATATAGTCTTTCTTCAAATGAAGTTAATAGTACACTTTTCATTGTTTCCTAATTTTTAAAAAATTAACATATATAATTGTGTACTATAATTATATATAAACATTGTATATAAATAGTACACTATTCAATTTTTATCTACTTTTATTTTATCATATATAATAGTGTACTATAATTGTACACACATATAGTATATAAATAGCAATATACTTAGGAATAGGGCTATATGGTTTACCAATATCAGTAAATACTACTGCATAATGGTGATAGGGAATGTCATATGACGTTATTAGTATCATAAGCATTCAATATAGAGTTATGCACGACTAACAATATATTAAACTAATTAAAAACTTAAATCAATAAAATATTAATATATAACAGGAGGATATACTCTACTGTAGTTAATATATCTTGCACAAAGAATATCAAAGTAAAATTATTTATAAAATTTATTGGGTGAATAAAAAAAATTCATCACAGTTACTTAAAAACTATGTCAATAAAACTTGTCAAAGATTAAATAATCAAAAGGAATCCATATAAATAAACATGATAAAAAGAAAGGTCGATTACCGTATGTAATGAATAAATATGTAAAATAGCAAATATGTATATAATCATCATATATCATTACTTATCCTTCGTATGTCATTCATATTCATCAATTTATTTTTAATCATCTGTTCATGCTTGCCAAAATGACCAGTTCAAAGTGCGAGGGTAAATAAAAACTACACTCTCAGTCTTGATAAATTGAGCCAAGTTAAAGGCAAAGTGACAGATCAGACACACAATATCAAACAAATTGAAAGTGTGACCTTGATCTTTGAGGTACGGGTTTGGGTCTTACTCGCGACACGTCATCATGTTATGTTGGTTATTTGTACCAAGTATCAACAAAATCCATCTATGCATGACAAAGATACAGGCTGGAAACGAAATACCGGACGGGAAGACAAACAGATGGAAGGATGGACGGACGCTGCAGTAACTATATGCTACCCACAAAAATTTTTTTGGGGGCGGGGCATAAAAATTGTTTTGTTTCGCTACTTACTTAATCAGCCTGTTAAGCAATTATTTGTATTATCATTCTCATTATACCCCCGACAAACGAAGTTTTGAGGGGGTATATTGGAGTCACCCTGAGGTCGGTCTGTCGGTCCGTCGGTCCGTCGGTCGGTCCGTCCGTTGCAATTTTCCTTGTCCGGAGCATCACTTGAAAAGTACTGGATGGAATTTCATCAAACGTCATACAATGGTAGAATATAATGAGAGGAAGTGCAGTGTACAAGAAACATAACTCTATTCTTGCTAATTACAGAGTTATTGCCCTTTGATATTTTTTCTTGTCCGGAGCATAACTTGAAAAGTACCGGATGGAATTTCATCAAGCTTCATACAATGGTAGAATATAAAGAGAGGAAGTGCAGTGTACAGGAAACATAACTCTATTCTTGCTAATTACAGAGTTATTGCCCTTTGATATATTCCCTTTGATATTTTTTCTTGTCCGGAGCATAACTTGAAAAGTACCGGATGGATTTTCATCAAGCTTCATTCAATGGTAGAATATAATGAGAGGAAGTGCAGTGTACAGGAAACATAACTCTATTCTCGCTAATTACAGAGTTATTGCCCTTTGATATATTTCCCTTGTCCGGAGCATTACTTTTAAAGTACTGGCTGGAATTTCATCAAACTTCATACAATGGTACAATATAATGACAGGAAGTTCAGTGTACAAGAAACATAACTCTATTCTTGCTAATTACAGAGTTATTGCCCTTTGATATATTTCCCTTGTCTGGAGCATTACTTTTAAAGTACTGGATGGAATTTCATCAAACTTCATACAATGGTAGAATATAATGAGAGGAAGTGCAGTGTACAAGAAACATAACTCTATTATTGCTAATTACAGAGTTATTGCCCTTTGATATTTTCTTGTCCGGAGCATAACTTGAAAAGTACCTGATGGAATTTCATCAAGCTTCATACAATGGTAGAATATAATGAGAGGAAGTGCAGTGTACAAGAAACATAACTCTATTCTTGCTAATTACAGAGTTATTGCCCTTTGATACATTTCCCTTGTTCGGAGCATTACTTTTAAAGTACCTGATGGAATTTCATCAAACTTCATACAATGGTAGAATATAATGGAATTTCATCAAACTTCATACAATGGTAGAATATAATGACAGGAAGTGCAGTGTACAAGAAACATAACTCTATTCTTGCTAATTACAGAGTTATTGCTCTTTGATATATTTCCATTGTCTGGTGCAGTACTTTTAAAGTACTTTTAAAGCCATCAGTGATAACATTTTAATAAAGTTCATGAAAGAACCAAGTTGATGAATACATGGAGTTCGAGCAAAGCAGGTTCGATATTGTATTCCTAGTGCTCTTGTTTGTTTCTTATCCATAAAATTGTTGTCCCTCAACATAAGTCGAAAAAGTATAACATTTATTTATTGCCATGAAAGCTTGTACACTGCACAATAATTAAAAAGACCGTTTTTAATTTTAACAAAACCATAAAAAAATTAACAATACAAAAAACTCAATCCATAACATTCTCTTTTATTAAGAATTTTTTTTGTCTGGAGCATAACTTTAAAACTATTGGATATAATTTAATAAAACTTCATACAATGGTTAACCATTTTCTGTCATGGCGGCGTTCGGGGGTATTCATCACCTTCAGTGATAGGTCTAGTTTAAAACTGTTTTTGTATTATGTGAAATGTGTGAATTATGTATCGAGTGAAATTGTTTGAAGTTTGTTGTAATCATTGTTTTCATGTCTTGTAATTTATTGATTGTACCTTGTCATTGCAGGTTTTTGTCTATAGTGTAAACAGCGTATAAGAACTGCATTAAACCCAAATAAACCCCTCAACAATCTTAGTTCTTGATATAACCACCATCGGCCACAGTTATACAAAAACTGTTCATGTATCAATATAAGATATATTATGTCGAAACACTTTACATAATAACTTTAGATAACATAACATGCATACTATGTCTTACAAGTAATACTTTAAGGGTAAATATAAAACAGAAAAGACTAGAAATGGGTTAAAGAGAGGTAAGAAGCAGCAAAAATAAGAGAAATTTACAGATGAGAAGATGAGAAGCTGTATGCAGTATAGTTTTCTTAATTTGACATTCCCAAAATAATTTTGTTCAAAAGTTTCTGGATATCTCTCACAAAATTCACGTAGATTCTAATTGACTATTTTATACTGAGATAAAAACTAGTCGTTATATAAAAATCTCATAATGTATTTGTATTGAAATGAAATTAGTTTTGTGTCTATGGTACTTTTGAAAGATATACTGCTTATTTTGTTGCGTGTAATAATGCATACGTATTAATATTATAACTAGTGTGTTAGACACTGCTTTCTCTGGAATTAAAGAATAATATACATGGACATGATGCCCTACAATTGTTTTGAATATAAGCATCATTTCATACCATCAAGGGCTAACAGACAATCAGTTAATCAAACCGTTCCTTCCTGGAATCCTGGAAAGTTAACCTGTACTAGAGCACACTCATCTCTGCAAGTAGCTAAAACCATTGGACTTAGTTAATGTATTATACAGTTAGTTTGATTGTGAAGAAAGCCCAAAGTTAATATGATTTGCTCTTGAATCTGAAACCGGCACTGAGTGTTGTTGAAAGGCATCTGGTCGAGCTGGCGATGGAACCCACAACCTCTGGTTTGCGCAGGCAACATTATCCACTACACAGCTATCCTGCTTGTCCACCTGAATAAGCAGTGGGAGATGAATGACAATGAAACACAATGTTGTCTTAATCATCATGGAGGCTGGCTGGACGGGGATTCAAACACACAGCCCCTTGATTGATAGTTAGATATGCTACCAACTGACCTAACCAGACCCCCTGCTAATTCTTTCCCCGAGCAAAACCTCAAAATGAATCTTGAGTAGAACCTCAGTCCTTTACGCCAATAACTAGCAAACTCTCACACATAAAGTTTTTGTATTGAGCTCGGCTCAAACCTGTGACCACAGTAATGAAAGTTCGATGATTTTAAGTTGGCAATGAGACAACGGCCATGGAAGACCCTCATGTGCAGTAAACATAAAGCTGATACACAGAGCTTAAAAGTTTATTGCAATACATTGATGTTCTTGTTATCAGTTATTCTTTGAATATAAACTGATTTGTTTGTTTAAATATTTAGTGTTATTTTATGCCATCGAAGGCTAACATGTTCAGGCAATGAACATAAAACATTGAATATTTAAGTTAAAATGTATTTGATAACAAACATCTGCCAGTGATTCTGGGATTGAGACCGCAGGTCTGAGTGAGTATTGGAAGCACTCTTAATGTGAAAAGTGTTGCCAGGATGGGTGAGGAGAAATTCTTACACAACCTCGAAGTCCTCTTCTCTGAGGTACTCGAGGTCCTCTTCTCTGAGATGTTGCTGGATTCTATGTTGAGACCAGAACAGGTACGATAAACATTTATTCTTTTTGGACAGTATATTCACTATGTTAATGTTTATTATTTATCTTTATCCATTGTTTCGTTTAAAGGTAAGAGCGAGTTTGACTTCATATACTAGTAACTTTTGTTTGTTTTAACACCGTAAATCTATAATAAAGTAAAGTGTTTGTTTATGATAGTGTCACCCCTATTGAAAGGGCCAGCCACACTGGGCTTATGAGATGTCTTTATGCTGTACACAGTTACTTCCTGAAAGCTATCGTTGCCAGGCATAGGGCTGTTAGACATTCAGTACCCTTCAATTTAACTAGCTGCTCGGTGAGCAACCGGCTGCATCAGAAAAGATGCAAGTGCTTCCACCGGGATTCTAACCTTTGCTTCCGAGGCACTAAACCGTCAATAATATTAATTTATTAAAGTGTTTTGGTGTTGTACTTTAGATAGTCTCAAAGTCATTAGAAAGTCTTAAATAACATTTTCTACACATACTGGGTTACATGTCACACATCCAGTAAGTAATAAATATTATCTATTTTAAAATACTTATCTTTGTGTCACATGATATCTTCAGACACAGCATCTGGTGTGTATGAACTGTTAACTTCTCGTCGTGAAGAGCTGACAACAAGGAGACTATCAACCACATATTTGTGACCTTGCTTGAGCTCAACCTTATGTTTGAACTGGACAAAATAATTCTGTAAGTTGTTTTAAACTTATTTATTTTACATCGATTGTGAAACAAGTTCATACATCTTAGAAATAGACAAATCATACTCAAAGTCTTCCTGGGTAGAACCAGTACTAAGCATATGCATATCTTGCTCAAGGACACTACACATAAATTGTGTCGCATGATTTTGCATAACTCCTTTCAAAGGCATTTTTGCAGTAGTTTTGATATATACAGCCAAACCTGTGTAAACGGTCACCTCTATTAAGCAACCAATTCTCATAAACAGTCATTCATATTTGCTATTTCGCATGTCTATGCTTTCAGAGCAAATTGATCTGTATAAATCAACAAAAAAAGGTCACTTTTGCTCCTTCCCTTGAATGGCTGCTTAAGACAAGTATTATATAAGCAAAGCGGTAGTTTTCACATTCTCACGTTTTTCCTGCAGCAAAGACAATTTAAGTGTTGTCAAATTTCTGTTGCAAATTTTTGAATTCACATTGAACTTGGTGGCTTTTGAAAACTCTCTTTATATGTAAGTGTGATCTCATTTTGTGTAGCCTGGAAACATTTCAGGAGAAAATACTATTCAAGTTATCTTGTTTCTCATTGTTTTTGTTAGGTGAACATCAGCCATTCTTTCCATTGGCTTCCTGCACATGGCCATTTGTGCTTCATTTGCTCCTTTGATTCATTGCTGTCTCCATCAATAACCATATTGTTTGTGGTTACTGGCAAATCATTGTTTAAAATTGTTTCCATGGCCAGTTTCACCTCTGCGTTCATCATCTGAAAAAGTTATAATGAAAGTGTTTTCACATATTCCTGTACAATTAATTGAACAATTAATTTTCTTTGGCTGTTTTGTGTTATGTTAGAGTGCTATTCCAATTTAGTCATAGTGTTGACCTGAGACCAGCATTTAGTTAATCTGTTATAGATATTGCATTATTATGTATTGTGGCTCAGCTGTAATATATTAGGCTGTGTGATGGCTCAGCTGTAATATATAAGGCTGTGTGATGGCTCAGCTGTAATATATTAGGCTGTGTGATGGCTCAGCTGTAATATATCAGACTGTGTGTTGGCTCAGCTGTAAAATATTAGGCAGTGTGGTGGCTCAGCTGTAATATATTATGCTGAGTAATGGCTCAGCTGTAATATATCAGGCTGTGTGATAGCTCAGCTGTAATATATCAGGCTGTGTGATGGCTAAGCTGTAATATATCCGGGCTGTGTGATGGCTCAGCTGTAATATATTAGGCTGTGTGATGGCTCAGCTGTAATATATCAGGCTGTGTGATGGCTCAGCTGTAATATATCAGGCTGTGTTATGGCTCAGCTGTAATATATTTGGCAGTGTGGTGGCTCAGCTTTAATATATTAGGCTGTGTGATGGCTCAGCTGTAATATATCAGGCTGTGTGATGGCTCAGCTGTAATATATTAGACTGTGTTATGGCTTAGCTGTACTATATTAGGCAGTGTGGTGGCTCAGCTGTAATATATCAGGCTGTGTGGTGGCTCAGCTGTAATATATCAGGCCGTGTGGTAGCTCAACTGAAATATATCAGGCAGGGTGGTGGCTCAGCTGTAATATATCAGGCTGTGTGTTGACCAGCTGTTATATATCAGGAGGTGTGTTGGCTCAGCTGTAATATATTACGCTGTGTGGTGGCTCAGCTGTTAAATATCAGGCGGTGTGGCCCAGCTGTATTATATCGGGCTGTGTCGTGGCTCACCTGTAATATATCAGGCTGTGTGGTGGCTCAACTGTAATATATCAGGCTGTGTGGTGGCTCAGCTGTAATATATTGGGCTGTGTAGTGGCTCAGCTGTAATATATCAGGCCGTGTGATAGCTCAGCTGTAATATATTGGGCTGTGTGGTGGCTCAACTGTAATATATAAGGCTGTGTGGTAGCTCAGCTGTAATACTTCAGGCGTTGTGGCTCACCTGTAATATATCAGGCTGTATGATGGCTCAGCTGTAATTTATCAGGTGGTGTGGCACAGCTGTAATATATCAGGCCGTGTGGTAGCTCAGATGTAATATATCAGGTCGTGTGATGGCTCACCTGTAATATATCAGGCGGTATAGCTCAGCTGTAATATTTTGGGCCGTGTGGTGGCTCACCTGTAATATATTAGGCTGTGTGGTGGTTCAGCTGTAATATATCAAGTGGTGTGGTGGCTCAGCTGTAATATATCAGGCGGTGTGGCTCAGCTGTAATATATCAGGTTGTGTAGTGGCTCAGCTGTAATATATCAGGCCGTGTGGTTGCTCAGCTGTAATATATCTGGCCGTGTAGCTCAACTGTAATAAATCAAGCGGTGTGGTGGCTCAGCTGTAATATATCAGGCGGTGTAGCTCAGCTGTAATTTATCAGGCTGTGTAGTGGCTCAGCTGTAATTTACCAGGCGGTGTGGCTCAGCTGTAATATATCAGGCAGTTTGGTAGCTCAGATGTAATATATCAGGTCGTGTGATGGCTCAGCTGTAATATATCAGGCGGTGTAGCTCAGCTGTAATATATTGGGCAGTGTGGTGGCTCACACGTAAAATATCAGGCTGTGTGGTGGCTCAGCTGTAATATATCAGTCTGTGTGGCTCAACTGTAATATATCAAGCGGTGTGGTGGTTCAGCTGTAATATATCAGGCATTGTGGCTCAGATGTAATATATCAGGTCGTGTAGTGGCTCAGATGTAATATATCAGGTGTTTTGGCTAAGCTGTAATATATCAGGTGGAGTGATGGCTCAGCTGTAATATATCAGGCTTTGTGGTGGTTCAGCTGTAATATATCGGGCGATGTGGCTCAGCTGTTATATATCAGGCCTTGTGGCTCAGATGTAATATATCAGTTGGTGTGGCTCAGCCATAATATATCAGGCCGTGTGGTGGCTCAGCTGTTATATATCAGGCAGTGTGGTGGCTCAGCTGTAATATATCGGGTGATGTGGCTTAGCTGTTTTATATCAGGCAGTGTTGTGGCTCAGCTGTAAAATATCAAGCCGTGTGGTGGCTCAGATGTAATATATCAGGCAGTATGGCTCAGCTGTAAATATCAGGCCAAGTGGTGGTTTAGCTGTAATATATCAGGCGGTGTGGTTACTCAGCTGTTATATATCAGGCAGTGTGATGGCTCAGCTGTAATATATCAGGCTGTGTGGTGGCTAAGCTGTAATATATCAGGTGGTGTGGTGGCTTAGCTGTTATATATCGGGCGGTGTGGTGGCTCAGCTATAATATATCAGGCGATGTTGCTCAGCTGTAATATATCAGGCAGTGTTGTGACTCAGCTGTAAAATATCATGCAGTGTTGTGGCTCAGATGTAATATATCAGGCGGTGTGACATAGCTGTAAATATCAGGCCTAGTGGTATCAGGTGGTGAGGTGGCTCAGCTGTTATATATCAGGCAGTGTGATAGCTCAGCTGTAATATATCAGGCCGTGTGGTGGCTCATCTGTTATATATAAGGCCATGTGGTGGCTCAGCTGTAATATATCGGGTGGTGTGATGGCTCATCTGTTATATATTAGGCAGTGTGGCGGCTAAGCCAGAGATGCCAACTCCTCCGATTTTGGTAGAGTGAATCCGATTGTTGTATGAGAAATCCGCTTTATATTCCGTAAATATTCTACAATTTTTTTAAAAAATTGGTCCGGGATCAATTTCACGGGTAAAACAAATAATCAGCACCATGTACACCGACACCGGTTTTGATGTTCGGACATTTCTTTACGCGCTACGTCGCCTCTAGAAGCAATCGTACATACTCGACCAGTTCCATCATCCTTCAGTATTAGACCTTGTAGGTAGTTTTACAATGCTCTCTGTTTTGGCAGATCACGTGGTCTGATTCAGGGAAACCCCGATCACGCGGTTTTACAGCCTTTGTTCAAACTGGTATTTAAATGCTGCGCATGCAAACAAAATAAAAAGGTTTTCAGATAGAGTAATGTCAATACACTTCAAACAACTTTCTTGAAAAGTTTCACAATTTCCACATTTCATCTTAATATACAAACAACCTAAAATTGGGTGTATATCAGTGCTATTGTTGCAGTATACGTTTGTTTTCACTAATTTTGTCTTCAAACTATAATTTTGCTTCATGGAAAATTATGTATTTGATCATAATCATCTATGCAATTGCATCAATATAGCGTTAATAACCAATTAGAGCGTTTACGTAACTTAGTAAAACCCCGTGATCGGGGTTTCCCTGAATCAGACCACCTGATCTGCCAAAACAGCTAGCATCGTAAAACTTAACTCTGAAACATGAAGCTCAGCTGAAATACAAGCTGTTGAAATAATTTTAGTGTTTTTCATTATAAATAAATACGACCATGGTGACCGAGCTGAGGCCATGACATTTGAAAAATTCATGGCTCTGTGGCCACGATCATAAAAACAACTAGTTTCTAGTTGTTGTTACTTGTTGCCGAAAAGTGAAACATTCGGTTGAAGTTATTAACTTAAATTGCAGCTTTGATTGAGAAATTTGTGTGAAACAGAAATTTAAACTGTTTTAGTAAATCATGTATTTTTTTACCACCATTTATTCAAGTTAATTAAGTTTAAAACTAGTCAACTGATGACCCCCAGATTTTAAAAATGACTCACAGATTTTTAGTCAGTGGGTCATCAATGGACCCCAAAAAATTGGGGCTGGAGAAAACACTTGTCTATTGGGAAGGCGATTTGGAATATGGCCAATGCCAAATCATGTTCAAATTTATGTTTTGATTTAAGTGCAAATCAAATAAGTGCATTGAAAATTCTGTACAACGTACATAATATTATTATGATACAGTAGCGGTTTTTGCCTACGAGCTCGGGAGGAAAAGTTTGATTTTCAAGCTTTTTCTTTATTTCTTTGTATTTCTCCTCTTATTAATGCGTTTATGGAAGACCTGGTTACCCAATTGTGTGAAAGGAGAAAAGCTGCCTGCTTTGCCAACAAAGATGCTTCAAAGGTTATTACTGCTGCCAAAGACGATGATGAAAGGTACTGTAGTAAATATTTGTTTTTTGTTTTTATAATGATAAATGCATAAATTTCTTTATGGGCATGTAGATCTAGTCTATGATATTGTTGAACCCTTATAAAAGGTCATAATTAGTCCAAGACTTGCTGTATATTTGTCTTGTTACATGGATATTTCTATGTCTAGTTAACCAAACCAGTTTCCTTGGATCCTGGAAGGTTAACCAGTTCTCAAGCAGACCCCATCTCCACAAGTAACTGATACCTTTCCCGCTTGAATCAGCAGTGAGAGATGAATGATAATGAAAAGCAGTGTTGTATATCAACCATCACGAAGATTCAGACTGTGCAGGAACATGACCCTTGGATTGATAGTCAGACGTGCCCTGCTGTCTCTGGGATTCTACACCAAATTTTGAATATCAAGTTGAATTTTCGTTGGGTTACTTAAACCTTCTATATCAAAGAAAATGCCATTCTTTTTGCACTGTTCTGACCCTTTTGCTTAGAAAGGTCACATTGTCTCCCTGTCATAGTTGTTAATAATTAGACGATGGTAACCAGTCTATCAGTCAAAACATATAGCTGTAATTAAATTGTTTTCAATTACAAATGTACCAAGAACATAAAGTGCGCCATATATAACATTTCATTGTGATGACGGCATTGTTTTTACCTAAATGAATATGTATATTCTCTAAGATAATATATACAAAGTATAGTAAATAGTTTAACAATGCTGTACTGGCTTATAATAACCATTGCATTTCTTTTCAATTTCACAATATAAAGCTATTTTTCTTGTATTTTTTATTTCATTGTAACATTTAACAAAATCAGATATAAAAAGTACAAATTATGATGTAGTTTATACAAAATTTCTCATTATAACATTTTCATATTTGTAAATTAAGAGGCTAACTTTCCAGGTTCTTTAGTAAATTTATTAACTCTTGAGTTTTTTTTATGTTTTTTTTATATGTTTTGTATCAAATACAGGTTAGTGTAATAACTGTACAACTGTACAAACCAATGTGTTTCAATTTGTTCTAACATTAAGAAAATAAAAATTTACTAGCAAGGAAAGTTTGCTCTTTAAATTCACAGACAAAAACCATATGAGCAGAGAGCAGGCTAACACCTCACCAACACAACTCGGTCATTCGCACTAGTACCTCAAGGAAACATAAGTTTACAGAAATATATTCTAGGTAACAGTGTTTTTGCACTGGATTCTGTAGAATTGCAGTACATTTAAGTCCAACTGGTTACAGAATAGGCAAACCACCATTCTAAAATCAGTTAAGACAGTAATTCAAAGAAAGTGTTGGTGAAACAAAAACCCGCCCTCAGTGCGTTGAAAAAACTAAATAAGATAACTTCATTGAGTATTCATCATAGACATATATTTGTTGTATGTTACATACTTGTATACTATATTTCTATCGCAAAGAAAGACTGTACAGTATTATCTACCATATTTTGATTTAAAGAATTTATTTTACATTTACTTATTTATAGACATCAACATCATCTGAAACTGCTATAACTGCTTGTTTTTTTCTCATGTTATTTAAGTACTAAATATTTTCATAAAAATAATTGTATGGGAAAAATAGATTGCACTAATAAAGTCTATATTTAGAACAGTTTAACTACAAAACCTGTTTAAAATTATTTTTTTTCAAATGTCAAACTTAATTAATATAATGAAAATTATAAATTGAACATCTTAATAAAAGAAAAAGTTCAATACAAAAAACACAGAATAAAGTCATTTAAGCCCATCACCCTTCCCATTTAAACCTTTTAAACCCCAACTCATGGGAATGATTAACCATGCATGAAATGTATTAGGGGTCCTTTAGAAGTCCTAAGGCCTTACTCATTATAGTGCGGCACAGGATGAATAAAATTAATGCAAGTAAATTTGTAACAAAAAAACGTCTTTATATTATTCAAGTTTTTAAGTGCAGCTTCAACTTTGGTTGTCAAATAATCATACAGCTTTTGTGAATTAATGTTGAGTTCATGTCCTTGGTAGATCCAGTGTTGGGTGTTGATTTTGAGAGGCCATAATGCTAAACAGCAGACCAAACTTGTGTAACATTATGGGATGTTTGTTGGATGTTAGAATTGAAGATACTTCATATGACATAAAAAAATATATTGATATATGTATGTATTGAGAAACATTATATGTATAAGTAAAGAAATCTTGAATCTATGACAGTTTAATAGATAGGATGACAGATTACTGGAAATAAATGATAGCCTAGGGTTATCTTGATGTATTGTTGACAAGTTAATGTTGTGGGCTGGACTTTAAGATCTGTAATCATAATACTGACCAATAGAAAAGTAGAAATTAATTGACCAATGATAGAATAGTTGTTTATTCATTCAGAGACTGGTTTTAGCAGAGAGAAGATGTTCAGTTAAGTTTTAGCCACGGACAGAGTAGCATGTCAAATAGACTAGGGTTAGGTTAAACGAGTGGTAGCGAGTTTAAAAGATGCTAGCTGGTGATTTTGAACTTTTGCAAACTTTATAATTATGTGAATAAAATTTTCTTATGATATACAAAAAATTGTTGAGTCGATTATACAACACTTGCAACCCATGGCTTGATAGACAAACACCTTGGCTACGTTTCACAAAATAATTTTGTATGTGCAAATATTTATCAATATTAAAATGGTTGTAATTCCAGAAAATATACCTTTTTTTTTAATGGGCTTTAATGCCATTTTCAACACATTCAGTTTATATAATGACATAAACAGTTTTATTGGTGGAGGAAGACCTCAGAATGAATTGGGAGTTGACCTACCACACTTCAACAAGTAACTGGCCAACTTTCTCGCATGAAGTTTTTGTTTGGAGCAAGCGCGACTCTAACCTACAACCTTAGCAGTGAGATATAAGCAATCATCATATTGAGAGGATCATAAGAAAATGATATTCTGCATGGGCCAACTCTGGGTTCATTTGGATGAATATTGACAATATTATGATTAATTTTTGTTTTATGTTTACGTTGATATTTGTTGTATGGCTATAAACACGCAAGTGCTATTTTATGTCTAATAAAATATTTGTTTGTTTGATTGTTACTGTTTTTTTGTAAAATGCATCCATTATCCATAACTTTTTTAGATACTTTAATGTGAATTTATTAATTAAGTAAAATGTGATAATTTTTTCAGATTATGGCTTCATGCAACAAAACTAAATTACACAGAATACAACTGGTAAGTCATAATATAATAATACCTTAAAATAGTAGTCAAGAGTTTCATTTTAAATATATTAATGTATACAAATGTAACTTGACTATTGTGCATGCTGCAATTATTCATAAAATTGGACTTGCATTATTTATACCAAAATCAATAGGAGTGGAAACTGGCTTTTTTGTGTACTGATTTTACAATCACTTTTGGGTCCTGCTTAGTTCAAATGACTTTTGCAGAATTATTGTTTCTCAACAAATTATGTTTTTTCAGCAGCCAGTGAAAACAGGGTTATAAAATTTATAATTAGTGTGCAGTGCTTAAATGTAGCTCCAAGATGCATCCTTATAGTACAATGAAGTACATCCATCTTTAAGATGGAAGATGTTGGTTCAATTCCAACTACGGATATCTGTTGGAGGGTTCTTACTATGCAATGCAAATATGTTTTGAAATAATGAAATGAAGGTAGTAAAATTGTTTTGATCTGTAATTTGGGGCATGTTTATTTCAGGAAGGATAGAACAATTTTGAGTTTTCATGACAGTTGATGAGAAACTTTAGGCTAGTTCAATGTCTGTAAGCATTCATGTAATAGTTATGCCTGATCGAATTAAGTGTTTATGTTGGTCAATGATTGAAAGTGTTGAGGTCTTCACCAGGACTTGAACCTGGAGCTCTTTTCATATCGAAAAGTGTGCTACATTACACTGTAAAGATGTACTCAACACCAGAAACCATTATGTATATTTATAAGTATGTATTGTCTTATAATTTTAGCTGAATATACAAAGAAACAGCCCAAACTGGAGAATGAATGCAAGTGTATTATATTAATTATACTTATAATATTACTAGTTAATTGCACTAGTAAACAAACCTCCGTCACCTTCCTCTCTAATGTTTAACTTTTCTTATTTCTACATTAACATTTTGGGACCGATATTGAGTCCCAACTGGTATGGAACTGTTTGGGAAACTATTTGTTGTCTCGATTCGGAGCAATTGGCAACATACACAGGCATTTTTTGCACTTTACAGTTGATGTCATTTAACTAAAATAACTTGTGGGGGGGGGTATTGTGATCTTCATTGGCATAAGAGACGAAAGAAAATGATAGATAATGTCAGGGTTCTCCACAGGAAGGAATGTAAGCTCTAGTCTAGTAGGGTAAGAACAAGTAAGCACATTTTCAAGTTCTGTGAAAGGCATTCATTGAAATATATTTCACTTATTATAAAACTTATTCATCAGGTTAAGTCATCATATTAATGTTTTTCATTTTAAACATTTACAATGAGAAAATATATGCAAAGAAAAAACAATGATTTAGAAGAAAGTAAGCTTTTGCAAAATTCTGTTAAAGAATGTAAGTGCTACGTAATACCATTTAAGATAGCCAAATGCTGGGGTGCCCCTGTACTTAAATGACCTGTGGAGAAGTCTGAATATCTTATATCAATCATCAGAGAGACTGTTGCCGGAAAGTTGATGAATAAAAATAAAACAAGCATTTCAATTTACAAATGTATATCTAATAGTAAAATTAATGCCAACAGTGTAAATTTAGAAATTATAAACTATTGGTAAAAAAATTGAAGGGTTATACTCCCAAATATATTTCAAACATCACAAATTTACAAGGGATATGTACCTGATATAACATTTCCTATACTGATATCAACTGTTCTAGAATTAAAAAAATTAATAGATGAGTATGGAAAATTATCAAGGCTACGAATCGACCAGGACTAAGTTACGAAACGACTGTAATTGAAAGCAATTAGGCATTGCAGAGTCCAATAACACTTTTTGAACAATGCGCCAACATGCACCACTACACAATTTACAGTGTATATACTGCGGCTGTATTGAAAATCGCCGAGGTACTCTGCATTTAAGCTTATGCAGTAAATTTGACACAAATTATAGAAGTGTGATAAAGGGGAAATTGAAGCACCCCGAGCATTAAATTCAACCGCAGTATTTAATGAAATAAGGCACTAACCTCTCTTTTAGAGTATGAGATTCAAGTACCGCTAATCATATATGTTACATGTCGATGGCAAAAAATGACACTAAACATTCAATTAATCAATTTCAACTTGGATAATCATATTTTCCATTTTGAATAGTGAAATTATTCAATCTTTTGAGTGTCAAAATCAATAATCAGTCAAAAGTATCAAACTGAACAAGACTGTGTCTTTTTAAAACTGCAGAGAGAGAGAGAGTGTGCAAGTAATTATTAAAAGAAGTCCTTCTATACAGGACCTTGGTGTGTGTAATTAAACTCAAAGTATGGAATTGAAATGCAATAGAAACAATGTAGAAATAAGTAGAAAAATGACATAAATCATGAAAATAAAGTATGATAAAAATAACGAAAATATTTGTTTTTGAAACTTCTTTTCCTGTTAGATGTTGTAAGTTACTTAATTATACACAGTCTTAATTTTAAACATCATTACGCTGCTCATAATTAAATCAATTTATCCACAAATGTAAATTTTTATAAGAATGATTGAATTTCGCGCGCTAAAATATACGTTAAAAAACCTCACGGTTTTAGGCATAAATTCACAAAAAATTCACAGATTGGGGTCCTGAAAATATCACATGTATGCCATTATCTATCATAATTTCTATATTTACTGAAGCTGTATAAATCGGATTTAGAGTACAGTGAATGTGCCAATAGCGGATCAGTACCAATAACGGATCAAAAAATGTTTACTTGTAAATTTTCGTCAAAACTACTATGATAATCAAATTAAAAATTTAACTGTCATTCACATTACCTTTTGGACTTCAGATAAACAAAACGGGAATATAAACATCCAAACTGTATGCTAATGATCGCAGAAAGGCTTTTTCACCCATTCCGTTGACACCGGCGATTTTACCTTGTATTAAACCGAAAGCAGATGTGTTTGCTGCATATCTCAACAACAAAAAGAGGTATGTACATACTATTGAGTTTTATTTGATGTCACTACAACAACAAATGGCATATCACTTGATTTTGTTTTAAAAAAATCTTGACACAAGATTACCAAGGGATTAATACAGGCCTGTCTCAGTACTATTAGCGGATCATCACACTTTGGATGCGTGACGTTTTTTAGGGACCATTTCAAAAACCTTGTTATCAACCAAATGGCATTGTAAACTTGAAAAATTTGGGTTATTTTGATATTCATCTTTTGGTGAGCAGTCAAAGACCTCTTTTAATGTTATTACAATACGCCTACTGTCCGTCTGTACGTCTGTCTTCACGTTTACAAGTAATGAAAATTGGATGGAATTTGATGTACTACAGTAGCGTTTTCACTGGGGGCATACTAAACTCTAACAAACATATTTTTTTTCTATAACATTTGAAGCTATAAGAATTTAAAAAATGTTGACTCTTTAATGACATTTCCTATGGTCTTCTTTACCGTAGATCGTCGGGGAAGGTTATTTGTACAAAACGAAAGGCCCGTTGACCGTATTTACTGAGTAAGAAGAGGGGTCAATGGCGGTGTGACTCAGTGAAATGGCAAGGCGGGGTATGGGTCTGTGAGTTTTTAGATTTAGTAAAAAAACGTCACTGCTTGGGAAACAGCGTTTAACTGTAATGTTTTATAAAAGTGCATCAGGGCAAATGATGCCACCATTTTTCTTTTTAATTGACTAGTATTTAAGTCCCAGAATCTCGTTTAACATCACACTAATATATCATTTGTAATCATGAATTTCATATTTAGTTACAGTAGTGCGAGAGAATTGTGTATCTCAGCATTGCAGTACACTTGCTCTCATAGCTGTCGTCTATTGGTTTGTACTTGCTAATTTATATTTGAATTGTTATTGTGTATTTTCCTTGCGCTGATCTGACACATACTGGTAGTATTTAAAAAATTACTTTATTAAAAACGTGTAAATTTGATAAAATATTTTTAGTGAAAATTTGAAAAAATACTTTTACCGTAGTGAAAATTTGATAAAATATTTTGAGTGAAAATGGCTTTTCCATGTGGTGATTGTGGTAAGAATAGTGTCAGATCGTGCATTGCATGTAAAGGCTGTGATCAGTGATTCCATATTAGATGTCAAAAAATAACAAAGTCACAACTGGTTACTTTGACTTCTACATTTTGTGACTTCTTTTGTTTTGGCTGTACTTATAAAAATGGGGAGTTTGATTACAAATTATCGATTGAGCGTCTTGAAAAAATTTCTGAGACGGGGAATCTAAATGTGGGTGTAGTAATTAAAAAGCTTTTGATGCGAAAAGAAAATATGGAACCGTTGAGTGAGCGAACTAATGTTACATTTAGCTCAGGGAAACTCACCGGAGATAGTGTGTCTCAAAATATGTTGCAGTCTCTAGGCATGTCGGTCCCGGGAAAATCACCGATTTTTGTTAGCGGTGACGGGAAATGCCTTTTAAATGCAATTTTTATGGCATTGTTTGGGCATGAAGAAATGTCTAATGAAATTAGAGTCAAAACGTGTATTGATCTGACGGAAAATAAGTCAGAGTATGAAAATCGTAATGCCCGTTTGCTTTTGGTATCACCATCAGTAGATGAAGCGTGCCCAGAGACTGCTAAAAACCACAGCTTCTCCTTCATCTGGGCTATGGTCGCTGCAGCGTCAGTCATTGGATGTCCTATCCAGTCAGTGTATCCAACTAAAAATGGTATTTTGGACAAAGCAATTGGTATATTAAACCAAACTTTCAACCACTTGGAAAAATCTCTAAATGTGATCCAATTTTGGTTTTATGGACACACACAAATTCCAGAAAACGTGGACACCCAACCACTTTGTACCTATAATAGGTTCTGCGGACATATCAGTGATAGATATTGACAGCGAAGAGAAGTTTCCTATATTGGGTAGTCCTGGGGTAGCTAGCGAGAGCTATCGCAACTGCCCAACAATTTTCCATTCAACGATAGTTGAACATGACAACTTTAGTACTCCTTCAAAGGAAACATCGGAAATTGACGATGTTAAGAATTTCAACAATTTTGAAAAAAAATAAAGAGTTATTTACGGCTCCGTTAAACACAACACTAGTAGATCCACTATTTCAAATGAAAGCTATAATAAGACAGAAGTCTCAATAACTGAAAATGACAGTAATATAAAAAGTTTGAATGGAAAATTTCTTACAACCGACCAACTCATAAATCTGCTAACGGAAACAGAAACCCCGGTTTTAAAAGAAATACCAAAGTTCACAAAAGAAAAACTTAATACCACAGCCAATTTAGATAGAAAATTAAATGGAAAAAAATGGAATTTTGGGACAATTGTTGCACATGGGATTCAAAAACTACATCTACAAAAACCATAAGTTTTGGCCGAATAAATTCTGTAGTTAAAAAACAAGATCAATATTGCAAAGAAATTATAAAAAAATTTGTACCTTTGGAACCTCAACCAAAAGAAAATGAAATTTTTATTCTCAGGCGGTATTACGCTTCTTTAAAAAGGGAAAAAAACTTTTAAAAAACGCATCTCTTGGTTTGAAAACATGCCGGGGTTTCCAATTGAAGCAACATACCATGCTGTCGCAGAACATATAGGTAAGTATCCAGCAGAAGAAATCTCAAAACATGCATAAAACAAATCAAGAATATATTAGGACCTCGTCTCAAACAAAAAAAATATTGTGGATGCACCATGATGTTAGTTGATGCTGATGATATGGTGTGTGTGGATGCTGATCATGTTGCTGCTGCTTCTGTTACTGATATTAATGTGTTGATGTTGTGTGTGATGTTAGTATAGTGTGAATGGTGATGTTGCTTCTGGTTATGCTGATGATGATGTGTTTGATGGTTTGATGTTAGTGATATTGCTGCTGCTTGGCTGCTTCTGCTGCTTATAATGCATGTCGAGGGTTCGGCGTGAAACTATTGTATCTGACATTTCCACCAAAAATCACATTTTTACATAAATGACTTTGTTTCCCATGGATACATTACCTTAATAAATATCAGTGTCAAATTCCACCTCAAAACAGTAAAAAAATGATAAGTGTGAAACTATTGTATCTGCAACTAAAAAAAAATGTTAGTGTGAAACTACTGTATCTGCAGTAATGCAGATACAATAGTTTCACGCTTAACATTTTGAAATATATTAAAAAATAAGATATTGTAACTGACCTTCTTTAATGGTTTAAAATATTTTCTGCAATAAATTAAAAGCTAATTATCTAAAAGTTTTTCTTAGTTTAACGTTAACAGTACATTTATTGTAAAAAAAAGCTTATGTGCATTTACAATAGTTTTACGCTAAACAATTGAATTAAAAAAATAAATAATACATTGTATCTAAATGCAATACTGCTATATTTTGATATTTTTAACCTTTTTATACTTTTTAATGCAGTTTCATTTGAAAGTGCCAAGAAAAAATTAACTGAAGTTTCAGGTAGTGATTCAGAAGATGATTTTTACGGATTTTAGCCAATGTCAGAGGGCGAGGTAGCTTGTTGTTTATACTTGGCTGAGGAACACATTCAGAACATAGTAGAATATGATGAATCTCATGTTTCAGATATAAGTATTAATGAGAACAGTGAGGAGATACAAAGGGTATGCTCAATAGATAGTGATGAGTTGAGTGTGTATGTTCCCAATTTAAATGACAGTGATTACTTCTATAGTTCCATAGACCCTGAGATGTTTGATGTTTTTGAACATAAAAACAGAACAAGAGATAATACAGTGAGAAATGATTTGGTGAATAATGATATGACAATAAACGATACTGTAAATGACGATGAGTTTAATGATATGGTGAATGGCACAATGAATAATGATGTGATGAATGAAGATGATGTGAATGACACAGTGAATGATGCTTTGGCAAATGGAGATAAGGTGGAGAACACAGTGAATGCGAGGTGTAACGATTCATTGATGCAACGATGGATGGCGATTCACCTTTCCGCCGATGTGTGTATCGGGTGTTAAATGAAACTTACAATAGATCGCAATGCAATGCATTCTTTAGACCTACGATGCATCAATAAGATTGTCAGATATTGTGCATCGCAATTCCATTCTTGATGAAACATAAAAAAAAATAGCTAATAAAAACTAACAAAAAAATAACAGGTTTTTAAAAAAGTAAGACGAATTTTCAGATATAAACTGGATAAACACGTGATGGGGGCGGTAGTGTAATGTATTGAGTGTTGGCCGCTCATGCCAGAGGTTGCTGGTTTGATCCCCAGCTAGACCCGATACCTCTCATAAAACAACACTCAGTACTTGCTTTACCAAGGAAGCGGACTCGAGAGCGGTTCATGTAAGCTCTGAGCTTTCATCACAATCGAGTTAAAATAAATTAGCATAAATTAAACATGTGACGAATATTACGGACAGACATCTCATTCCCATCAGGTACTATCCCACTATATTTATTTCATCACTCGCAGTTATACAGTGTAATAAGTTCTGTTGTTCTCTTTTAACAAAGATACTTTTAGGTTGCATACAAGCATAGCTATTACATACATCTTATTAAACTAATTATGGTGGTTGCAGTTTAAAAATCAGTATCATGATGCGCATTGTATCGCGATTTAAATATTGTAATAGTATGCATCGCTCTTTATTTTCATAGGCAATATTTATTATGATACGTATCGTTCTGAAAATGAAGTATCGCGAAATGCATCGCAGATGGAAAAAAGGCCAATGCACAGTCCTACAGTGAATGGTGATCTGATGAGTAGAGATGAGGTGGATGACACAGTGAATGATGATTTAGTGAATGGAGATGAAGTCACAGTGAAGGGTGATCTGCTGAATGGAGATGATGTGAATGACACAGTGAATGGAGATTAAGTGAATGTTGATGAAGTCGCAGTGAATAGTGATCTGGTGAATGGAGATGATGTGAATGACAAGTGAATGGAGATGCAGTCACAGTGAATGGTGATCTGGTGAATGGAGATGATGTGAATGACACAGTGAATGGGGATTAAGTGAATGGTGATGAAGTCGCAGTGAATGGTGATCTGCTGAATGGAGATGATGTAAATGACACAGTAAATGGTGATTTAGTGAAGGTTAATCAAGTCACAGTGAATGGTGATCTGGTGAATGGAGATGCTGTAAATGACACATTGAATGGTGATTTAGTGAATGGTGATGAAGTCACAGTGAATGGTGATTTGACGAATTGAGGTAAGGTGAATGGCACAGTGAATGGTGATTTAGTGAATGGAGATGAAGTGACAGTGAATGGTGATTTGATGCATAGAGATGAGGTGAATGACACAGCAAATGGTGATTTAGTGAATGGAGAAAAAGTCACAGTGAATGGTGATCTGATGAACAGAGATGATGTGAATGACACAGTGAATGGTGATTTGATGAATGGAGATGAAGTCACAGTGAATGGTGATTTGATGAATGGAGATGATGTGAATGACATATAGAATGGTGATTTAGGTAATATAGATGAAGTCATAGTTTATGGTGATTTGATGAATGGAGATGATGTGAATGACAAGTGAATGGAGATGAAGTCACAGTGAATGATGATTGGATGAATAGAGATAATGTGAATGACACATTGAATGGTGACTTAGTGAATATAGACGAAGACACAGTGAATGGTGATTTGATGAATGGAGATGATGTGAATGACACAGTGAATGGTGATTTAGTGAATGGAGATTAAGTCACAGTGAATGGTGATTTGATGAATGGAGATGAAGTCACAGTGAATGGTGATTTGATGAATGGAGATAAAGTCACAGTGAATGGTGATTTGATGAATGGAGATAAAGTCACAGTGAATGGTGACTTGATGAATGGAGATGATGTGAATGACACAGTGAATGATGATTTAGTGAATGGAGATGAAGGCACAGTGAATGGAGATTAAGGCACAGTGAATGGTGATTTAGGTAATATAGATGAAGTCACAGTAAAGGGTGATTTGGTAAATGGAGATGATGTGAATAACAATTGAATGGAAATGATGTGAATGACACAGTGAATGGTGATTTAGGGAAGAGATGAAGTCATAGTGAATGGTGATCTGATAAATGGAGATGATGTGAATGTCACATTGAATTGTGATTTAGGTAATATAGATGAAGTCATAGTTTATGGTGATCTGATGAATGGAGATGATGTGAATGACAACTGAATGGAGATGAAGTCACAGTGAATGATGATTTGATGAATGGAGATGATGTGAATGACACAGTGAATGGTGATTTGATGAATGGAGATGAAGTCACAGTGAATGATGATTTGATGAATGGAGATGATGTGAATGACACAGTGAATGGTGATTTAGTGAATAGAGATGAATTCATAGAGAATGGTGATCAGATGAATGGAGATGATGTGAATGACACAGTGAATGGAAATGAAACTTCAATTAGAACTTGCAAAACATTCTTTCTTAATACATAGGCATTTCAGACCAAGTTGTAGCAACTGCCAACAAACAAAATAACTTTGGTGTAGTAGAAAATGAAAACAGAGGTTAAGCAACAAGATCAAGGCACAACTTAACACATCAAACTAAACTGAATGCTGCCAGGGAACATATTAAGAGTTTTCCAGTTGTTGATTCCCATTACTGTAGGAAAGATTCATCCAAGAAAAACCTCAGTTCAGACCTGAACGTGAAGCAAATGTGCTGTCTTTTTAAGAATGAATGCATTGAAAAAAAAAATCGTCTGTATCTGAATATATATACAGGAGAATATTTGCTAAAGAGTTCAATTTAAGTTTTCATTCTCCAAAGATAGATCAATGTAACCTTTGCAGTACATATAAAAACCTGTCAGCTGAGGATGGGACATTGCTTAAAGAAGAATATGATGGTCACATTCAAAATAAAATTTTATCTTTGAAAAACAAGGACTCTGACAAAGAAGGGGTCAAATCTTATTATGAAGTAACTGTAGCTTGTTTTGACTGTGAACAGGTTTTAGAGACACCGAAAGCTTTTGAATCATGTATTTATTACAGGCGCCAATTGAACAACTACAATTTTACAATATATGATTTGTCCACATCTGATGTATTCTCAAACTTGTGGAATGAGACCGTAGCTGGAAGGGGTAGGCATGAAGTTGAATCCAGTGTATAATTTATAAAATCAAAGCTGCTGAAAAAAAAAGTTTGTATTTTATTCTGATAATTGTGTGCCTCAAAACAAAAACAGTTACATGTATTATCTAAGTTTGCTTTGGTATTGTAAATTTGATCTAATTTCAATTGAGCATAAATACCTAGAAAAAAGTTATAACAAAAATGAAAATGACCCTTTGTATGCTGCAATTGAAAGAGCCAGTAGAAAGTTGAGTATATACACCACTTCACAATGGGCCACAGTCATACAGGGTGCCAAAAAATACATCCATATATTGTAAAGGAAATGAGTAAGACTGATTTTTGTTACTTCAAGAAAATTTCAGACAAATTCGTCAACTTTGAAACTGACGATTGCAATGACAGAGTGTCTTGGAAAGGATTTTCAACACTAAAAGATCAGAGATCTATGACAAAATTGCATTTAGCTTCCAATACACTTATAATGGACAGACCAATTTATAAACATACTGCCAAGAAACTCAAAAAGGGCACAAATGACTGAAGATGTGAACCCCAAATTATATGACCTACAACTGTCGAGAAGTGAACTCATACCCGTATCTTTCAAAATGTACAGTGACCTGGTATCATTGTGTTTGAATCATCAATGATATAATTCCAAAACCTCATCAAATTTGTTATGCCTTGTAGCCACGCTGCACAGCTGTAGACTAGCGATAGGTTTGTCATAAACAACAGGCCAAATTGAAATGCTTATGTTGAATCTTTCTTGAATAAAACGTTTAATATGATTTTCTTTATGTCAAACCTCCATGTTACTTTCAAGTTTTTTTTATAATCTGCAATTTTTTTTTATTGAAAATATAAATGAAGGAAAATAAGCATTTTTAACACTAACAATGACAAAATATGCAGGTCATAATATGTTTTGCGGTAAAGACAGAACAATTGTAATTTTTCATTATTTCAAAAGAATCAAAACAAACCTTTTCAAGGGTTTTAATTCATTTAACTCAAGTTGAGTGCTACAAGCTGATATGATTTTTGTATTGGTTTGATAAGCAGTCCACTTTCAAATTAACAAAATGTTTGTTAAAATGACACATAACAAGTAATAGTTTTATTAACTGCAGCATAGATTATGCATAACATAACTGCTTATTATTCAGTGCAGGGTTAAAACTTTTCTGCTTCAAGTCTTCATGACAAAAAAAACCTACTGGAAATCATACTCCTCTTTATTGAATTGTGAAACTTGAGAAAAGTCATTTTATGTTACTTTATTTACATAATAATAATTTGATGAAATAGTATAGTTAATGACTTGTCAGTAATCATACAATCATGTATTACTTTATTACTTGTTGAATTAATTACTTTTATTGATTAATTGATAACTACATGACTGTTTTGCTGACCATAAGAGGTTCTGTGTTTGCCCAGTTCAGAGTCTATTAAAATGCTGGGTAGGTATAGGCAAATTATTTCAGTTGAGATTCATATTGGTTTTTATTGCATACTTTTTTCAGAACTAATTATTTATTGTTGTTTTATAAGAAACAATTTCTACTGTAACACTCACACAAAAAAAAATTCAGGGATTTCCACAGTCGGATAAATATTATTTTCATGCAAACGTGAAATACATGTTTAAAGTCAGGCCATTAAATTTGAGTCAGTTGGGAATGAGCAACAAAATGTATTGAGGATTGCCACAGCTATTTACAAAATCTTAACTGATGTTACATTTACTTTTATATTAAAGTTATAAGAGGTTCATGTTGAATAGTTCAACATGCCATAGTATTTCAGCATATTTCAGGCAGATTCTATGTATTCAACATTATAAAAATCTTTCAGAATTACTCAGAAAATTATGATTCAGATGATCTTACAAAATTTTTTGTAGCTTCAGTAAAAAGTTAGTCTTGTTTTGTTCTAACTTGTATGCCCTGAATGTGAAACTGTCTTTTGTGTATTTCATAATTATAATGATTATGGAATACAGGGGCAAAGCTAGGCGTTCTCGCAAGATATTACATAACTGCTGGGGGTAGTCTGGGGGCATGTTCCCCCACAAGAAAATATATATAACATAGATGCACTCTGAAGCAAGCTTTTCAAGGTCATTTCTGTAGCAATGTTTTTCATGTTTCTTTTTATTTTATTTTTTTTCTACTGATAGTAGGAAGCTTCTGTGGATATATATACAGATAGGTAGCTACACAGCTGGTTCATACAATGTATCAAATTCAAATGAGTGATATCACCTATTCAAATGAGTGGTACCACCTATTTGAATGAGTGACATTTGTTTCAAATAGGTGATATCACTCATTCTAATAAATGATATCACCTATTCAAATGAGTGATATCACCTATTCAAATGAGTGGTACCACCTATTTGAATGAGTGACATTTATTTCAAATAGGTGATATCACTCATTCTAATAAATGATATCACCTATTCAAATGAGTGATATTACCTGTTTGAATGAGTGATATCACTTGCTCCAATGAGAGATATCACTGTCTATGGTTAAATAGTAAAATGTCACCCCATTGTCGCGTCAAACCAATGTAATTATTGTGTAAGATCCTTCCTTTATAAATAAGTATTCTGTATGAGGATGTAAGCTTCACTAAAGGTAACAGAGAATACAGACAGAAGAATTCCAAATGATTTGAATCATTAAATATTTGACCTAATTTGAGGGGAAATAGGATTTTTGCCAGAGTTAGAGGTACTAAATGAATTATTTTTAATGATAATAAACATGCCTTTTTATATTTTATGCATTTAAGTTTTAAAATCAACAGCTTTTAATTACTCAGACTCAGCTTTAGAGATAGCTAAACAATTAAGATAAAAAGTACAATTGTATTCGCATAATTTTGTAAAAACATGCAGATACAATAGTTTCACGCTAAACAAGAAAACAGAGCAAAAAACCTTCTTTTTTTGTTTATTTTTATATAACCATTTAATGTTTTTTCTTGTTCAAAGAAGTTAGGGCAAACTTGTTAATTTATATCTCAATTCAAAATGGGTATTTATATAAATTATTCAGATTTATAAAAAGTAGGTTGTATCCATCTAAAAATATTTTTTTATGCGCAATTTTGATGAAGAGAGAAGAAAGACCACATAAATTAACCAAATATTTCATTTAATAATGAACATATTGCTTGATTGCTTTAAAACTTGCAAAAATGTCACATACAATAGTTTCACACTGAACACAATCATCAATTTCAGCGTGAAACTATTGTAACTGCCATATTTCTTTATTTATTGGAATAGAAGTTTTTCAAGATTATCCTTGCAATTGTAATACTAAATGATATTAAAATCTAAGTTTACTATTAATTTGGTCAATATTGTAACTTAGAAAGTAGTTTTTTCCTTCTCCTGAAAATATTTCCAAATGTCAGATACAATAGTTTCACGCTGAACCCTCGATGTGTGATGTTGCTGCTGCTGATGATGATGTGATTGGTATTAGTATATACAATAATAATTATGCTGTTAATGTTTGTTTCTGCATGATGATCAAGTAGTGAGTTTTATGTGAATGATGATGTTGCTGCTGCTGCTAGCCTAGCTACTGATGATGATGTGTATGATTAAAGTGTGAAATTACTATGTTCAATTAGCTAAAAGCATTGATCAAATAAAATATATAAAAGATGAAAAATAAACAATTAAATTGTATTATCTATTTTCTCTCCTCGACTATCAGTGTGTGTGTGTGTGTGTGTGTGTGTGTGTGTGTGTGTGTGTGTGTGTGTGTGTGTGTGTGTGTGTGTGTGTGTGTGTGTGTATGTGTGTGTGTGTGTGTGTTTTTGTGTAGTAGATGCTTCTGCAAATGTACAGCAGAGAACTATATAGAGATCACAATAAAAGATAAGTCTTTCAAAATATTAATTACCTTAAATGATAGTTGACATGTGTTGCCCAAATCCACTTTAAACACACCTGTTAAAAAACACAAAAAGTGACAGTTTTGTTCACAATGAAAGTTAAGAATCACAGAAATATGTTTCACATTAACTTTTTTTAATATTTAACTCCCTTATAAAATCCTCTGAAACTTCATTTAGAAAACTCTGTTTGATATTAAAACCAATCAGCCTAGCAATATGTATATGTGCAGTCTGAAGCTTAGTTTTGATTGGCTGTTTAAATTATTGACCCAGTCATAAATCACAAACTTTTGCCCCTGGGCAGTGCAGCTGCAGAGAGCCATATATCACAATCCTGTACTAATGAAGGGCAATATTACAGAAGATTATGTAATAACTTCCTGTGCTTATTAGGGATAGGATACAGAAACGTAAGATAAAAAAAAACATATATTATACACAAATTGATTTCAAAGGATCTCTCTCTTTGAGGAAAACTGCTTCATGTTTATTATACTGATGCTTAATCAACTCTTAGTACAGAACAAGTTTAAAACAGTCTATCATTGTCAGAATATTTCACATTTGAAATTTTTAAAAGCGTCCTGATATATTTCTGAAGAATATTTAAAAACATACCTTACAGGCTAATTTTAGGCATTAAACTTGATATAATATGAGTATGATAATAGAAAGTAAAAAAAAAATCAGAGCAAACATTTCAAAATTTTAATTATCTGAAAATATAAAAAGAAATATAAATGTAACTTACCTCACCTCATGATGAAAAAAAAGATCACGAAAAAAAAGCCGTCCCGTAAAAATAGACTCTTCCGCTAACAAACGTTATTGATTCGTTAGTCTTCGATGGCATAAAAATGACGTTAAATATTCAAACAAAGGCAAGTTTCAATATTATAACAAATTAATCTATATAAAATTATATCTAGAAAAATTATAAAATTTAACTCACCAATTAAAATTCACTGCAGTAATTTCCTTGACGAAAAAATATATCTTGCAATTTAGGTCCAGGTTGTATTTTTGGGCTTGATTAATAGAGTGCACCCCATAAATCATCTAGCAGGAGAAAAGAGACGAAAATATATCTTGCAATAAAGGTCCAGGTTGTATTTTTGGTCGTGATTAATAGAGCGCACACCATAAATCATCTAGCCGGATAAAAGAGTAAAACTATTTACCCTAAAAAATGACCATATAAACGTTACCAAAGACATATAACAAGTAACCACGGTTACCAAAGGCATATAGTGGGTTACGAATGGACAGAGTTCCTGTAAGAGAAATTTTAAAATTTTAGTTCAAAAGTTAAAGTTACCAAAGACATATAACAAGTAACCTCGGTTAGCAAAGGCATATAGTGGGTTACAAATGGACAGAGTTCCTGTAAGAGAAATTTTAAAATTTTAGTTCAAAAGTTAAAGTTACCAAAGACATATAACAAGTAACCTCCGTTACCAAAGGCATATAGTGGGTTACAAATGGACTCACTTGTGCAGAGGTGCACATTTTGTGCCATATATGGATGATATTCAGGCAGTTATAAATATGGCATCGCATTCACATCCCTTTGAAAGGGAAGTTGTTCAGTCATTAGGAAAGCCCCCAAACATTATATGCTACACCGACAATCAGCTAAAACATCTTTCAAAAGCTATGAAAAATTCAGTGATTGGGATTGACAGAACATTTAATCTGGGGGCATGTTATGTCACAACGACCGTGTTTCAAGATTTCGATTTACTACGCAAAGGAAAAGAAGTGGCCCCGATAATGTTGGGGCCAGTATTTTTACACTGGAACGGTAACAAATAGTAAACTGGTATTCACAAACACATTGAATTACAAGAACTCATTCTTTGTGAAAACTGCCATAGATTGGAACAAACTAATTACAATTTAGTGGAAGCTGACTCCATCGAGTGTTTCAAGTCACTAATAACAAAACTGGACTAATGCGCATTCCTTCCCATTGAGTTAAAGCCAGCAGTGGTCACTTCAACGTACTAATCCAGATTCAGATCCAGATCCCAGTGTAACACTAAGCCGCTTGTATCAATAGCAAATTATAAAAAAAAGTAAACACAAGTAAAACACTGTAGCTGTTTTTATTTAACTTTAACCATCCTTCATCTTTTTTTGCTATTTGTTTTAGTTTATTTATTACATTTTTTTCTCATTAATGAGATTTTAATGGATGAAAATATGTTGTAAGCGACAATTTACTTCACTTCCTGTGAAATTACTAATGAGCAAATAATCTATAAAATATGAGATATTTTCACTGAATTACAGTTATTGTTCGAAGGTATACTGACTTATAAACTCATTTCGCAATTTACGATACTTGCGTATCACTGTTTGACTCTGTCTGTTTTTGCATAGCAAAGATTTTGACAATAATCGGAAAATGTAGAGTTCTATCTGACAGCTGATAACGTGACAAATGTAGATTCCTTCTGTAGGAATGACGACTATTTCCTTTCATCGGTTACGTTCAGCAATAGGCAGTCAGTTAGTGTACATGATATAGTAAATGATGGGCACATGCAAACTTACGGAGGTGGGGGTGGTGTGTTGCTGAAAGACCCAGAGTTTCCTAGCTGATTAAGCCACGACCAGGTATTTTCAAATGCACCACTGTCATGCCTTATATGGGCAAGAACTGTGAATGTATGCAATCATTGGAAAGGATTGAAAAAGCGGTTAGTCTTGTGTGCATGGAGAGTCATTCCCAGTGCATGTAAAATATCTCGCTGAATTTCTGTGTTCATTTATTTGTGATTTAAATGCCGAAAACCTTTATTGGGAAGGCTTCTTGTTGGGCAGCAGTGGCATTGCACATAGCGACCTGAAGGTTAATGCATGTCACCTCAACAACCAGTTTAGCATTGTCTTCATAAGGAGAACGTCACTAACCTCCCACCCATGCCTGGAGATGTCCCAAAATCCATCACTTCGACATTGGTAAAGAATGTGTTAGAAACTTCTGCAGGCTCTTGATCCCCACAAAGCAGCAGGACCAGACGTGCTACCTACATGCTTCTATCTATCTTATGTTAATGTCAAACCCCTTTTGGGGACCTAGGCATGTGTCGCCATACCAACAAAGACTGAATTAGTTTTTTAAAAAATATATTAAAAAAGAAATTTAAAAGAAATAGTGATGTTTCAGTTGTTAGGTTTAAAAATAAAAACATACTATGAATTTATGATGAGATATGTTCAATTCTGCTGATTTCTGTATCGAACTGTTCTATGGTTAATGATATAGGGGTATCAGAACCTAATGAATTCCAATGAAAAACTATTCTGGGAAAAACGAGAATTTGTAAAAGTCAGTGGTGGTGTTAATTAGTTGAAAGCAAGTGAATGTGAATGTCGGGATTGTCTGTTTGTCAGTGTTATGTAATCTTCTATGGGGATAGCTACAAGGTCATTGGTGATTTTGTAACACAGAGAGAGAGTTGGCTGTATACATCTTTGGTCTAGTCTTTTCCACTGGAGAGAGTACTGAAGCATCTCAGTAATGCTACTGGTCTGTCTATAGTCTTGTCTTGCCCAGTGTGCTGCCCGGCATTGGACGTCTTCAACCTGATTTATGGCAGTCTCTGTATAAGGTGACCGTACATTTGAACTGTACTCCAATTGAGAGCAGACAAGAGTTTAATATGCCATGGACTTTAAGTCTTCTGGATGTACCTATATCCACTCATTGCATATGAATAAAACTTCACATGTGTGTTCACCATTATCGATGGAACACACAGAGACAAGAACCATAACTCAGGGTTGCATTTTGGGAAAGTTATCGCCCTTTTAGACTTAATTTTTCGTATGTAGACACCCAGGTTAAACTTTTGCGCTTCTAAGTTGTGTTTAAGTATTGGTGCTTGCTTCCAATCTCTATATTTGCATAGGTGGTGAGTTTTATCTCATCGGCGAGCTTTGCTGTCATCTGACAACTCTTGTTTAGTGATGTTGTTGATGTGTGTGTTCCATGTTCAGTCCTCTGCAATAGTGACACCTAGGTATTTTGCAGAGTAGGCTGACGCTAGTTTAGTGTTATGTGAGTAATATGTGGTGTTATTATGTTTCTTTGACTGTGTGGGGTGTATAATTTGACATTTTGACAAGTTAAACTCCATGTCCCGCTGTTTTTCCCAATGTTCAAGAGTGCATAAGTCTGTCTGTAGTGTGTGTGATTGTTGTACATTTGTGATAACAAAATAAACAGCAGTGTCATCTGCAAATAACCGGACCAATAAACTAACCTTGGGAGGGGTGGGGGAGATCATTTATGTATGCAATATCATATTGTGTCAGTTTGAGAAGAAGTTTATCATGGTTGACTTTGTCAAATGCTTTGAAGTCGAGTAGAACAATGTTCAATGATTTGGACAGTTCATCCACAAGCATAATCAGCTATGTTTCACTTGACTTTTTTTACCTAAATCCATGTTGTTTAAAAGATTCCAATATTAGTAAAGTATTTTGTGATGTTTTACTTCCTGAAGCAGGCTCAAATGAGATCTCACCAGCACTATCCATGCATCATTCCAACAAGGCAAGTTCCCAGGCCTTCTATAAAATCTCCACAAACGACTCTGATCAAGTTGAGACACTCTGGCATTGGGCCCAGCATTGAGCTAGATTCAGAGCTTCCATGTTAACTTCCACTCCTGTCACTTCCGGGGTGCCATAGAGCGTTTTTGGACCGCTACTTTTTTTGCTTTACATCATGATCTTCAGACGGAGTACATTCCAAATCTCAGCTCTTTGCTGATGACAGCCTAATCTACTGGAAGATCAAGCTCAAACGACTCTGAATGACAGGAAGACCTGTAATGGGAGCGTGACTGGATGCTGTCCTTCCACCCTTTGAAGTGCGAGGTCCTCCGCATAACCAGGAAGAGGAACCCTATCTTTGCAAATTACCAAATCCATGGTGACAATCTAGCTGTAGCCAAGACAATGATACCTGGGGACAATGTTCTCAGAAGACCTCCTGGAATCTGCATGTCGAGTCAACTACCAAGAGAGCCAACAGCAGTCTGGCATTCATAAGGAGAAACTGTTTATCTGTCAATAGGAAACTAAAGTCCAAGCAGTTAAGATTCTCGCTAGACCAACACATGACTATTCCTCCACTGTATGGGATCCATACACACAGTTTGAATACAGCAACTAGAGACATTCCAATATAGAGCAGTATGTTTTATCAAGGGAGAATAATCTTCTGGAACACTTATGCAATTTTGAAACTCTACCATCATTCAAACCCCAGCTTATAAATCATTTGTTCAAACCCACCAAAATACTCTGTTTTTATTTTATAACAGTCCTCGTAAACTATCTATTTTTCATGCACGTTTAAGAAGGGTTGCAGTAACCTAATTTATGATTTATTTGTCAACAAATAAATATTCAACTTGTGAAAAATGTGGGCATGAAAAGAGGATTACAAATACTATTTTATGCAATATCCTTCTTTTTTAAAGGATCAACTTCGTCTCTTTCATACTACACGTCATCTTCATCCTTTAAATGTTAAAACTTTGTTATTTGGGAGAGATGGTATCTCAGACGATGAAAATATTGTTATATTTAACAATGTCCAAACTTTTATTAAAGACACTGAAAGTTTTGATAAACAATAGATCTTATTAAGTTTTAGTATTTACCTTACAGTGGAGCACCTCAATTAAGGTCAGCATCGGAAGCGTATATTTAAACATTGTATCCTATTTCATTTTTTCTTCTTGCTTCATATATCAATATGTTTTATTGCCATCTTGGTTGTTTTTTGTCAATAATTTGTTGTTAGGAAGGGCCAATTTCATTGATGGATAACTTGTGGCCCAACCCTTTCGCTACTGCATGTATACAAAAAAGCAATAAAATATGTTTAAAGTAATCAAGGGAGACTACAGTACAACTAGCAGCACCTCCCAGATGGTGACAGACCTTGGTTGGCCATCTCTCCAAAATAGAAGGCAGTAGATCAAGCTGACCATGATGTACAGGATCATCTATGGCCATATTGACATCCCCTCAACACCGATTCTCAACAATGATTCTCAACACCTCTACTGTAGCGACCAGAGGTCATGCAATCAGACACTTTAGTGAAGGTTGCCAGGTTTGATTCCAAGTCCATAGGTGTATTATATGATTATTTGGTTACTAGTGTATTGCACTTAACCAAAATGCTAATACAGCGAAACTTACAATAAAAGTGATTTTTTCATTAATTTCAGAAACTAGCAAGTGATAAAAATGGCTGAGGCCAAACCAATAAAGATGGGGACAAAAGTGGAGGTAATAGGGAAGGGAGTGATTGGCACAGTGGCATACATAGGCACTACAATGTTCTCAACAGGTACTGTAGGTTTCCGTTTTTTAAAGTATGATGTCCACAATTTAAAAATATCATATAATAATAATAATAATCATCATTTTCAAATTATAGAAATAATTTAAAGGACATGTGAACCCTTATGCCAGTGTAAAAATAAAACAAGCTTAATCAAAAGTTCTTATTATTACTGACTAGTAGACTAGTCTAACATGGACATGTCTCAGTCATTATCACTAATCGTCAGTCTCATTTCTTTGTTATTTGTGAATACAAAAAATATATCATGTTTGATGTCTTCCAGAGTAGAACCCGCACTAATCATAATTATGTCTATAAAATTCCTTTTTCAAAAACACAACACATGGTAGTGGAGCCAAGTAGCTAATATCTTCTGATTCAGATCTGTTATAGCCTAATGCAAAAACACAAAATTCCATGTCTGTCCCACAATTCATAGCACTCTTAATTGGGATGTAATTCTCTTTTGACTTAAGCAACTGACCAATAAGGCCATAATAAATTAATTGCTAGATTATCATCCCTGCCTGCCCCCAAATTATCATGCTGCCTTGAACCTTTTTATTTTCATAAATATATTTTATTTTTTATATGAATTTTTTTATATATATATATAAAACATCAAAACTTATATGAATAAAAAATAAAATCCTCCCACCCTTCCCATTTTTAAGAAAAATTTGGATGCTACCGGGTAATGTTGGTATTGTTAGGTAAGGGTCCCTAGTGGGAAGGTCTATGGCCCTTTCTACAGTTAAAACACGTGGTAATGGTGAGGGACAACACCATTTTTTTAGGTCTAATACTCTACCTACAGAGCACATGCTCCACATGATGGTAGGACTAAGTTTGCTAAAGCAATACTAACACCATTTAGTGCAATTCTTCCATAATTTTTCTATAGATTCAAAATAAGATTGACAAGTTGAAGCTACAACTTGTTTAGTTTGCATGCACAAAAGGTTTTTAGTCATATCCCGATAGTGTTTGCTTGAGACAGTATTCTAAGTGCTGCCCCACTGGAATATCAAGTCACAGACACATGGTATGATACTCTACCCAGTCACATTATACTGACGCCAGGTCAACCAGACCTAGACCTATCCTCTAAGTAGTGAGCATGAAGCGAGGAAGCTTCTAGTACAATTTTTCAAGGCTTCAGTATGATCCAGAAAGAGATCAGACCAATGACCATTAAACCACCGCTGAAGAGTGTTTTAATTCTGTATTTGTTGAATAAATTGTTTTTTTGTAAATCTGCAGGAAAGTGGATTGGGGTCGTACTAGATGGTGCTAAAGGAAAGAACAATGGTACAGTGCAGGGTAAGACCTACTTCACTTGTCCTGACAACTGTGGTATCTTTGTAAGGCAGTCACAAATCACAGCTATAGATGATGACAGTGCCCCACCACCCAGTAGTGTTCCAGCCACACCTGCGGCATCAAAGCCCTCAGGACTGCCTACACCAACACCTTCATCTGGACTGCCTACACCCTCCCAGCAGCAACAGAGATCAGCAAGAAAGTCTGGATTGCGACCTCCTAGCTACGCTGGAAAGAGTAAGTGGCATATCTAATAACTTAAACAATTATAGTTAAATTATTGTTAAACTGTCACTCAGTGAGAAGTGTGAAAATGGCCTCCGAATAATAATGACTGCTTAAAACAGTTTGTTTCACTGTTCAACTGTGCACATTGGAAATAGAATAAAATCTTACCCCACATTTTCTTTTGAGAATATGTTTTATGCATTTTTTGTGATTCTAACCTGTTTCAAGAGGTACTGATGTGTATTTATGTTTCAGCTAGGTGTGTTTGTTGATATGTTTCAGCTAGGTGTGTTTGTTGATATGTTTCAGCTAGGTGTGCTTGTTGATATGTTTCAGCTAGGTGTGCTTGCTGATATGTTTCAGCTAGGTGTGTTTGTTGATATGTTCCAGCTAGGTGTGTTTGTTGATAAGTTTCAGCTAGGTGTGCTTGTTGATATGTTTCAGCTAGGTGTGCTTGTTGATATGTTTCAGCTAGGTGTGTTTGTTGATATGTTTCAGCTAGGTGTGTTTGTTGATATGTTTCAGCTAGGTGTATTTGTTGATATGTTTCAGCTATGTGTGTTTGTTGATATGTTTCAGCTAGGTGTGTTTGTTGATATGTTTCAGGTGTGCTTGTTGATATGTTTCAGCTATGTGTATTTGTTGATATGTTTCAGCTAGGTGTATTTGTTGATATGTTTCAGCTAGGTGTGCTTGTTGGTATGTTTCAGCTAGGTGTGCTTGTTGATATGTTTCAGCTAGGTGTGCTTGTTGATATGTTTCAGCTAGATGTACTTGCTGATATGTTTCAGCTAGGTGTGCTTGTTGATATGTTTCAGCTAAGTGTGCTTGTTGATATGTTTCAGCTAGGTGTGCTTGTTGATATGTTTCAGCTAGGTGTGTTGTTGATATGTTTCAGCTAGGTGTGCTTGTTGATATGTTTCAGCTAGGTGTGCTTGTTGATATGTTTCAGCTAGATGTACTTGCTGATATGTTTCAGCTAGGTGTTCTTGTTGATATGTTTCAGCTAGGTGTATTTGTTGATATGTTTCAGCTAGGTGTGCTTGTTGATATGTTTCAGCTAGGTGTGCTTGTTGATATGTTTTAGCTAGGTGTGCTTGTTGATATGTCTCAGCTAGGTGTGTTTGTTGATATGTTTCAGCTAGGTGTGCTTGTTGATATGTTTCAGCTAGGTGTGTTTGTTGATATGTTTCAGCTAGGTGTGCTTGTTGATATGTTTCAGCTAGGTGTGTTGTTATGTTTCAGCTGGATGTGCTTGTTGTTTTGTTTCAGCTGGATGTGCTTGTTGTTATGTTTCAGCTGGATGTGCTTGTTGATATGTTTCAGCTAGGTGTGCTTGTTGTTATGTTTCAGCTAGGTGTGTTTGTTGATATGTTTCAGCTAGTTGTGTTGTTGATATGTTTCAGCTAGGTGTGCTTGTTGATATGTTTCAGCTAGGTGTGTTTGTTGATATGTTTCAGCTAGGTTAGTTTGCTGATATGTTTCACTAGTGTTTGTTGATATGTTTCAGCTAGGTGTGCTTGTTGATATGTTTCAGCTATGTGTGTTTATTGATATGTTTCAGCTAGGTATGATTGTTGATATGTTTCAGCTAGGTGTGTTTGTTGATATGTTTCAGCTACGTGTGTTTGTTGATATGTTTCAGCTAGGTGTGCTTGTTGATATGTTTCAGCTAGGTGTATTTGTTGATATGTTTCAGCTAGGTGTGCATGTTGATATGTTTCAGCTAGGTGTGCTTGTTGATATGTTTCAGGTAGGTGTATTTGTTGATATGTTTCAGCTAAGTGTGCTTGTTGATATGTTTCAGCTAGGTGTGTTTGTTGATATGTTGCACCTGGATGTATTTGTTGATATGTTTCCGCTAGGTGTGTTTGTTGATATGTTGCACCTAGGTGTTTTTGTTGATATGTTTCAGCTAGGTGTGTTTGTTGATATGTTTCAGCTAGGTGTCCTTGTTGATATGTTTCAGCTAGGTGTGTTTGTTGATATGTTGCACCTAGGTGTATTTGTTGGTATGTTTCAGCTAGGTGTGTTTGTTGATAAGTTTCAGCTAGGTGTGCTTGTTGATATGTTTCAACTAGGTGTGTTGTTTATTTCAGCTGAATGTGCTTGTTGTTATGTTTCAGCTGGGTGTGCTTGTTGTTATGTTTCAGCTAGGTGTGCTTGTTGTTATGTTTCAGCTGGGTATGTTTGTTAATATGTTCAGCTTAAAAGTCAAAAAGTTTAAAAGTCATTTTTTAGGTGTGAATATTTTATTTGTAAGTTTACAACTCTGTATTTTTAAGTGAGAATATTTTATTTGTGTGTTTACAACTCAGTTTTTCAGAAGCCTGGTATAAGAAAGAGTGAGTACCTCTAGTGCTATTACAGATATGCAGTGAATAGTCTCCATCGTTACTATATGGCTTAGATATATTATCTCTAACCTTTCTCTTCATATCATCAACCATTATACAGTTCATTTTCAGCCAGACCCTGTAAGCTCAGTTGGTAGCATGTCTTGACTCTCAATCCAAGGGTAGTGAGTTTGAATTCCCGTCTGACCACAGTGTCCGTAATGATTGATATACGACATTGCATATCATTGTGATTTGTCTCTTACTGCTGGTTTAAATGAGACAGTTATCAGTTGCTTACGGAGATGGGTGTGCTTAAGTACTGGTTAATCTTCCAGAATCCCAGAAAAAAAGCTGTTAAGTTTACTGATCATCTGTTATCCCGCCACGGCATAAAAATGGCACTAAATATTGAAACAAACGAAGAGCAATCAGTTTGAATTGATTCTATATTTTGCATATGTGCATAAATAATTTCAAATCACTTCAAAACATTCATAAATATTCTAGGAGTCTTATTTTATTTATTGAAATGAGTATTTTACTCCTTAAATTTGTATGCAATGTTTATTTTCCAAATGTTATGAGTAAATTGAACATTTTAATTAAATTGCTAATTAACCAAACCAGTCAGCACTTAAATAGAATTGTCCGTATCATATGCTTATTTTACCGCTTACTTTAAATTTCAGTGCTTTATTCAGAAATTTCAATGCTTGAATAACCCCAAATTGTGCTTATCAGGAGCACTGGTAATGTAGTCACATGATTGAGTGTGCTTTATTGAGTGATAATTCATGAACATGGTCATAAAGTAGTTGTAAAATTTGAGTCAGGATTATGTTAAAGTCGGCATAGCTGATGAGATTGAGTATTCATTCCCAATCAAAGTAGAATCGTTGCTTAATGGTCTGCACTCTCAGAGGCTCTTACACACTTTAATAAGTGACCATTGTGTGCAGCATCCTACTCTAATGTGGCATTGCTGTTTAAAGTGGACAATGTTGGGAGAACTCAAATATTGTCACATCGACACATTGCAACCACCTGTAACACACTTTAATAGGACATTTCATAGTTTATCTGTGAAAAGTAGTGATGGGTATTGGTTGAAAATTTGGAATGGATTATTGATTGTACTCAGTCAACTGATAATCAATAGATTCCTGTATCATAATATATCCAGGAAATGGCTATAGCCCCAAGGATTCAAGCAAATTGGATGAAAGACTTTTGTTTTGTATCCATTTTGTTGTTGCATCACAACAGCCGACATGTGTGAACTGCAATTTTGTATTTTCTAATTAATTCGTAAAAAAATGAAAATCCAATTATTTTCATTTTAACTTATTTGTAATCAGAAATATTATTCTTTAAATTCAAAAGTGTGAATATAATATCTGATAAAATTTGCGAAAAATGTAATTATAAGTTACTTTAGAAGCAATATATCATATATTTTTTTAAATATGAAGATGTTACCGCGGAGCTAGCTTATTAAGTTTTATGAACAACAACTCCACACGTATACGTCTTTATTTTTACTGTGTTTTCATGCATATGACAACATAGCAAGAAACATATTTCCCAATTAATTAGAATTATGAAATCATAATCAAATCCTTGAAATTCCATGACAAACGATCGATTTTCCATTATTGATTATCGGCACATCACTAGTGAGAAGTTTTGTATTCAAACATGGACTTGTAACTAGCAAAGAAAAGGCACATTCATACATGGAACTAGCTAAGAATATTCACATTCATACATGGAGCTAGCTAAGAATATTCACATTCATACACAGAACTAGCTAAAAATATTCACATTCATACATGGAGCTAGCTAAGAATAGTCACATTCATACACGGAACTAGCTAAGAATATTCACACTCATACATGGAGTTAGCTAAGAATATTCACATTCATACACGGAGCTAGCTAAAAATATTCACATTCATACATGGAGTTAGCTAAAAATAATCACATTCATACATGGAGTTAGCTAAAAATAATCACATTCATACATGGAGTTAGCTAAGAATATTCACATTCATACATGGAGCTAGCTAAGAATATTCACATTCATACATGGAGTTAGCTAAAAATAATCACATTCATACATGGAGTTAGCTAAGAATATTCACATTCATACACGGAACTAGCTAAAAATATTCACATTCATACATAGAGCTAGCTAAGAATATTCACATTTATTCATGGACTTGTAACTAGCAAAGAATAATCACATTCATACATGGAAATAGTTAGTTAAGAATATTCACATTCATACATGGATTTGTAACTAGCAAAGAATATTCACAATCATACATGGAACTAGCTAAGAATATTCACATTCATACACGGAACTAGCACAGAATATTCACATTCATACATGAAGCCAGCTAGGAATATTCACATTCATACATGGAGCTAGATAAGAATATTCACATTCATTCATGGACTTGTAACTAGCAAAGAATATTCACATTCATACATGGAGCTAGCTAGCCAAGAATATTGACATTCATGAGTGACTTGTAACTAGCAAAGAATATTCACATTCATACATGGAACTAGCAAAGAATATTCACATTCATACATGGAACTAGCTAAGAATATTCACATTCATACATGGAACTAGCTAAGAATATCTACATTCATACATGGAACTAACAAAGAATATTCATATTCATACATGGAGCTAGCTAAGAATAATCACATTCATATGTGGAACTAGCAAAGAATATTCACATCCATACATGGATCTAAATAAGAATATTCACATTCATATGTGGAACTAGCAAAGAATATTCATATTTTGGTGTCAAATAACCTATATTGTGTTGGTACACCGTAATACCCAATTCATTCATTTTCATTCATACATGGAACTAGCTAAGAATATTCACATTCATACATGGAGCTAGCTAAGAATATTCACATTCATACGTGGAACTAGCAACGAATACTCACATTCATACATGGAACTAGTAAAGAATATTCACATTCATGCATGGAACTAGCAAATAATATTCACATTCATACATTGAGTATATATAATGAATAAAAAAACACATGCTCCATGTATACCATATGTGAAATGTAACGTGTCACTGATGATTGAACCATTCAAAAATTAAATTTGTTTTTCTTAATTTTTCTTGACCTTTAAGCTGTAAGGTAGTAGTGTACAACTATTATGAAACTACAAATTAAAATGCTTTCTATCTAAAATATGAAATGTACAATAGATACAGTGGAGCATCTGGATATTGGGCCATGTTTAACATGGCACATCTTTATGTGTAAAGGTTATTTGATTTATTATTACAGATGATTCTGTTTATAAAGTTTGGGCTTAACTGAAAAAAGTGTTAATTTGGTACAAATGTTAATTGAATGTTTAAGATGAATGAAGACATCACTGAACTTTATTATTCTCTCTCTGTTATCTCAACACACATATGTATGTATATACCTAATATGTCTTGAAATCTTCTGTACACATATGTATGATATGACTTCTTTGTAAAATTAATGGTGCTGGTACATACATTGACAATAATCAAAAACTAATCTGTATGGGAATGCGTACACTGATATATAACATGGAAAAAGTCATCTTTCTGTCTAGTATTTTGTTTTTAGTTTAAAAGTTTGTATTTTCTAATAAAAGTATTTTGTTAAAGGGGAAAGGATTGGATTTGTATACTGGTTTGTTTGTTTATTATAAATTTGAAAACAAACTTTACAGTAATGGTTTTACATCAGTTAAGAAATAAGTGAATAGTTCTTTTATATATATATAATCTTGTAGGGAAAGAGTTTGGGTTGAAAGGTTGCTTAATAATTGAGACACATTAAAAATCTTGGACACAGGTGGTTTTCATGTGATAGGTTTTATACATATGGCATATCCAGTTCTTCTGCAAGAAACAGGCAAACTTTCTCACATGCAGTTTTCAGATGGAGCAGGGCGGAAACTGTGATCTCATTTACCTAACAGTTACTTGCTTTGTAGGGAGAGGAAAGTTCTCACCAAGCTAGTGTCAGTTAGAGGTGATGAGGGGCGTTGTGTGAAGTGTATGTAGCATAATAATATAATCTCACAGCTATATTGGAACATATAACTTATTATAAATTACATATCATTTAATACAACAGAAAATAATGTTTAATTAAAGTGATGTGCCATTTTTCACTCACTGACAATCCTTGATATAGGGATCCAGGAAATCTTATTTCTATTTTTTGTTATTTCTGTGACTCAATACTCTCCTTTTGTTTACTGCATGGAGTCAAAACAATGCTTTGTATGGCGTCAGACTCTGCCATTACTTCTCTTTATAAATTTGTATCATATATTGTTATTGCTAGTATCAACTGTATTTAGGAATTGGAAATGAACAGGTAGATCCTTTTATAGACATATATCTCTGCCAGGGAGTGCTGTTTAAGAAAGAATTATTGTGATCACCTATAATCAGCTTATTGAATAATGCAAACAATTAACCCCCATTGAGATTGGGAGTGGGTGGAGGGATGGGGGAGAAGAGGGGTTTATTATTTATTTTTAAAATTGCTTTTTTTTTAATTTGGGATGTTTTTAAAATTGAAATTGAAAGTGTGATTATGAGATTTTTGTAATTGTAATATTGAGATGCATGGTGTTGTTTATATTACAATTCACCTGTGTATATATTGTATAAAATTTCAACTCATATCTCCATTTAGGTAGTGAAAACCTGACTGATGCAACCCCTACACCTAAAAGAGCCACAAGTATTCCAAAAGACCTGTCATCTGTAACTACCCCAGCTCAAACCCCTGCCAGGACACTTGGGGCATCGCGTCTTCAAAGACCTGCCAGTAAAGAATCTGTAACTAGCAATGAAAAGACCCCTCCGCCTGAAACTGCGACTCCGGTATCCCAACCAGCTGACAAACGCCAGTCTTTGTCAAAGGTACACAACCACAATCATTTCTGTTTATTATAAAGAAATTTTAAATTTTATACAATAAGGTTTAAACAATCAACAGTAATTCATTTTATCCTATCACAGATCATGTGGATCTATCACAGATTATTTTAATCTATCATAGATCATGTGAACCTGTCATATATCTTTTAAATCTATCACAAATTATGTGAATATCACATTCATGTGACTCACAGATCATGTGAATCTATCACAGAGCATGACTATCACAGATCATGTGAACCTGTCACAATCTTGTATATTTATCACTGATTATGTGGATATCACAGATCATGTGACTGACAGATCATGTGAATCTATCACAGATCATGTGAACCTGTCACAATCTTGTATATCTATCACTGATTATGTGGATATCACAGATCATGTGACTGACAGATCATGTGAATCTATCAAAGATCATGAGCACCTGTCACAATCTTGTATATCTATCACAGATCATGTGAACTTGTCACAGATCTTATAAATCTCTCACAGATTATGTGAATCTATCACAGATCATGTGGATTTCTCACAGACTAATTCAATCTATCGCAGATTTCAGATTTTTTGCAAGAAAAAAGCTGAAATTTGAAAACTAACAGCTTTCAGACTGCGGTAATGTTTTGTTGGTATTTAATTGAAGTGGTTTTGTAAAATAAATAACCACAACATAACAATTGTTGCATCTTTAATTAAATCGTATATTGTGTAACTATTAAACAAAATGCAAATTTATAGAGAATTGCTTGATATATACTGGTATTATTTTAAACTTCATTGTTTTTGTCAAAAGATGATACTTGTCTTATGTTTGCTTTAAATTCATTGGTGCCACAGGAGAGTATAAACTCTGCCCCCAGTGATGATGGTGACGCCGACATCTTGTCACATGTAGATATGATTGCTGCTCGGAGTGTTACTAATATCCCAGACACGCCAAGATTGCATGACATCACAACTAACATAGATATACACACCCTCGTAATTTATTTTTTGTCTCCCATTAATGCATGTCCTTGATCTTAGTTACCTTTCTTGCCCTCTAGCGCAGTACCCTGACCTATAGCACAGTCCCTTGTCCTCATTTACAATGAAATCTCCCTTGTTCAGTATAGAAATTCTTTGCCGATTTGTGAGCTCTTTGTCCGCTTTTTCACACTTCCACGAAATAAACCAACACTCCCAAACCATATTTAGCTTTTATTTCCTATAAGTCACTCCCTTCCCCTTAAGAAAATTTACATTCCCTTCCCTTGAACTCACTTTCTTGTCCAACAGCTCACACTGATGACACAAGTCACTCCCTTCCCTTTTAGAAAATTCCCTTTCCTTTCAATTCACTCCCTTGTCCAGTAGCTCACACTGCTGCCTTAAGTCACTCTCTTCCCCTTTAGAAAACTCACTATCCTTTGAATTCACTCCCTTGTCCAATAACTCACACTGCTGCCTTAAGTCACTCTCTTCCCCTTTAGAAAATTCCCTTTCCCTTGAATTCACTCCCTTGCCCAGTAGCTCACACTGCTGACTTAAGTCATTCTCTTCCCTTTTAGAAAATTCCCTTTCCCTTGAATTCACTCCCTTGTCCAATAGCTCACACTGCTGCCTTAAGCCACTCTCTTCCCCTTTAGAAAATTCCCTTTCCCTTGAATTCACTCCCTTGCCCAGTAGCTCACACTGCTGACTTAAGTCACTCTCTTCCCCTTTAGAAAATTTCCTTTCCCTTGAATTCACTCCCTTGCCCAGTAGTACACTGCTGCCTTAAGTCACTCTCTTCCCCTTCAGAAAATTCCCTTTCCCTTGAATTCACTCCCTTGCCCGGTAGCTCACACTTTTCCTTTAGAAAATTCCCTTTCCCTTGAATTCACTCCCTTGCCCAGTAGCTCACACTGCTGCCTTAAGTCACTCTCTTCCCCTTTAGAAAATTCCCTTTCCCTTGAATTCACTCCCTTGCCCAGTAGCTCACACTGCTGCCTTAAGTCACTCTCTTCCCCTTTAGAAAATCCCCTTTCCCTTGAATTCACTCCCTTGTCCAATAGCTCACACTGCTGCCTTAAGTCACTCTCTTCCTCTGTTAGAAAATTCCCTTTCCCTTGAATTCACTCCCTTGCCCATAGCTCACACTGCTGACTTAAGTCACTCTCTTCCTCTGTTAGAAAACTCACTTTCCCTGTTATTTATTCCTTTGCCTTATAACTAACTTACCTATCTCCTATGTGTAAGCTTGTAACTCCCTTTCCTGTCAGCTCATTCCTTTGTCCCCCTTACACTTAAGCTGACTTACTTGCCCTTTGTGCTGATGTGGTAATCTATTTTACCTAAATGTTGATATTGTCCATTTAGAGTTAAATTGAGGTAATGAAGGTGTTTATTATACATGGTGATGGATTCCTTATATCACACATGGACACAGTATTGTTTGTTTATTACATGAATTTTCCATACTTTTGTAATGAATCATTTTGTGAATGGAGCAAATAACAATACTTGAAAATAGAAATTATGTTTTATTCAAATTAGATAGCACTGATTTGTGTTTATTGCACTTAAACTGTTAAAAGGGTAAGTTGAAGATGATGAGGCTGTAGAAATACATAGGCCAAATTTACTGACTAAGATTTTCATAGAACAAATATGTGACACCTATAGCCTAATTTTAAACTTATTTATTTTACTTTGATTGTGAAACAAGTTCTTACAACTTCCCACTCACACTCAAAGTCTTCTTGGGTAGAACCAGCACTAAGCATTTGCAGAAAAGGTGTCTTGCTCAAGGACACCAGATATAGCCGTGGCGGAGGATCGAACCCAAGACCCTCTGATCATGGGTTTACCTACAAACACTTCATTAATACTGTTTAAAAGACTTACACACATTCTGAAGATGATGTTGCCAGTAGTTAAACACTAAAGGTTTGTGGCCTATGTGTCTAATATTATTCTCAGTAAAATTACTTTACAATTTATTGTTCTTTTGCATGTTTGTTTTATAATTACAGTTAAGGCCTTGAAAACATATTTTTCACCTAATGTAAGAAAAATTCCCCTTTACAGTTCAAAACAATGCTAGTTTAACACTTAAACTTAAACCATAAAAAATTAAGGATGGAGATATTGTTAACAGTGCTTTGGATATACCATTGATCAGCAGTCTGAAATAGTTCTTCATTGTTGTCGTTATTATTATTTGTCAAACATTTAAAAGATTATTGTGCCATTTGATTTGAATCCCATTCCACCTGAAGCGTACTATATGAAATGTTATGTTCAATGATTCTTCTGAAAATTGATGCCATTGTGTTACATTCTCAGTCATTCTCACCAGTAACATTGTTGTGCAATTTTATTTCACACAAAAATTGTTAGCTTTTCATATTTAAATTACATTTTCAATATTTTACAAAGCATGGTTTGATGTACATCCAAAAAGCACACAAAATTATAGTTATATTTTGACAGTGATTGTCAGTTACAGATTTTAGAGGTGTAACTCTGGTTGTTCACATTATTTAAGGCTGCTGCTGCAGACATCAACTCACTGCAGGTGACAATTGATAACCAGATGACAAATCTACAACAACAACAGGAAATGGAGGGTCTGAAAGCAGAGATCAAAGACCTCAATGAGAAGCTTGAAACACTCAAGATAAAGCGTTCAGAGGACAAGATGAAATTGAAGGAGTTTGAGAAGGCTAAGATACAGTTACAGCAGGTTGGTGTTTTTGTTTGATTTATCCTTTATTTCTCCCTATCCAAGTGGGCAAATTGGTGGGAAAGTGGTATACGGCACTGATGGGGGCTATATATAGACATTTTAAAACTGTATCGAGTGCAGATCACATGATGCAAAGTGTGCATATCAATGGACAATGCAGAATACGTTTGTTTCAAAACAAAGGTATTTTTGTCCAAATTATCAATAAAGTTGTCTTGCTCCACACGTAAGATTTTCTACAGCTGTGTTATTTGTAATGCAGCTCCATCTATATCATGATCTGGCACTTTGTCTCCCATGAACCATGTTATATTGGGGCCGCAGTGTACCAATATAGCTAAAATGTAGTGACAGCTACTTCTTCAGGTAACAGTACAACCATGCAAGGAATAGTAATTCCAAAATTTAAATGCAAAGCAGCTCTAGTATGAGATTTATACTTGTTTTCTATTTAAAAAAAAAAGATGTATGTAAATAAGTGTGACCCAGTGGTTATATTTCTTCTACTTTCCATTTTATTCAACTGGTTTGATTTTAGTCTCTTTTTATGGTCCTGTAGTTCGATGAATGGTGAGGGGACATTTAGTGTTATCCATGTCTGTTTTTCCATCCAAGGTTAAAAATAGATAACTGATAAATAACTTCTGAATTGAATCTTTGTATTTGACTTATATTTAGTGGGTAGCTGTGTAATTATAAAATACAGGGCAATTTCGATATTTGTCAATGTCAGTCAAATTTTACAGAAGTTCTTTTTTTTTTTAATGAAAAATGAGTCTCCAATCAATTACTGGGGCATTCTTGTCAACTTTCAATTTGGCATAATATTTTGTATGGAAGAATTTCATTTTAATAAATTCCATTTTAAAGTTACATTGGTTTGATCTTGTATTGTGATTTCAGTTGCAAGAGTACAAAACACGGATGCAGGAGAGTAATGCAGACTTGCAGAGAAATCTCCAGGCAGCCAAGAAGGTACGTAAAAGCATGTGCAATATAATGCACCATTTTGCAGCATTTTCTATTGAAATTTTGTCAGTCTGGATAGTTTGTATTAAACAAAGGAACTATAATAATAAAGCATAATATCTTAAATCATTATAAGGTGGTGCATCATGTAAAAAGGGATATACTAAAAAAGTTTTGTTTCATTTGAATCCATTTTCACCTGTCAATACTGTCAGGTCAGATACTAGAATGATGTTTTATAAAGAAAATGTTGTAAAGTACATGCCATAGCTGGGATATTGGTAATATGAATTTGTAATTTAATCAATTACATAGCAATGTAACTGACCCCAGTTCTGCTACATGTAAATTACATGTCAGAGCTGAGGTATTGGTAATGTGTATTTGTAATTTAATCAATTACATAGCAATGTTACTGACCCCAGGCCTGCTACATGTAAATTACATGTCAGAGCTGGGATATTGGTAATGTGTATTTGTAATTTAATCAATTACATAGCAATGTTACTGACCCCAGGCCTGCTACATGTAAATTACATGTCAGAGCTGGGATATTGGTAATGTGTATTTGTAATTTAATCAATTACATAGCAATGTAACTGACCCAAGGCCTGCTACATGTAAGTTCAATGAAAGAACGGTTAAAACTCAAGAAAAATTAAAATATCTTATGAATTGAAATATTCTTTCTATATATGTGTTGGTATGCCATAAAACCCATTCATTAGTTCTATTTACATGTTGGAAAATTCTATTCTTATTTTAAATAAATTTTAAATAAAATTATCAAAATGGATCCCATAATGCATCCCATAATGCATCTGCCATTAACAGGAAGCCAAAGATGCTAATGAAGCATATGAACAATACAAGGAAGAAATGGCCGACCTGGCTGAGACAGTGGAGATAGCAACACTGGACAAGGAGATGGCAGAGGAGAAAGTAGGTTGCCTTACAAAAATCCAATAAATTAAACTCATCATGTAAATAATAATTTTATGTCGCCATTAGATGGTTTGATTTTGTGAAATAGTGTGTCATTTGTTTATGTCAGATATAATATACAGGATGCAAACTTTTAATTATAATCAGTTACATAACAATAGCTATACATAGCTAACGACGACATTAAATACAAAAATTAATTATAATATTAATTACAGTATATTTTTATAATTAACTGAGAACCACTCACATTTCTATGTCACTGCAATTTGATTTGTACCTTGCTATGACACTTTTTTTTATAAATTAACTGCATGAAAGGAATATGTGAAACACTACGGTTCTGTGTATGGGAATCTTATTATCTGAACATGCTAAAAAATCATAGGAATTTAAGTGATAATGTGAAGGATTTCTGGTTACTCAATACTTTTATTTGTTTTGGAGCAAATCATGGTGTATTTAAGTAGATAGTTTCTTTTAGTAGTTTGATTTTACAAAATCTAATTCCATTTTTAGTATACTTCCCCTTTTGGTTCACATTTTAACTACAAGCAAAAAGCTGAGAAAACCTCAATTAGGTTTTGAAAAAAAAACATAGAAATGTATTTGATAATAAATAATAATAATAAACAGAATAAATACCAGAATTAGGGCAATATACATAGACCTCCATGTATGTATCTGTGTCTATTTGATCAGTTTTGGACATCTGTATATGATCTTTGTATGACGCGAGTAGCTTCCAGCAGAATGCTGGAGGTGGTGGTGTACAATAGCAAAATTATGTGACATCTGCATGTCTGAGAAAACACTGACATTTAAGGATAGATTATTGGAATAAAGATATCGTATCTATATGTGCTTTGTACATAATATCGTCTTAAAACATCAGTAGAAAAATTGACAAAAATTGCACTAAAATATTATTTCAGATTTTCAATATAAATATGTAGGGTTCATAATGTAAAATAAAATAATAGTCATGTTTTGTCTCTACAGCTGTAGCTTAATAAAGCAATATTGACTTCCATAGCGATTTCTCACATATGAGTCTAAGGAATTTCAACATAGCATTCAGTGTTAAGATATTCAATGTTAAGATATTCAATAGTTAAGATATTCAGTAGTTAAGATATTCAATGTTAAGATATTCAATAGTTCAGATATCCAATAGTTAAGATAATCAATAGTTAAGATATCCAATAGTTAAGATATCCAATAGTTAAGATATTCAATGTTAAGATATTCAATTGTTAAGAGCGTATAAATGGAATATTTTCACCTCATTTTAGTGCGAGACTGTGCAGCAGGAACTGGAGTCGTACAAGGAGAAATGTGAAGAACTGTCCGTAGATCTGGAAATACTGCGGAATGAGATCAGTGATAAAGGTACACATGCAGATATCATTGGTAATATTTACCATGTCTAGGATTTAAGTATACTCAAAGACTGTCTGTTGTAGTGTATTTAATCTGGAGGAAGTTTTATATTTCTGTAGTTTTTTCTAATGACCTTGCTTTAGTGGTGTGAATAGAACTTGAGAGTTCATACATTAATTCTGTATCTGCTATCTGGGAGCCATTGAAAATGAAATCCTGCAATATTGTGTAATATTGTATATTTAGTCAAACATATTTAAAGCGGCCTAACCAGTATTTATGTCATAAAAAAACTTGGATTGAAACTTGCTATAATCGCCTATATTTGCATGAGATCTGACCCATGAAATAACACAAATGATTGAGAAGTTATGTCCTGAAATTTCTGGGCTTCATCCAAGTGTACCCTTTACACAGGTTCTTATACCTCTGCTGCATATTAACCCTTTAATTCATATAGATGCCTTTGGACACCTCTAATATAGACGCCTTTGGACACCTCTAATATAGAAGGCTTTGAATTATTGGGTGAATTATGTTATATTAACTGACAGAGTGGAAAACAGTGCAGGAAGTATTCAAATTGCTCGTTACGAGCAATCTGAACGTTTCCTGCACTGTTTTCAAAGGCCTTCTGTGATTGGTGTGCGAAAACGCATATCTATCGAGTAAAGGGTTTAACAGAAAACGCTGAAAACAAATGTAAATTTTTTAAGCAGTTGCTCTATTTACAAATTGCATATTGATTCCTTATTCAGGTACAGATGGTGTTGCCACAGACTACCAGGTTAAACAGTTAGAACAGCAGATAGAACGACTTAAAGAGGCACTTGTCAAGTAAGTATGCATGCTTGTTGAATAAATATTGTCCACCTACAAAGTTCTTTACACAGTCAACACATAATTATCAAACATGAGTGCACATTTCCATTACGTGTGTACATGCTTGTGTGTTCCCTTGCCAGGATGCGTGACCTGTCGAACCAAGAGAAGCATGAGAACCAGAAGTTTCAGAAGCAGAGTGAGAAGATGACAACAGATCTGAACCAGCTGAAGAAGGAGAAGGAACGTCTCGCCACAGAGGTCAGCAGTATGAACGAGGAGATGATTGAACTTAAAGAACAGGTGAGATATGAAACATGAAAAAATGGATAGTAACATGTGATGGAAAAGGTGAAAAAATGAGCGATAAATGATTAAAAAATATGTAAAGAGCATAACTGATATTAAAAGCACGAATGAAGTGTCAGGAGACTAAGTGGATTATAACTAAGGGTTTAACAAACACATGAGGATAACAATTTTTCACCAAAAAAAAAAAAGTCAAATATAAAACTATTCATATATACATGTATTTAATATTTAACCAAATGAACCCTACATGTAAATTTGCTTAAATCATGCAGAAAAATGATAGTTAATCTGGAAATACAATCATTGTTGATGTCAAACAAAATTTGAACATGCACTGAAAAATGGTCACATTGACTTACAGGGATTTTTACCTAAAGTTATTTTGTGAAATGCACCTAGTGAAGAGATAAAATGGACAGTCTTACCTTATCAACTGTTTGTTGTGCCCAATCTGTATGACCTAGTAAATGGTAGCAAAAGAAATGAACTTATATAAATTGAATTGAATGTTGAATTGAATTGAATAAAATGTTAATGTCGTAAGCATCATTATTCCACCATGTATATCAGATTGATCTTCAACATGCTTTTGATAAAGTCTATATTTTAATGATGATAAGGTTGATGCAGCGCTGGGTGCCGAGGAGATGGTGGAACAATTGACAGAGAAGAATCTGAAACTGGAGGAGGATATACAGGAGATACAGGAAGAGAAGTCCGACCTAGTAAGTTACATACAACACAAGCTCATATGCTATATACAACACAAGCTCATATGCTATATACAACACAAGCTTGTACACGCTATATACAACACAAGCTCATACACGATATACATCACAAGTTTGTATGCTATATACAACACAAGCTCATACACTATATACAACACAAGCTCAAACACTATATACAACACAAGCTCATATGCTATATACAACACAAGCTTGTACGCTATATACAACACAAGCTCATACACGATATACAACACAAGTTTGTATGCTATATACAACACAAGCTCATACACTATATACAACACAAGCTCATACACTATATACAACACAAGCTCATACGCTATATACAACACAAGCTCATACGCTATATGCAACACAAGCTTGTACGCTATATACAACACAAGCTTGTATGCTATATACAACACAAGCTCATACACTATATACAACACAAGCTCATATGCTATATACAACACAAGCTCATACACTATGTACAACACAAGCTCATATGCTTTATACAACACAAGCTTGTATGCTATATACAACACAAGCTCATACACTATATACAACACAAGCTCATATGCTATATACAACACAAGCACGTATGCTATATACAACACAAGCTCATTATTTGTAATTCAGGATGAAATCAAAATAAAATCCATTTATATTGCACAGATTGAAAAGTAAAGAGTGTCACATACAATTTTACCCTATAAATCTTAGACATGGGAAGTTCAGTCTCATTGCACAATGTCGCATTAAAAACACATTTACCTGAAGAAGAAACAGCTGAGCAATTTAGTGATGGACCCGGTAAAACCGGAGTGTGATTATCATTTCATTTACATTCTTTCGTACACCGAAAGCTAAATATAGCTATTTATACATGAGTATATAAAATTATGATGATAAAAGGTAAATTAAGTGATTATAAGTGTAATACAATTAATTATATTTGGAAATGATCTTTTCTGGTATATTGGATTTTCTACATAAACAAGAAATAAACATCATTTACATAATTTGTTCAAAGCATACAAATGGGATTCAATAACAGGCTCACAAATGTACTTGTACACCATGTTACATGTACGATGATTGTTGTACCAGGCTTGATTCGAACTACCGCTGACTCGAACAATTTTGTCCAGTCCTGTCGAGTTTGAGCGCTCAAGGTTCTATTGTATATACAACACAAGCTGATACGCTACATACAGCACAAGCTCAGAAGCTACATACAGCACAAGCTCAAATGCTACATACAACACAAGCTCAAATGCTACATACGACACAAGCTCATATGCTACATACATTACAAGCACATTCGCTTTATACAACACAAGCTAATATGCTACATACATTACAAGCACGTACGCTTTATACAACACAAGCTTGAACGCTACATTCAACACAAGCTCATAGTTACATACAGCACAAGCTTGTACACTTTATACATTATAAGCTCATAAGCTACATACAGCACAAGCTCATACGCTATATACAACACAAGGTTATAAGCTACATACAGCAAAAGCTTGTATGCTACATACATTACAAGCTCAAATGCTACATACAACACATGCTAATAAGCTACATAATACACAAGCTCATATGCTACATACATTATAAGCACATAAGCTTTATACAACACAAGCTCATATGCTACATACATTACAAGCTTGAAAGCTTTATACAACACAAGCTCGTACACTACATTCAACACAAGCTCATCAGCTACATAATACACAAGCTCATATGCTACATACAAATCAAACTTGTATGCTATATACAACACAAGCTCATAAGCTACATACAGCACAAGCTTGTATGCTATATACAACACAAGCTTATAAGCTACATATAGCACAAGCTCATATGCTACATACAAATCAAGCTCATAAGCTACATACAACACAAGCATGTATGCTATATACAGCACAAGCATGTATGCTATATACAACACAAGCTTATAAGCTACATACAGCACGAGCTTGTATGCTACATACATCACAAACTTGTACGATACATACAACACAAGCTCATAAGCTACATATAACACAAGCTCATATGCTACATACAACACAAACTCATATAACATACAACACAAGCTCATATTACAAACAACACAAGCTCATATGTTACATACAACATAAGCTCATGTTACATACAACACAAGCTCATGTTACATACAACACAAGATCATGTTACATACAGCACAAGCTCATACATTACATGCAACACAAGCGCATGTGACATACAACACAAGCTTATATGTTACATACAACATAAGCTCATAAGTTACTTACAACAAAAGCTCATACATTACATACAACACAAGCTCTTGTGTTACATACAACACAAACTTATATGTTATATACAACACAAGCTCATGTTACATACAACACAAGCTCACATGTTACATACAACACAAGCTCATATGTTACATACAACATAAGCTCAGATGTTACATACAACACAAGTTCAGATGTTACATATGACACAAGCTCATAATTATGATACTTACAACACAAACTCATGTTACATACAACACAAGCTCATGTTACATACAACACAAGCTCATATGTTACATACAGTTCAAGCTCATATATTACATACAACACAAGCTCATATGTTACATACAACATAAGCTCAGATGTAACATACAACACAAGCTCATATGATACATACAACACAAACTCATACGCTACATACAACACAAGCCCATATGTTACATACAATACCATACAACACAAGCTCATATGTTACATAAAACACAAGCTCATGTTACATACAAGACCATATAACACAATCTCATATGTTACATACAACACAATCTCATGTTGCATTCAACACAAGCTCATACATTACATATAACATAAGCTCATTTGTTACATTCAGCACAAGCTCATGTTACATACAACACAAGCTCATATGTTACATACAACACAAGCTCATATGTTGCATACAACACAAGCTCATCTGTTACATTCAACACAAGCTCATATGTTACATACAACACATGCTCATGTCACATACAACACACGCTTGTATTTCACATACAACACACACTTGTATGTCACATACAACACACACTTGTATGTTACATACAACACAAGCTTGTATGTAACATACAACACAAACATATATGTTACATACAACACAAGCGTGTACGTTACATACAACACAAGCTTGTATGTTGTATACAACAGAAGCAACTGGTGAATAAGGATATGATCAATGTATTATTCTTTTTGTTTGTAACATATACATGTATTTTATGCTTTGTGATGACCAATAGAGATTTTCCTCAGTAAATTATTTTTATTCCCCCCTTTGCGAAAAGTGGGAGACACTGATTTGGGTCTGTCCATCTGTCTGTCTGTCCATCTGTCCGTCTGCCACACTTTAGTTTCCATGCAATAACTTAAGAATGCCTGAATCGTATCTTTTGAAATTTTAATACAATGTTTATAATGACAAAACACAGGCTAAGTTATTTTTCAGGAGGTGTGGCAATTGTTGTTCTACAATTATGACCCTTTAATTTATATTTTTGAAAGTTTCTATGCAATAACTTGCATGAATCAAATCTTTTTGAAAAATATGGGGTACATTAATTCATAAAATTTACTTGTTTAATTTAACTGTTTGAATAATTTAATAATAATCATGTTTTGCTGAAACCCCCAATCTCATATGTATATGTATGTTGTGTGACAAGACAACTACTCATGTGTATCTATGTTGTGTGACAAGACAACTACTCATGTATATCTATGTTGTGTAACAAGACAACTACTCATATGTAATCCAAGGTCTATTAACACAATTAGTTTTTTTGTTTCATTATGTCGAAAGATATGGAACAATAAACCAAACTGTGCCATAAAAACCTTTATTGTATAAGTAATTATAGGTGAAACAGAGTTTCCAGCTGTGATATCAAATATGAACTTGAAATGAGAATATTATCTCATCTTTTTCTTTGCCTTAAGGAAACAATGATGAAACTGATGAAGACATTCAAAAGAATGCGTGTGACAATTTTATATGAATTTTCCAGGAAATACATTGGATTTTAAGTTATATAATTAAGGAGATACTTTTTCTATTTTCTCCTGTATTTAGGAATCAATGAATGAGATGAATGAAGAACTTCAGGAGAATGCTCGTGTCACAGAACTGGAGTTGAGAGAGGAAGTTGATCTTGCCAATGCCAAAACACTTGAGGTATACACAGTAGGATCTCAATATGTCAAAATAGATTTGAGTCGAAAGTGTGGTTGGTGTCAATGAGGTCCTCATTTTTACCTTTCTTTATTTATGCAGCTTTTATGCTATATTGTATAACTGGGGTCCTGGTAAAAGTTTTTACACCAAAACACAAAACAAGAACATCAAACACTGGTCCATGATATTTGTGGTTTAAGGTTAATTAGATGGTTAATGAAAATTATTGTGTAAACAGCTTGACAGACTTTAGTAGATATAATATACAGTATAAAGTATGTAGAATAATATGTATATATGTTTCTCACAGCACAGTCAACAAGTACAAAATTTATGTACATGCACTTGAAGAGATATAAACTTCTATAACAGTAATTAGATACAAACAAAACAACAGCAACACTGATTAATCAAGTTTACTGCCAGAGAAGGCAAGTAGGCATTCAGTATGTTCAAACGTTAGATACATTACTATTGAGACAAAACTCAAGTTGACTGCCAGAGAAGGCAAGTAGGCGTTCAGTATGTTCAAATGTTAGATACATTATCATTGAGACAAAACTCAAGTTTACTGCCAGAAAAGACAAGTAGGCGTTCAGTATGTTCAAACGTTAGATACATTACTATTGAGACAAAACTCAAGTTTACTGCCAGAGAAGGCAAGTAGGTGTTCAGGATGTTCAAACGTTAGATACATTACTATTGAGACAATAGTTTACTGCCAGAGAAGGCAAATAGGCATTCAGTTTGTTCAAACGTTAGATACATTCTATTGAGACAAAACTCAAGTTTACTGCCAGAGAAGGCAAGTAGGCATTCAGTATGTTCAAACGTTAGATACATTACTATTGAGACAAAACTCTTGGAGCCAGTCCATGGTCTCATTGATCTGATTTACTTTTTGTTCAGTCAAAAAATGGTTGTTTTGATTTTTTCCTGTGTCACAAGTATCATGATAATGAAATTCTGCTCCAGATCATTAAGAGACAATACTTAAAAATTTAATAGAAATAAGGTCTTTGAAATTGGAGAAAATTGGAAAGTATTTGAAAAATATGAGAAAGCAAAAGAATAGCCATGTTATGTTGCTAAGTCAGGGTCATGTTATGAAAAGGCATGGAAAATTGGAAATAGTATTATAATTACTACTGTAACAGTAGCGGAAGATTGTGCATTTGATCCCTTGCCGGGTCATACCAAAGACTTGGAAAATGATACTAGAAGCTTCCTCGCTTGAAGCTTCCTCGCTTGGCGTGCAGAGTTCAGAAGATACTTCTAGGTCTTGTCATCCCAGTGTCAGTATAACATGACTGGGGTGGATATCAGACCATGTAACTATGGCATGAAACTCCAGTGGGGCAGTGCTCAGAATACTGTCTCAAGTAGAAACCATCGCAATACGATTTAAAAATTGTTAAAAGCGACGCTTAACACTATCCAACAACAAAAATGTTTATTCCAGTCTGCTATAAAGCAATTCCCTATACAAACCCATACAAATGGTTATGCCAGTCTGCTGTAAAGCAATTCCCTATACAAACCCATACAAATGTTTATGCCAGTCTGCTGTAAAGCAATTCCCTATACAAACCCATACAAATGTTTATGCCAGTCTGCTGTAAAGCAATTCCCTATACAAACCCATACAAATGTTTATGCCAGTCTGCTATAAAGCAATTTCTCCTATAAAACCCATACAAATGAATCGTATATGAATCTTATATTTATTGTAATATAGATATTATTTCATCATGTAACAGTTCGAAACTATGATACCTATATTGTACTGAAGATATATGTAATTCTTGTTTAGGCTGTAAGGAAACTGGAAGCTTCACAAGAAACAATGTCTGACTATGAGAAGACAATCGGCAAATTCCGAGGTTTGGTCAACCATTTACAGGTACGTTACTTGCTTGTTGGTATAAATATATTTGAACATAGATATATGTTGGCTTATTTATGTGTTTTCATGCACTAACATGTAACTCTCTGTCAGAGAAACACTTGAAATTTATATCTGACATTGGTGCTTAGGAATTTTATCATTTTTTAGGTTCTTGTTAAAATGGTTTTTTCTATCAATTAAAAAACAACAACAATAACAACATATTTTGCACTTTATTTTTAAATCTAATTCAAAGAAAATAAAAAATCCACTTTGCCATTACTTTGGACAATGGTTCAACTCAGAATTGTGCATTTATTGACTTGAGTACTTTCTCTTACTTTGAAAATAGTTTTTACTAATAAATTATAGCTTGATTGTGACAAAGGTTCAAAGCTTACATGAAACTTCCTTGGTAGAAGTGATACTCGGTGTTGTCTCTTGTTTTAGAGGCAGCAAGTCAATCTGGGGATAACATCTGCAATGTATGGTGTAAGTGACCATCCCTCTAGTTCATCTGGGGGTAACATCTGCAATGTCCGGTGTGAGTGACCATCCCTTTAGTCAATCTGGGGATAACGTCTGCAAAGTTTGCTGTGAGTGACCATCCCTCTAGTCAATCTGGGGATAACATCTGCAATGTCTGCTGTGAGTGACCATCCCTCTAGTCAATCTGGGGATAACGTCTGCAATGTCTGCTGTGAGTGACCATCCCTCTTGTCAATCTGGGGATAACGTCTGCAATGTCTGGTGTGAGTGACCATCCCTCTAGTCAATCTGGGGATAACGTCTGCAATGTCTGGTGTGAGTGACCATCCCTCTAGTCAATCTGGGGGATAACATCTGCAATGTCTGGTGTGAGTGACCATCCCTCTAGTCAATCTGGGGATAACATCTGCAATGTCTGGTGTGAGTGACCATCTCTCTAGTCAATCTGGGGATAACGTCTGCAATGTCTGGTGTGAGTGACCATCCCTCTAGTCAATCTGGGGATAACGTCTGCAATGTCTGGTGTGAGTGACCATCCCTCTAGTCAATCTGGGGGTAACGTCTGCAATGTCTGCTGTGAGTGACCATTCCTCTAGTCAATCTAGGAATAACGTCTTCAATGTCTGCTGTGAGTGACCATTCCTCTAGTCAATCTGGGGATTACGTCTTCAATGTCTGCTGTGAGTGACCATCCCTCTAGTCAATCTGAGGTTAACATCTGCAATGTCTGGTGTGAGTGACCATCCCTCTAGTCAATCTGGGGGTAATGTATGCAATGTCTGGTGTGAGTGACCATCTCTCTAGTCAATCTGGGGATAACATCTTCAATGTCTGCTTTGAGTGACCACCTCTCTAGTCAATCTGGGGATAACATCTTCAATGTCTGCTGTGAGTGACCATCCCTCTAGTCAATCTGGGGATAACATCTGCAATGTCTGGTGTGAGTTACCATCCCTCTAGTCAATCTGGGGATAACATTTGCAATGTCTGCTGTGAGTGATCATCCCTCTATCCGCTTCACTACCACCCAGCTTGGAACTGTGTATTTGACTGCCACATTTACCCATAATGCATTGGTATTTTGTAAATAATTATTAATAACTTCCTTTCCAGGACACCATCAAAGATCTGAAGAGTAAAGAAACTGATTCTACAGAGCCCAAGGTGGAGACGCCCCAGATGGAAATGTTTGACTTTAAAACGAAGTTTGCTGAGTCTAAAGCCTTTGCCAAGACCATTGATATGGAATTACGGAAGCTGGATGTCCTTCAGGCCAATGCCCATGTACAAATGTTACAGTCATTCATGCCAGAGTCATTCCTGAAGAGAGGAGGTATGTTGTCATTGTGGTGTAACATGTTAACCATAATTTATCACAATGGTGTTTTTGAAACATCAGTATAATTTCTCTTGAAAGTGTTGTGTTGTAGATGCATGAAATTGATTCAATCTAAATATTCAAATTTTAAAATGTATTAATGATAGATATAAGTGTATAGAATTCAATAAATGTGTCGGCATATAGTTTTTCCAAATGTATCTTGAGCTATTTTCACTGCTAAAATCCTCCAAAAACCCATCCAACTACTTTACTTTAGGTATATTCTTAAAATATAATAATTGTGATGAAATGAAAAATCAGATTATCTTGTTACTCACAAATGAAATAAATGAAGGCATTTTTGCCTAAAAACAAAACTCAAACTTCATATCAGCTTGGTGAACTCTTTAATTCCTGAATATGTTGAATGTCCTTAAAAACATCAATCTGGGTAGTTAATGTTTTCTAAATACTTGTTTGTTCATTTCTTGTCTCATCATGCTTCAGGTGACCATGATGCGATCCTGGTTTTACTGATGCTTCCTCGTGTAATCAGCAAATCAGAGTTACTTTCGACCCAAGTCAGAGATAAGGTAAGGGCTGTCCACATAAGGCCAAGATATTAGAGCGATAGTAAATATCGGCTTCTACCAATATATAGAGATATTTTTGTATTTACCAGAAAGAAGTACTTACAGTTTGATTGTGTCAGAGAAGATTGGTTGCCTTTGATCTTTATTGTTTGCCTTGGCACTAAAAATGTGCATTCATGTTTAGCTCTGCTAGTCAAAGGCCAGAAGTGCTTTTGCGATGGCGTATTGTCCGTCATCCATCATCTGTCTGTCATCCCTGAAGTGTGTTAGCAGTACTTTCTCTGAAAACACTAGGCCAATTAAACTGAAACTTCACATGGATGTTTCTATTGCATAGGAGACTATACAGAAGATTTTTTTTTTTTCGATTTGAAATTTAAGATGGCTGCCATTACTAAAAATTCTGCAAAACTTAAAAAATCTTCTCCTCATGAACGGCCCAACAGATTTTCAAAATGTTTATGTAGTAATGATAACCAACTATAGTTTTGTTATATTTGTTCAAATGGTGTCCCTAGGGTTAAAAATGACTCTGCCCCAAGGGTTCAGTTTGGGGACACATCATAATAAAAAAAAAATTTTTTTTTTTTTAAAATGGAAATGATTTTGCCTATATCTTTACAGAAGCATTGTTTGATGAAGGAGGTTCAGTTTTGTAAAAATGACTGGATTCCACTGTCTTAAGGGGTCAGGAGGGGCCCCAAAAGGGTAAAAATTGGGAATTACAAAAATTGTTTTCTTAAGAACCGGTATGTCAGATTTGTTCATATTTGGCATAAATTATCCCTATGTGTAGGGGTTTGATTACAGATAAGAATTTAGGGGCTTAAATTTATAGGGGCCCTGTAAGGGGACTTAGAATTTTACTTAGGGATAATATGGGAAAACAGAAAATTCTCTTTTTTTTCATCTAGTTAGGCAAAATTATTATTCAGTTGGAGTTCTAAAGTATCATCTAGTCATAGGAAATAAGATTTGGCTCAATAAGGAGAATTGACTTTCCATTAGGGGCCAGGATGGGTCAAAAAAGGATTAATAAAACATTTTCAAAAATCTTCTTCTTAGACAACAACCGGTCAGTCAAATTTGTTCATATTTGATATGGATTATCCCAAAGAGTATGGGTTTAAAGTTAGTACAAATCAAGCGTCTTGTATTTATAGGGCCCTGTAAGGGGGCTTTGAGTTTTATATAGGAATACTATTGGAAAACAGAAAATTCTCTCTAGAGTTTTGAAGCAACTTCTAGTCATAACAAATATGATTTTGTTTGATACGAAGGATTGACTTTCTAAAAGGGATCAGGAGGGGTAAAAAAATGATTAAAATAGAACATTGTCTTAAATCTTATTTTCAACAACTGGTCAGTCAAATTTGTTCATATTTGATATAAATTATCCCTATGATTAAGAAATCTAAGTTTGTACAAATCAAGGGACACTGGGATGTATAGAGGCCGTGTAAGGGTCTTTGAGTTTTACATAGGAATACTATGGGAAAATGGAAAATTCTCATTTTTTTGGTCCATTTGGGTAAATATGTTGTTAATTTGAGATCTAAAGCATTGTCTAGTAACAATAAATTTGATTTTGTTCCATAAAGAGGATTGAATTTCCATAAGCGGCCAGGGGGCTGATGGGGGCAATAAGGTTTAAATTGGGAATTTTCACAAATTTCCTCTCAATAACCTTTCAGTCAAACTAATTCATATTTGATATAAATTATCATTACATTAGCAAGAATTGAAGATTCTGCATATCAAGGGGCTTGGATATATTGGAGCCCTGTAATGTGACTTTTACATAAGAATTCATTTTGATTCCATGTGTACAAAAAAACTTTGAATCATTTCTGCTCATAACAACTTGCTAAGAGTGGGTGATTGAAGTTCTGACAAATTAAGGGGCTGGGTTGTATAAGGGTTCTGTACAGGGGACTATATTTTTTTACAGATGAATGACGTGGGAATTTAAAATATTTCCTTTTCATAGCAATTAAGTTTTTTGTTCAGTATGAATGTGGTTAACACGACCCCCCAAAGATGGTAAATATTGTGGAATTTCAAAAAGTGCTATGGCCACTATTAGTCAGAAAAGCGTCCTTAGGCCCTCTTGGGCCTCTTGTATTAAAAAATACTCTGCTCATAGTCTGTGAAAATTCAGTTGGAGTACCTACTGGATCTGTGCACCACGTGGTGATTAACAAATAGATTGTTGTTTGTATAATTTACATAATTCTTATCAGTAAGCAAGTTGCAGTAGAATAAATCAAATAGACCATCTTACATGAGTGTTCTTTACTATTGAATTTATTAAACAAGTTCACAAAAATATATTATGCGAGGCTCTGCCGAGCGTTATATAATTTTTGCCACTGAGTTTAATAAATTGAATAATAAATGAAGTTAACATGAATGTAAGATTCTTTTTATCACATAACTCAGAAAAATAGTACATTTACCATTCATTTAACATTGATGTCTATGACGAACGAGAAAAAGTCCGCCATATTTGTTTCCGCCATTCTTCATATGATGTTATTTCTCAAAATAACGTAACTTTACTATGACAAATCAACATCATTTATATATTTGGGGAAGTCAGAACTTTGCTAGGCATTTTATGTACAAGAGCTGAGTTATATGGAAAACACTGAATGATGAATTGAAGTGATATTATGCTAGGTTGATATAAACAATTATTACACCCCTGTAAATCATGTGATAATATTTTTTAATAGTTAAGCCATTATGCATTCCTGTGTATGAATGAACACATGTATTTTTATGTTTCAGTATGAGATGGTGACATCATTTGACCGTAGCAATGTGTTGAAGTCCCACACTGCGGAACAATGTAGCTTTGCCAACCATATGATTCTGATGTTGAATATGCTCCAGAGTGTAATGAGGCAGTATGAAAGGTGAGAAGATATTCAGCATGGTTCATTGTACATATCATGATATAAACATCAATATGCTCCAGAGTGTAATGAGGCAGTATGAAAGGTGAGAAGATATTCAGCATGGTTCATTGTACATATCGTGATATAAACATCAATATGCTCCAGAGTGTAATGAGGCAGTTTGAAAGGTGAGAAGATATTCAGCATGGTTCATTGTACATATCATGATATAAACATCAATATGCTCCAGAGTGTAATGAGGCAGTATGAAAGGTGAGAAGATATTCATCATGGTTCATTGTACATATCATGATATAAACATCAATATGCCCCAGAGTGTAATGAGGCAGTATGGAAGGTGAGAAGATATTCAGCATGGTTCATTGTACATATCATGATATAAACATCAATATGCTCCAGAGTGTAATGAGGCAGTATGAAAAGTGAGAAGATATTCAGCATGGTTCATTGTACATATCATGATATAAACATCAATATGCCCCAGAGTGTAATGAGGCAGTATGGAAGGTGAGAAGATATTCAGCATGGTTCATTGTACATATCATGATATAAACATCAATATGCTCCAGAGTGTAATGAGGCAGTATGAAAAGTGAGAAGATATTCAGCATGGTTCATTGTACATATCATGATATAATCATCAATATGCCCCAGAGTGTAATGAGGCAGTATGAAAGGTGAGAAGATATTCAGCATGGTTCATTGTACATATCTTGATATAAACATCAATATGCCCCAGAGTGTAATGAGGCAGTATGAGAGGTGAGAAGATATTCAGCATGGTTCATTGTACATATCATGATATAAACATTAATATGCCCCAGAGTGTTATGAAGCAGTATGAAAGGTGAGAAGATATTCAGCATGGTCTTTGTTCATATCATGATATAAACATCAATATGTCCCAGAGTGTAATGAGGCAGTATGAAAGGTGAGAAGATATTCATCATGGTTCATTGTACATATCATGATATAAACATCAATATGCCCCAGAGTGTAATGAGGCAGTATGAAAGGTGAGAAGATATTCAGCATGGTTCATTCAACTTCATTGTACATATCATGATATAAACATCAATATCAAGCTGGGTAGTGGATAGTGTGTTGGCTGTTAGCGCTTTAGGTTATGGGTTTGATCCCCATTTCAACCTGATGCATGTAAAAAGAACAACACTCAGTACTGGTTCTACTCAGGAAGTGGACAACACTCAGTACTGGTTCTACCCAGGAAGTATACTCTGGATAGGTTAATGTAAACATCGAGCTTTCAATGCAATCAAGCCAAAATAATATCAGATATGTGGTTTTGCTCTTTTTTAAAAGGCTTCTGTGTTAATATTGTGTATACATTATGTCAAGTTTGTATGATGAGGATAATCTTCTCATCAAATACCATCAGTATTTGTGGGTGAAAAATTGTCTTAATGTCCAAATCAGGACATCATTAAGTGAAGCATAAAACAGTTAACAGTAAGGGAATTGTTTTTTTTTCTTTAAAAAGTTTTCTTATATTTCATGTATATCAATAAGTTTCATGTGCTTGTTATTAAAGAAATGCCAGCTGAACTTTTAAACAACCTTATATATGTATGTGCACAAACCTTTACAGTGCCCTGGAGACATGTGGTGTTGATTTGTTCCTGAAGATCGGTACCCTGCTACCAGAAATGGCCGCACATGAAAAATCCTTGGATCACTTCATTGATCTGCTAAGAAAGGACCAGGTATACAGTTTATACATAGCTGAACATTTATATATCATGAATTATAGGGAGATTTTCTCTCCGTGATATTTTGTGGCAGAAGCAGTGCCAAGGAATAAAGATTATTAACTGGTATCTCTTACCATTGAGCTGACATGTAGGTTTGAGTTCCCTGTGTGTAGAAATATCTCACAATTTTACATTCATATACACATACATGTAGCAGGAGCTGAAGTTTTTCTTTGCCATTTTAAAGAAGCCCAGTTATCTCAGTGGATACCATGTCTGACAATCAATCTAGAATAATTGGTAAACTGATCAACTGTTAACCCTCGATAGCATAAAATGGCACTCACTACTAAAAAAATCTTTGCTATTTATTGTTGGTCTCCTTATAAATTATATACTGATTATAATAATATTTTGGATTGAAGTGGCCTGGTATCATTAAATTTGGTGTTAAATGATGCATCCTCAATTATAAGTGAAATCAGTATCTAAAACATCAAGCTTTAATATTGCTGCAAATTCAGTATCACCAATTAATACTAAACTTGTTATGTGGTGTAATTTCATATCAGTTTTAGTAGACTTATTGTCAAACTGGGTCCAGTGTTTTTAAGACTATAATAACATGTACTTGTTTGTTTCAGCTTGATGAGACAAACTCTGTTGAGCTTCTCGACAAGTCTATCAACTTCTTCCAAGTAAGTGTTCACATGTTTGTGTTTGATTGACCCATGATTACCAAACATGGTTAATGAATTTTCAATGTTCCACTGTATTATCTTGATAAATTCTGTTGTATATTTATACTTATAAAACTATAATGCAAATTCATATTTATTAATACCAGCTTTAATACATCATTCATGACACCTTATGTTGCAGCAACTGTATTCTGTGCACCTGAACAATGAGCAGATCAACTGTACATCATTCATGAGTGACCAGGTCCGTTTTGTTCTGAGTGCCTGTGACTGTATCACCACGGATATAGGACGTCTTAAAGTTCTTATACAGGTAAGTGAATGGTGATTGTGAGTATACAGGTAACTTAAGGGAACGGTGATTGTGAGTATACTGGTAATTAAAGTGAAGGGATATTGGGAGTATACAAGTATTTGTAGTGAACGGTGATTGTGAGTATACAGGTAATTAAAGTGAACGGTTATTGTGAGTATACAAGTATTTGTAGTGAACAGTGATTGTGAGTAAACAGGTAATTAAAGTGAATGGTTATTGTGAGTATACAAGTATTTGTAGTGAACGATGATTGTGAGTATACAGGTAATTAAAGTGAATGGTTATTGTGAGTATACAAGTATTTGTAGTGAACAGTAATTGTGAGTATACAGGTAATTATAGTGAATGGTTATTGTGAGTATACAAGTATTTGTAGTGAATGGTGATTGTGAGTATACAGGTATTTGTAGTGAATGGTGATTGTGAGTATACAGATAATTAAAGTGGACGATGATTGTGCATATACAGGTAATTAATAGTTTATTCAAGTGAATGGTAACTGTGTTTTCAGGGGTAATTAGAGCGAACAGTAATTGTGCATATACAATTAATGGAAGTGAACATTTTTTTTACGAGTATACAGGTAATTTATGTGAGCGGTTATTGTGAGTATACAGGTAATTTATGTGAGCAGGAAGTACATGACTGCCTGATCACGTTTCCGGCTGATTTTATCACATTCCTTATAGGTACACCTAAAAATAGTTTAACCTAAATCATTTCAAAATCAATAATGTTCATCCCAAACTTTGACAATCATTGAAACCAATTCTCTCGAGAATTTCTATTTTTATATTTCACTCTTAGCTATTCTGGATGTTACTTATAACACTTGCTCGCTCAGTATCCTCTGTGACAAATACATGTAAGTACAATGACATCATGTTAACATATATATGGATCCTCTGTGACCATGTGTTCTAATGCTGGATCTCAGTTTGCTTACCTCATCACCAAGGTCGTAGGCCGTGGATTCGAAGACAGATTATTTGTGAACAATTTTACAATTATATATGTTTTGTTCTAGTCCACGTTGTATACATGTATATATGTATACATGTATATTACTTCTGGTGTCTTCCTCCATTAAAACTGATGTCATTATAATGTTATATAACCTGTTTGGAAAGTGGTATTAAACCTAGTTCAGTGCTCCAGATAAGCTTTTATGCAAATGAGTATTTTACCACTTAAATTAGCATGTAATGCTTATTCTCAAATAAGGGTAAAAATGAACTTTCCTATCAAACTGCCATTTAAAACAAACTAATCAACACTGAAATTGAGAATAATCATTCTTATTTTACTCCTTAATTTACATTTCAATGCTTTATTCAGAAATTTCAATGCTTAAATACCCCCAAATAGTGCTTATCTGGACATTGCTAGTTGAATTACCCAATAAAGATACATGTATATTATTTATCTTGACTTCAGGAGCAACCCTTTTTGCACTTTTGCATTAAATAATCATGACTAACTTTATCTTGTAGCCAGGGCAGGAGCAGACAGAGATCTCTATTCTACTGAGAGACTTGGAGAATTATAACAATGACACAAGGATGTGTGCCAGGAAGGTATGTACTTTACCTGAACGACCTTGAAGGGTCCAGTTTGAGGCTATTGTATCCACCAGTTCCATTTGTGAAAATTGCCCTCTTCTGTCACGATATAGTTGGGGGGAATTTTAACAGTACATTGCATTACTGTTGGTAGAATTATGATAAATGACCCATTAACAATTCTGCTGAATTGAACCCTGAATGTTTCTCATTGAACCTAAATCTGTACAGGACTATCGCTGTATCACCAATCATATTCATGGCATTACCATCTCAACTGTTAGAACCATTCATTCACTGTTTATCACTGCCATGCTTGTACAATTGTGAACATCAATGTTTTGCAACTTTTTTATCAACTTTTATTGTGTAGTTATAGAATACATTTTGCTGTGTTGTGATTCTCCAGTTATCTGCCCCTTACATCCCTTTCAACCCTTATCCTCTCAAACGTTATCTGTAATAATTCTGTTTCTGCAGCAGTTATATTTATCTCTAAAAGGTGTGATTTTTTTTCTCTTGTAGATATTGTAAAATATATTTATTTTGTACGGCTATTCAATATAAGCTGATTGTACACAAAATTAAAAAGTTTTAAATGCAGAACAAATCAGTGTCAGTTTTATTTGTGCCAACTATTTCCCCATCACTTTTATTTTACATGTTGTATTGCAAGTTGTATTGTTCATATAAAATCTGTCCTTATAAGGGTATGTCTTTTAACACTGAAAGCTACAAAGTCAGGAGCAGGTAACATTATGAAAGCAATTTGAGGGGTTTAACCTTTACAAACTTATATAATATTTAGTTAAGATGTTAAGGGGTTAGAGGGAAGCATACCTGATTTATTTGCTTATCAAATAATTTGAGTTCAGCCAATACCATATGCTTCAGTTTTCTAATTGATGTGACATAAACTCAGTTTTAGTAGGTAGTTGGCTACACAGCTACCCTGGGCTATTGGTATACATGCAATCTATTCGCTTTATCCCATATTTAGGTACACAGGTAGCTTCATTGCGTGGAATCTTTGTTTTCCTGTTTCTTTTACCTGGAGTGGTAGTTATTCCTTCTGTATCTCCAGTTTGTTCCAGTCAGAAATCCCAAAATCGTTTTTCTTGTTTCTAGATGTGTTCATATTTAATTTTCTCACATTAACCAAGGACATTGAACTTACATCTCTCTACAAAATGTTGATGAAAGAGCTCAAGAAGAATGAATAATTCGACTTATTAATCATTCAGATTTCATAGGCAACTGACTTTTTATTTATAAAATGTAATGTTTATGTAACCTTTGATGTTTTATAGTATTTTAAACATGCAAAATGATCTTGAATTAAAAACATTGCAGTTTGAAGTAAACTTAAAGTACTTTTGTTGGTTTCTAGTTGCAGCATACAGGTTTTGTAATCATAAGTATCTCAACAATTTTAAATACAATTTGCTGTGAATGGTCTCTTTTTGTAGGGAATGCCTTTGTGTAAAGTAAAAGTGTTGATTTTTATTCCTGAGATGAATGAAAGTTAGGATAATTGTAGACAGGATTTCACAAGGTTTTGTGTGAATTCTCAAGCATTCGTAACATCTCAGTCAGTTGCTTTGACTTCTCTATAAAGCCCTTGCATAAACCAAAGTGGTTGATGATATGGGTTCTAGCTCTGGTCAGAGGTTTAAAGAGATGAAGTTTCCAGTTGTATATGAAACTGTATTGAAATATTAACCACCTGGAAAATTGGCAGCCATGCATAATCTATAATGCATTCTAAAATGGGGTTTTGTTTCCATTTTCCCCCAATTCATTGTCCTATGTTTTTAGATTATTTGATTATAATTTGATTATATTTTTTTTTACACAAGTATTTCATGTTTGCATGTTTTGACCATGACCTATTTCAGATAGTTACTATGTGTCGCATGGTAGGTATACTGATTGCTGTGACCTTTAACCTCCTTAGAACTAGGACATTTAGATGGTCTGTCCTTCATTTAAATGTCATATCCATATGTGAAAGTATTTGTGCCCTTCAATTATAAAATTACAAGCATTGTTTCGGAAAGTAAATTTGTTAGAAATGAATTTGCTTATTAACTTCACAAACATGCATAAATGTAAATGAAATATAAATTAAATTTGTCTATTTGAATTTTAAACATAAAATAATTGAAGGGTAATTAACTGTTCCATACAAGTCAAACAAGGATATGAATTCATCAATTTCAGGTTAAGAATTGGACTCGCAAAAAGTACAAAACTTCACAGAAGTTCAACATGCTTTTTATGTAATTTCTTCATGTTTTATCTTAAATAAAGTTGAAGACAGTGACCTCCTAAGCTGAGTGGTCTAAGTCACCATCTCAAGATCACTTACTTCTCACACTCGCTTCAAAAAAAATATATGAGAGAGTATGCCAGTTATGTGCGGAAAGATTCATTCTGAGATCTTTCTCGCCCAATAAAACTGGATTTCCATATATATTACCTGAAATATATTGAATGTGGTGTTAAACCCAAACTGAAAAGGGATTTCCTAACTTGGGCTACATGCCTAGGTTATACTAAAATAGATTTCTTGCTTAAAATTCAACATATTTTGTGATGTAATAAATAGGTCACATGATTTTATTTGATTTTGATTTGATCTGTTTGACAGGTTTTCACGTTAAAAAAAATGGTTTCATCTTTGAAAAGTCAGTATGACGACCTAAACATTGTCAAGTAGTATTTAAATGCTTTCAGATTATTTCAACAGTTCATACATAATAGATATTCATGATTAGTTAGTTTTAATTTGACATGGGTACAAATTCAAAGAAGTTGATGAATTTAGATCCTATAGACACCTTACAGTAGATAGAAGAAGCCCATTCTAAATATGTGTTTAATATTTGCACTAGGAATAGCTTTGAATATTCATATGCTCTTTTTATGTACATAGATTAGACGAAAAATTGATTATTATCTTCCCTTTGGAGATTTAACCCATATTAATGTTTGTGTTTTAGTTTTCATGTAGTCCATTTAGTTTTTAATGTAGTAGTTTGTCTCAATCATTAAATGCCATAATCATTTTTTCACTGATCATTCATGTACATCAAATGATTATCATTAAATGTTTGCTAGATACCGAAATTCACAATAGCCCAAGTAGAACATCAAGTTCATTTTTAAGATGCTAGGAAAGATTAGGTGAGTCTGTAGTGTGTCTGACTAACAGTCCAGGGGTCATGTGTTTGAATCCCCTCCCGTCGACAGTCTACGAAATTATGCCTTATTATCCTTTGTCTCTCACCGCTGATTCAAGTGGGAATGTTACTTGCAGAATTGGGGTGTGCTTGAGAACTGGTTAACCTGCCAGGATCCCAGAAAATAGTGGTTAGTTTAACTGATTGTCTATTAGCGTTGATTGCATAAAAATGATTCTAAATTTTCAATCAATCAGTCAATCGTTTTTAGAACAGACTTTATTAATTTTGGGTTTGTGACATCCATCTTCCTATTTTTCATACTGACAATGATATTAAGTGGTGAAAAAAGAACAGAAACCAAAATTTCCCGCCATACAACCTTGATATTGTGAGGATTACTATTTCAATATGAGAATAAGACCAAATTTGACCTCTACAATACATCTGTAATAATTCTTCTTTTTAACAAAATTCTTAGGTTTTTTTTCCTCGACCATCCATTCAATAATTTTTGAAAAAAAAATCTGTTTACCAATAGATAAAAATTTTGACCTAACAATATCAAGGTTTTATTCATACATTGATTGGATATAAATTCAATATATACATTGACAATATCTGGCGTATATAATCAGTGGACCAGATTTTTAATATTGTGCTGATGACTGCATATTTTGGCAGCTGTTTGCACAGCAGAAATGTTGCTAATTTTTATCTTCCCGTCATATTTTAAAGTTATTTAAAAAATATTTTTAGTTTAGCTAATATAACTCAAATGCAAAGTAAGCTCAGAACTTATATGAACTGGTCTCAAATCCGCTTTCCCAATAGCACCAATAATGAGTGTTGTTTTGAAGAAGCCAGCAGGTCTAGCTGGGGATTGACCTCTCAGCCTTTCGTTCAAATGGTGAACACTATATCCATTGCACTACCGCTCTGCTCTAAAAAATGTGTTTTTTATTAAATGACTTTGTTAATCAAAGTTTTTGTTTGAATATTAATCTTCATTTTATGCCATCTTGGGTTAACAGACAATCAGTTAACCTAACCACTCTTTCTCAGGTTTCTTGATGGTTAAACAGTACTCGAGTACATCTGTCTCCACAAGTAGTTGATAACTTTCCCTCTTATATCAGTGGTGAGAGATGAATGACAATGAGATGCAATGCTGTCTGTCAAGAAACTGTGGCCAAGCTGGGATTCAAACTCCAGGCTCCTGGATTGATAGTCAGACATGTTTCTGACTAAACTAACCAGATTCATCTTTATCGAGGTTTTATGTTGATCAATGAGCATTATTATATAATCCTACCTAAATACTTAAACGGTATTTTAATTCAAAATTTGGATTTTTGCTTGATTTATTTTTATATTAAAAACATATTTTGTTGTGTTCAATATTATAGTGTCTGTACATAAAGTAAGCTGCGGAGATGAGTAATCTAATCTCACAATTTTCTGTCTTCTGTAGTAAATGCGTTTCATGTTTAACAATAAAATACCTGTCAGATTCAGAGCCAGATGAAGGTAACATATGAGTGAATTTCTACTTATCTTGGTGACTTTAGAGTCATGGGGTTAAAGATTGAAGTAATTAGACATCGTAGAGGCGACATCTTGGATAGCAGGAACCTTGTTAGCTCCTCTCAACTCTTATATAAGTCATTACTAGGAGATTCATAGATGGAAAATTCCGCAGTTCCTATGTTATTGCAAGGGTTATAATAAGTTTGAATTGATATTATGTTTCCATTGTCTAATTCAAGTTATGTTTAATATCTTAGTTTTATTAGCAAATAGAATAGGTATAGCATCAGTAGATATTACTTTGTAAAAAAGATTCTTAAATATGCAGGAGATTAACCTGACTATCCAATGGCTCTAAATTACTGAAGGGCAGTAACACCAAAACTTTCAACAGATCTTTAAGTCCATATTTCTGAACTCTCTATGCACGGTATTTGAAAAAAGAGAAATTGTGTTACTGGCACTCTTTAGTGTTTATTCTGACATGATTGAACACTGTGTGGATTTTATGCTTGCACTACATGTATGTGAATATGTGCTTTTACAGAGTGTAAACACTTGCTTGTACAAACATCTATGTTAATGTACATGTATGCTTTCACAATGTGTGAACACTTGATTTTACCTGTATGTGAATAGGTGCCTGAATTCTGTATAGTCACTTTACATGCTATGTGTGTGTACTGTAGCATTGATAATTATTTAAAGTCCAAATGTTTCATACAATACCGGGCATCTTTTTCACCAAAATAAATTATCCGGGCATATTCTTAAATAGTCATAAACCTTAATCTAAGACATGAGGTTAGGAGATCCTGATTTCAGACTGATTTCATTTAAACTGCATATGGTTACATTGATATTGATTATAATGATAATTATCAGTCAAAACTGAGTTACGGTTTCATGTCTTTAACTAAACCTTTCAGTGAACAAGAAGTCAGACACTCTAATACTTAAAACTTAACTTATTTTTTTGACTGGTAACTTTAAATATTATTAAACCAATGCCAATAAAACCAAATGTAGTTCTTCTGGAGCCAGTCTAAAATCATGAGTACCAGGATTCTTTTCTCATATTTAAGATTTTGAGTATGTAGGTATATACTTAAATATGTTTGTGAAACAAGCTACAGGTCATAAAACATATCCCTGTAATGCTTTTAAATTTGAGGTTTTTTTTATTCAATTGACCAAATGCTTAGATTGTATCTATCTTGTTTAATCAGATTTACTGACATTTTAATATTTGTTTGAGATGAAGAAGGTTACTTTATTAGCTTATGGTAGGGTATTTGCTACCTTTGGTTTCTTTGTTGAACTGATTAACAAATCTCTGGTTACAACTGCACTACTATTGTGTTGTGGTAGGGTATTTGCTACCTTTGGTTTCTTTGTTGAACTGATTAACAAATCTCTGGTTACAACTGCACTACTATTGTGTTATGGTAGGGTATTTGCTACCTTTGGTTTCTTTGTTGAACTGATTAACAAACCTCTGGTTACAACTGCACTACTATTGTGTTATGGTATGGTATTCGCTACCTTTGGTTTCTTTGTTGAACTGATTAACAAACCTCTGGTTACAACTGCACTACTATTGTGTTATGGTATGGTATTTGCTACCTTTGGTTTCTTTGTTGAACTGATTAACAAACCTCTGGTTACAACTGCACAATTATTGTGTTATGGTAGGGTATTTGCTACCTTTGGTTTCTTTGTTGAACTGATTAACAAATCTCTTGTTACAACTGCACTACTATTGTGTTATGGTATGGTATTTGCTTCCTTTGGTTTCTTTGTTGAACTGATTAACAAAGCTCTGGTTACAACTGCACTACTATTATGTTATGGTATGGTATTTGCTACCTTTGGTTTCTTTGTTGAACTGATTAACAAACCTCTGGTTACAACTGCACTACTATTGTGTTGTGGTAGGGTATTTGCTACCTTTGGTTTCTTTGTTGAACTGATTAACAAATCTCTTGTTACAACTGCACTACTATTGTGTTATGGTATGGTATTTGTTACCTTTGGTTTCTTTGTTGAACTGATTAACAAACCTCTGGTTACAACTGCACAATTATTGTGTTATGGTAGGGTATTTGCTACCTTTGGTTTCTTTGTTGAACTGATTAACAAACCTCTGATTACAACTGCACTACTATTGTGTTATGGTAGGGTATTTGCTACCTTTGGTTTCTTTGTTGAACTGATTAACAAACCTCTGGTTACAACTGCACTACTATTGTGTTATGGTAGGGTATTTGCTACCTTTGGTTTCTTTGTTGAACTGATTAACAAATCTCTAGTTACAACTGCACTACTATTGTGTTATGGTATGGTATTTGCTACCTTTGGTTTCTTTGTTGAACTGATTAACAAACCTCTGGTTACAACTGCACTACTATTGTGTTATGGTATGGTATTTGCTTCCTTTGGTTTCTTTGTTGAACTGATTAACAAACCTCTGGTTACAACTGCACTACTATTGTGTTATGGTAGGGTATTTGCTACCTTTGGTTTCTTTGTTGAACTGATTAACAAACCTCTGGTTACAACTTCACTACTATTGTGTTATGGTAGGGTATTTGCTACCTTTGGTTTCTTTGTTGAACTGATTAACATATTTCTGGTTACAACTGCACAACTATTGTGTTATGGTAGGGTATTTGCTACCTTTGGTTTCTTTGTTGAACTGATTAACAAACCTCTGGTTACAACTGCACTACTATTGTGTTATGGTATGGTATTTGCTACCTTTGGTTTCTTTGTTGAACTGATTAACAAACCTCTGGTTACAACTGCACTACTATTGTGTTATGGTAGGGTATTTGCTACCTTTGGTTTCTTTGTTCAACTAATTAACAAACCTCTGGTTACAACTGCACTACTATTGTGTTTAAACTATATAGATTTGTTTAGTTTTTTTTAAAATATACAGTAATTCTAAATTTTTTAATTGAAATTGCTTGTAAAAACATAATTTTTATATTACTTAAAAGTATTCTATAGATAAACATTTTTAATGTGAAATATTTAAATAGTCTTTAAAATATCCATATTTATACTTACGGATATGTAATTATATTCCTTGGGGACACAAGTCAATAATGCACAAAAGTACCCATGAACAGAAAAAAACTGATGTTTGCTTAAAGAACATCTACAGATATTCCATCTCATGGAAGTAGGCAGGATTCATTAATCTTTTGGACAAATTTATCATTGCAGTCTTTTAGATAATGTTAAATAATCATTTCAGCTGCATTTCAGGTGAATATTAAATCTACCAATGATGTCTTTCAAATAAAAAATTGAAATGTTGTGTTTTGATCAGATATTTGGAAAAGCTATTTGTTTTAAACAGTTGAATGAAACTTAAATGTTTAAAATCATTAATGCAATTTTAATTAAGACAGGTATACTGTATATATAGGCTTTTTTTTCTTGTTAAATAAACTGAAGTAGGAACAATTTTTAGTCAAGTCCTACCATATTTTGTAAATTTTTCCATAGTTAACCATGATAGTCGCCGAGATTGTAACTTGTTGATATATCCACAGGTAAAGAGACGCCTGCCACAAGGAGACTTTGCCAACACGGCAGCACCACTCAACTTCAGCAAAGAGGTACAGTCATACATTTACTTTTTTACAACTGCAAATATCTTTACCATCTTGTCCAAACTTATGTAAATGAGGCTGTTATGGAATAGAGATGATCATTATGGTCAGCTATTAATAATATTTAAAGAAATAGTAAAGGGAATACATGTATATCAGGATTTTTCAACATTTCAAAAACAGATTTTTGATAATTTATGACAGATTTCAGAAAATCCAATAAGAACTCTGTGCACTACCTTAAATGCTTTCTATTTTTAGAGTGGGGATTTCATTTCAAATTGACTACTCCAATCAATATATTGTTTTTTGAAAGGTTTTGGTGGTGTTGATATGGCAACCCATTTGTATTTTATTTGTTAATGATAATGATATGCTTTGTATCCATTTTAAACATTTATTTAGACATTTATAGATTTTCTGGTATACTCCTTTAAAACATTGATTTTATCGAAAATCAATTTTGAAAATTGGAGACCAATACACTAATCTAGGAAATAGTTGATGATAAAATATCAGTAAGACAAATTAGTGTAATTTTATAAACACAATGTCTATGATGTCATTTTGTATGTAATTATGACAGAAAAGTTCAATACATTTATTTTACATCAATTGTAAAACAAGTACAGGTACATGTACTTTCAATTGAAGAGAAGTTACAGCAGAAATTTTCCGTTTGTAAAACCATTACTAAACATGCAGATATGTGTCTTGCTCAAAGACATCACACACAGCCGTGGCAGGGAATCAAACCCACGACCCTCAGATCTTTAGTCTGATGCCCATCTACTAAAGACCATGGTCTCCACACTAAACAATATCATTATTGATTGTATTTGAAAATAATATAATGTTTTCTCGTTATTTTTGTCAAGTATAATGTTGCCACATTGAAATTAAATCTTGGAATACTCGCATATGAGTAAGGAAGCATACTACAATCATGTACTTGACTGTGTCAGGGACAGATATGTCTGAAATAAATCCTGGCTTTTTACATGATAAAACTCAATTAAAAAAATTAACCTGGAATTTATACCAAGATGTTTTAAAAGATTTTAAATAGAATTTTTTTTTGTGTGTTTACAGGTTCAAGACTTGATACTGGTGACAACTGGACATATTTTCAAGGTTTCCAAGACTTTACAGCTAGTGGCAGTTGGTGCCATGCAGCAGGCAGCCCTTCTTACTGGTATGTTATTTATACCTTACCCACTACATATATCCACTATATCCATTATGAGTACCCCACCCACTGTAATGATGCTCTCACTTGCGTATATAACAGATATACATGTATTCTGTGTTGTGTTCATTATTCATACAATCATATAAACTGTATGATATAAAAATGTTCAAATATTGTGCTTTTTTTACTTTATTTACTGGTGCTTTATTTTTTTATTTCCACTTGCAAATTTTTTTACTTAATGTTTAGTATTCATTTATTACTTTTTTCATCATTAAACCTACATTAGCTGATTTTGTGATTGTTGTCTTTAAAAAAAAACACCACAAAACACCACAAAACATTGCCAAACTGTTTCATGCTTTAAAATCTTTGTATTAAGTTGATTTCTAGTAAATAAATTTTGATAATAAAATGTTGGTGTTGTTAAGACAGAATAAACATGTTATATTATAATGGATGTAATGATTTTTTTATTATTTTAAGTTTAGACTAAAGATAATTCTTGGAAATCTTGTTATGACATGATTGTATAAAATTACTTGATGTCTTCACTGAAGCAAGTGTTTTACTTCCTTCAAGTGATGTAAGCAATTGTCAAGTGACATGAATAAAAATCTCTACCAGAGATCCTGGGGGAAAAAACATGTGGTTGATAATCACAAGTTTCAAGATGAGCATTTTAACATGGGTTGTATTGATGAATAGCAAGTGTGTGTTTAGATACAGGTTATATGGAATGATTTGTTAATGTGATATTTTACTTCTGTAGGTCGTGTAGGTAGGTATGAGTTCTGTCACAGGACTTATCCTGATAGATAGTTGCACATGGCATAATGACTGTTTTCCATTAAAGAGAAGAGTAGTTGCACACAGCATGGTGGCTGATAGCTGTCAACCAAACAAAATTAAATGTTTCCTGTTCCACAGTAAGGCCCTCATCAATTGCTTCTCACAAAAATGAAGGTCAGGGGTTAACATGCTTTTTTAGAATATTGCACTTGGCATGGTAACCGGGCATGGTGATATGTGGACATGTATGTAGATTGTGCTTTAACACTAGTCATGGTATTGTACATTCATTTGGAAATTAAACACATATTGTATGTGTCCTTTATGAAAAAAAGGTGACTGCCTGTGGTTAGTATGTGAGAAAGGTACCACACAGCAGTTAATATGACAGAACAGTGTTTACTGGTGGTTAGTATGTGAGAAAGGTGCATACCATTGGTTAATATGTGAGAAAGGTGCCTACCAGTGGTTAGTATGTGAGAAAGGTACCTACCAGTTGTTAGTATGTGAGAAAGGTACCTACCAGTGATTAGTATGTGAGAAAGGTACCTACCAGTGGTTAGTATGTGAGAAAGGTACCTATTAGTGGTTAGTATGTAAGAAAGGTGCCTACCAGTGGCTAATATGTGAGAAAGGTACTTACCATTGGTTTGTATGTGAGAAAGTTGCCTACAAGTGGTTAGTATGTAATAAAGGTACCTACCAGTGGTTTGTACTTAGGAAAGTTGCCTACCAGTGGTTTGTACATGGGAAAGGTGTGTACCTGTGGTAAGTTTGTTAGAAGGGTACTTACAAGTGGTTAGCATGTGAGAATGGTGCCTACCAGCTGGTGCCTACATGTGGTTAGCATGTGAGAAAGGTACCTACAAGTGGTTAGCATGTGAGAACCGTGCCTACATGTGGTTAGTATGTGAGAAAGGTACCTACACGTGGTTAGCATGTGAGAAAAGTGCCTACATGTGGTTAGCATGTGAGAAAGGTACCTACAAATGGTTAGTATGTGAGAACGGTACTTACCAGTGGTTAGTATGTGAAATGGGTACCTACCAGCAGTTTGTATGTGAAAAGGGTCCCTACAAGTGGTTAGCATGTGAAAAAGGTGCCTACCTGTGGTTAGTATGTGAGAATGGTGCCTACCAGTGGTTTATAAACGGGAAAGGTGTCTACCTGTGTTAAGTTTGTGAGAAGGGTACCTACAAGTGGTTAGCATGTGAGGACGTAGCCTACATGTGGTAAGCATGTGAGAAAGGTACTTTCAAGTGATAAGCATGTGAGAACAGTGCCTACATGTGGTTAGCATGTGAGAAAGGTACCTACAAGTGGTTAGCATGTGAGAACGGTGCCTACATGTGGTTAGTATGTGAGAAAGGAACCTACAAATGGTTAGCATGTGAGAACCGTGCCTACATGTGAGAAAGGTACCTACATGTGACTAGCATGTGATAATGGTGCCTACATGTGACTAGCATGTGAGAAACGTACCTACAAGTGGTTAGTATGTGAGAATGGTGCGTACATGTGGTTAGCATGTGAGAAGGGTACCTACAAGTGGTTAGAATGTGAGAACAGTACTTACCAGTGGTTAGTATGTGAGAAGGGTACTTACCAGTGGTTAGTATGTGAGAAGGGTCCCTACAAGTGGTTAGCATGTGAAAAAGGTGCCTACCTGTGGTTAGTATGTGAGAATGGTGCCTACCAGTGGTTTATAAACGGGAAAGGTGTCTACCTGTGTTAAGTTTGTGAGAAGGGTACCTACGAGTGGTTAGCATGTGAGGACGTAGCCTACATGTGGTAAGCATGTGAGAAAGGTACCTTCAAGTGATAAGCATGTGAGAACAGTGCCTACATGTGGTTAGCATGTGAGAAAGTTACCTACAAGTGGTAAGCATATGAGAACGGTGCATACATGTGGTTAGCATGTAAGAAAGGTACCTACAAGTGGTTAGCATGTGAGAACAGTGCCTACATGTGAGAAAGGAACCTACAAGTGGTTAGCATGTGATAACAGTGCCTACATGTGACTAGCATGTGAGAAACGTACCTACAAGTGGTTAGTATGTGAGAATGGTGCGTACATGTGGTTAGCATGTAAGAAAGGAACTACAAGTGGTTAGAATGTGAGAACAGTACTTACCAGTGGTTAGTATGTGAGAAGGGTACTTACCAGTGGTTAGTATGTGAGAAGGGTACCTACAAGTGATTAGCATGTGAAAAAGGTGCCTACCTGTGGTTTGTACGTGGGAAAGGTGTCTACATGTGGTTAGATTGTGAGAAGTGTACCTACAAGTGGTTAGCATGTGAGAACGGTGCCTACATGTGGTAAGCATGTGAGAAAGGTACCTACAAGTGATAAGCATGTGAGAACGGTGCCTACATGTGGTTAACATGTCAGAAAGGTACCTACAAGTAGTTAGCATGTGAGAACGGTGCCTACATGTGGTTAGCATGTGAGAAAGGTACCTACACGGGGTTAGCATGTGAGAATGGTGCCTTCTTATGGTTAGTATGTGAGTAAGGTACCTACAAGTGGTTAGCATGTGAGAACAGTGCCTACATGAGGTTAGCATGTGAGAAAGGTACCTACAAGTGGTTAGCATGTGAGAACGGTGCCTACATGTGGTTAGCATGTGAGAAGGGTGCCTACAAGTGGTTAGTATGTGAGAACGGTGCCTACATGTGGTTAGCATGTGAGGAAGGTGCCTACATGTGACTAGCATGTGAGAACAGTGCCTACATGTTGTTAGCATGTGAGAAAGGTACCTACAAATTGTTAGTATGTGAGAATGGTGCCTACATGTGGTTAGCATGTGAGAAAGGTGCCTACCAGTGGTAAATATGTGAGAACAGTACTTACCAGTGGTTAGTATGTGAAAGGGTACTTACCAGTGGTTAGAATGTGAGAAGGGTACCTACAAGTGGTTAGCATGTGAAAAGGTGCCTACCTGTGGTTTGTATGTGAGAAAGGTGCCCACCTGTGGTTAGTATGTGAGAAACGTGCATACTGGTGGTTAGTATATGAAAAAGTTACCTACCGGTGGTTAGTATGTGAGAAAGGTACCAACCAGTGGTTAATATGTGAGAAATGTGCCTTCTGGTGGTTAGTATGTGGGAAAGGTGCCTACCCATGGTTAATATGTGAGAAAGGTGCCTGTTAATATGTGAGAAAGGTGCCTACCAGTGGTAAATATGTGAGAAAGGTACCTACCCATTGTTAATATGCGAGAAAGGTGTCTACCAGTTGTTAGTATGTGAGAAAGTTGCCTACCAGTGGTTAGTATGTGAGAAAGTTGTTTACCAGTGGTTTGTATATGAGGAAGGTGCCTACCTGTGGTAAGTTTGTGAGAACGGTACGTACCAGGGGTTTGTACATGGGAAAGGTGTCTACCTGTGGTAAATTTGTGAGAAGGAAACCTACAAGTGGTTAGCATGTGAGAATGGTGCCTACATGTGGTTAGCATGTGAAAACAGTGCCTACATGTGGTAAGCATGTGAGAAAGGTACCTACAAGTGGTTAGCATGTGATAACAGTGCCTACATGTGGTTAGCATGTGAGAAAGGTACCTACAAGTGGTTAATATGTGAGAACGGTGCCTACATGTGGTTAGCATATGAGAAAGGTACATACAAGTGGTTAGTATGTGAGAACGGTGCCTACATGTGGTTAGCATGTGAGAAGGGTACTTACCAGTGGTTAGTATGTGAGAAGGGTACTTACCAGTGGTTAGTATGTGAGAATGGTGCGTACAAGTGGTTAGCATGTGAAAAAGGTGCCTACCTGTGGTTTGTATGTGAGAAAGGTGCCTACCTGTGGTTAATATGTGAGAAAGGTGCGTACTGGTGGTTAGTATATGAGAAAGTTACCTACCAGTGGTAAGTATGTGAGAAAGGTACCTACCAGTGGTTAATATGTGAGAAATGTGCCTACTGGTGGTTAGTATGTAAGAAAGGTACCTACCAGTGGTAAATATGTTAGAAAGGTGCCTACCGGTGGTTAGCATGTGAGAAAGGTACCTAGCTGTGGTTTTTATGTGAGAAAGGGGCCTGCCAGTGGTTAGTATGTGAGAAAGGTACCTACCAGTGGTTTATATGTGAGAAAGGTGCCTACCAGTGGTTTGTATGTGAGAAAGGTACCTAGCTGTGGTTTGTATGTGAGAAAGGTGGGTACTGGTGGTTAGTATATGAGAAAGGTACCTACCAGTGGTTAATTTGTGAAAAGTGTGTCTACTGGTGGTTAGTATGTGAGAAAGGTACCTACCAGTGGTTAATATGTGAGAAATGTGTCTACTATTGGTTAGTATGTGAGAAAGGTACCTACCAGTGGTTAATATGTGAGAAAGGTACCTAGCTGTGGTTTGTATGTGAGAAAGGTGCCTACTGGTGGTAAGTATTTGAAAAAACTACCTACCAGTGGTTAATATGTGAGAAATGTACCTACTGGTGGTTAGTATGTGAGAAAGGTACCTACCAGTGGTTAATATGTGAGAAAGGTGCCTACTGGTGGTTAGTATGTGAGAAAGGTACCTACCAGTGGATAGTATGTGAGAAAGATGCCTACCTATGGTTAGAATGTGAGAAAGGTACCTACCAGTGGTTAGTATGTGAGAAAGTTGCCTACCAGTGGTTAGTATGTGAGAAAGGTACCTCCAACTGGTTACTTTTCAGAGTATTTGGTATTATTTGTGGGTGAAAAGTCTCATCCTGGTATGTTATACCATGAAACTGAATCTTTTAGTAACATTAAAGCTACTGTTCCATCTTTGATGTACGATTCTTTTATTAGGACAGATAAGTAAAACTTCATTTTGGACAAAGAATTTAGTTTCATTTCTTAACAAACAGCTAGATTAATATGTAGAAATAGAAATGTGATTGACCAATATACAGTTTTACTATTAGATTGTTGCATTTTCAGTGTCAGATTGGTTCGCAGGTAATGGTTTGTTGACTTGCTGTGAACTCTTTAATTGAAAATGCCAATTAGTTAGAATTAAAAGTGTGATTTAACGTGGACAATTGTGCTTCTTTTGTTCCAACAAGTTTGCCTACACCTACCAGCCGAAATAATTTATAGATCTGAAGTATTTTCTAAGTTCTATGAAAATTAAGATTCTGTATTATTCTTTATACACATACCTGGTATAATGAATAATTCTAAATCAATACTTGCAGTACCTAAGTTTGAACTTACTAGTTAGACGAAGCCTTTAATACTTGGACCACACTTTTAATTCCGCTTCAGATTCAGCTGTAGCTTAATAATTTCTACTACAAGTTAAATAACAAGTAAGATGACAGTAAAAATAAATGTGCACTGGAACACTATACACTGATACCAACAAGTTTCATTTAGGTTCCATCTAAGGCAAAGTTAACCTTTGAGTGTTTTTGTTTTTTTTTCACGAAGAAGAATTTCAAATTGTTTTTCAGTTTTTAGTTTAAACTGATTGATTTAATCTTTATTGCGAAGAAAGCTCAGAGCTTATATATAAACTGCTGTTAGGTGCACTTGCTGCATAGAAGCAGTACTGAGTGTTTATTATGAGAGCTGGGGAGTGAATCCGTTACTTCTGGAGTGAGTGGCCAACTATCTATTCACTGCACTGCTGCCCCACTTTAATTGTTTTTGAGAACAGCTGTTGTTGGAATATTAATAACTCTGATTTACTTAGGAGATATTTTACTAGACATTTAATTGTTTTATGTACTACTCCTGTGAAGTGGTTTAATTATTAAAATTAATGGATTTTAAAAGGTGGCTGGAGTGAAATTTATAAATATATTACATTTCAGCTTCCATATGATTTATTTATGCAGAGATTAGCTTATTTAATTAATATTTTTTATTTAAACCCTACATATTGGCTTTTTAACCTTCATTTCAGGGCATGAAGAATGTGGGTTCAGTATTTAAGTTCAAACTAATCATCCTCATTAATCCATCTGTACTAAACAGTCATTTAATCATTGTTAAACCATGGAAATTATAAACATGAAATATGGTTACTGTGAGTGGTGGCTGCTCAGTAGAAATAGTCAAGTGGTAGAGCATCAGACCAAGGATCGGAGGGTCATGGGTTTGATCCTCCCCCATGTCTATATGTGGTGTCCTTGAACAAGACACTCTTTCCACATACATTTATGCTAATTACTGGTTCTACCCAAGTAGACTTTAATGATTTGTATAAATAGTGTTTACTTGTTTCATAAATGAAGTAAAATAAATAAGTTTAAACTAGATAGAAATGGCCTTTACGGTCACTTTTGCCAACAGGAAATTAAGGTTAAAATGCCAGCAGTTGGGGTTGCAGTTTACAAGAATATATTTACATATTGCATTGTGTGTAAAAAAAATAGCAATGTTATATATCACAATAATAGACATGAGCCACATGCTTCATAATCATGGTTATTTTGATGCTTGCTTTTGTTTCATCTTCATCAGATGGAACCATGGATTTAGAGAAATACCGTGGTAAAGTTTTATGCTTGCTTATTTGTTGATAAGCATTTTTAGTTTCTGCATTTTGTGCATAACTTTCTAATTTGCATTTTGTTCTTGTTAGCCAGTGCATTTGGTGTGAAGCCATTTAATTATTATAGTGTAGCAGAACATTAGGAGCAAATACTATTAAAATGTATATAACATATTCTTTCAAGAGCTGAATAGATTAGCTCTCCTGCACTCTGTTTGTCTCATCTTGATAAAGCTCAGGATGAGTTATTGTGATCATCCCTGTGTCCCTCTGTCCGTCAGTTGTCAAGTTTTGTTTCTCTTAAACCGCTTATCAGATTTTCATCAAATTTTGTGTGAAGCATTCTTACATATTTCTTACATAGGGATCTCTCAAGTTCGTTCAAATGATTACCTGACCCAGTTTTTTTTCTAATATTTAAAATCTTCTTCTTTGAAAGAAAACCTGTAGCTTTAATCTTTTGCATGAAGTATCACCTAATGGGTTTCTCTCAGCCTTATTCAAGCCATGACTCATTGGTAAAAAATGGCTTCACCTGGGGAATTTTAATGTAAAAATCTTTTCAAGAACTCTCATGACAAATTTATTCATACATGTATTTGATTTAGGTAATTGGTATATATGATTCCTGTGAGTAAGGGTTTCAAGTTTGTTCAAATGAGGGGTAGGATTTATGGGGCCCAGTAAGTAGAATACTATAATAGTAAATTCTATTTTGACCATGTATTTTAGGAATTATTTTAATCATCTTGAGAGTTTTGTTTAGGCATAAATGTTGAGACCAGGTCCATTATTTATTTATTATCCATAATGTGCCAGCATTGGCCTAAAAAGCGATAAAAATGTGAACTTTCAAAAATCTTCCTTTCAAGTACTGATAAATTTCTTCATATTTGGTAAAAATGATCCATTGGAACCCAGTAAGTTGACTTTGATTACATGGAAAAGCTATGCCAAAACAGATAATTCTCCTTTTTCTCAGCTATTACTGTAATAAATTCTTCATGGACTTAGTTCATATAATATTTGAGAGGAAGTGACAAGCGAATTCAGATGAGTGACTTGTCTGTAATTTGGAGCTCAGTCATGTTTTTGTCTGAACTGACAACCCGGTAGTCGAATGTTTCTGTTCAAAGGCAGCTGTCCCATAAAGGATTCTCATATGAAAGCTCTCATGTGACATTTACACAGGAGGAGTTATAAACATATTATATAACCTTTTCTCACAATTATGAAAATCAGATAAAGAAACTGATATTTATGTTTTTCATATGAGAATTGCATGACATAACTGCAATTTTGGTCAATTATCTGACAGAAAATTGATTAAATACATTTTCTTCACTTAATGTATAATGTGATAAAGATTTCGAATACCGTGATTGAGTAATCACTATTTCAGCTATAGGATAATCTTGTATTCATATCTATTGCATGGTATGAAACTTCTTCTTATATTCTCTCTTCATCTCAAACTTGTTAATTATTTTTTAATCTATTTTAAAGTATGTATTCATGAAAAAGGAATATATAAACTTTAAAAAATAAAATGAGACTTCAGTTGAACAATACCAGTGTACTTTTCTAATGTATTCAGTTATTTGCCCCTGAACATGACAAGTTTGGGTGTGTACTTTTCTAATGTATTCAGTTATTTGCTCCTGAATATGACAAGATATGGTGTGTACTTTTCTAATGTAATCAGTTATTTGCCCCTGAACATGACAAGTTTTGGTGTGTACTTTTCTAATGTATTCAGTTATTTGCCCCTGAAAATTACAAGTTTTGGTGTGTACTTTTCTAATGTATTCAGTTATTTGCCCCTGAACAATTCAAGTTTTGGTGTGTACTTTTCTAATGTATTCAGTTATTTGCCCTTGAACATGACAAGTTTTGGTGTGGACTTTTCTAATGTATTCAGTTATTTGCCCCTGAACAATACAAGTTTTGGTGTGTACTTTTCTAATGCACTCAGTTATTTGCCCTTGAACATGACAAGTTTTGGTGTGTACTTTTCTAATGTGTTCAGTTATTTGCCCCTGAACATGACAAGTTTTGGTGTGTACTTTTCTAATGTATTAAGTTATTTGCCCCTGAACAATACAAGTTTTGGTGTGTACTTTTCTAATGTATTGAGTTATTTGTCCCTGAACATTACAAGTTTTGGTGTGTACCTTTCTAATGTATTCAGTTATTTGCCCCTGAACATGACAAGTTTTGGTGTGTACTTTTCTAATGTATTCAGTTATTTGCCCCTGAACAATACAAGATTTGGTGTGTACTTTTCTAATGCACTCAGTTATTTGCCCTTGAACATGACAAGTTTTGGTGTGTACTTTTCTAATGTGTTCAGTTATTTGCCCCTGAACATGACAAATTTCGGTGTGTACTTTTCTAATGTATTCAGTTATTTGCCCCTGAACAATACAAGTAGTGGTGTGTACTTTTCTAATGTATTGAGTTATTTGTCCCTGAACATTACAAGTTTGGGTGTGTACTTTTCTAATGTATTGAGTTATTTGTCCCTGAACATGACAAGTTTCGGTGTGTACTTTTTTTTAATGTATTGAGTTATTCGCCCCTGAATATTACAAATTTGGATGTGTACATTTCTAATGTATTGAGTTATTTGCCCCTGAACATTACAAGTTTTGGTTTGTACTTTTCTAATGTATTGAGTTATTTGCCCCTGAACATTACCAGTTTGAGTGTGTACTTTTCTAATGTATTGAGTTATCTGCCCCTGAACATGACAAGTTTTGATGTGTACTTTTCTAATGTATTGAGTTATTCGTTCCTGAATATTACAAGTTTGGTTGTGTACTTTTCTAATGTATTCAGTTATTTGCCCCTGGACAATACATGTTTGGATGTGTACTTTTCTAATGTATGGAGTTATTCGCCCCCTGAACATTACATGTTTGGGTGTGTACTTCTCTAATGTATTGAGTTATTTGTCCCTGAACATTACAAGTTTGGGTGTCTACTTTTCTAGTGTATTGAGTTTATTGCCACTGAACAATACATGTTTGGGTGCATACTTTTCTAATATATTGAGTTATTTGCCCCTGAACATTATAAGATTGGATGTGTACTTGTCTAATATATTGAGTTATTCACTCCTGAACATTACAAATTTAGGTGTTTACTTTTCTAATGTACCTGTATTAACTTTAATTGATATTGCTCTTAACTGAAAAAGTTTGTTATACTATTTCATGTGTTTAATAAAATCAATTTATTTTAAATCTCACAAAAGTTAATTAATGTTTATTTTTCCTCTATGGAGTAAGAGAAATTAGATTTTCTTTTATATTGCTACTGTATACAATTGGTATGATTAAATTTTTGCCAGTCACCAGATTAATGTCTTTAATGACTAAATGATGTCATTAGAGATTAAGTCAGATATGAAAATAGCTTGCCAGGACTAGTTAGCTCAGTCGGTAGTGCATCTGACTATCTATCCAGGGATCATGTGTTTGAATCCCTGTGCAGGCAAAGTGTCTGTGATGTTAAACTTTGATCATGAACATTGTTCTACAACCGTGAGTCTCTCACCTCTGAATACATGGGGAAGTAGTCAATGATATTTAGAGAGAATGCATGTCTAGTATTGGTTAAACATTGCCTTACGAATACCAGGAACACAGATTAGGTGCGCTGATCAGTATTAAATAACTAAAATACTGTTAAAAAAGATATACCCTGCCTATAATAATACTGACATGCTTTACAAATTTTCATATTAAAGTTTATTCTGCCACATTGATTTTTAAATACATGTTTTTAATTTATTATGCTTTATACATAATAGTAAAATATACTGCCGGAGGGATGACAAAGTGTGTTGGTAATTAATGCAATTGTTTGATAAGTGTTTGTTTGCATAGGATAGCAGCTTAAACATTGGTTAATATATTTGACAATTAGAACTTACTAAGCAATTTTCTGATTGGCTAATAACCAGCAAGCACAATGATTGATTGTTTAAATAACCAATCAATTTTACTGGTAACAAGATTGAGTATAGATGTTTTAAGAGTTCTCAAAGCACACAAAAACTAAGATACAGCAATATGTGAAACGGCAAAATCTATTAATTTTGATTTGCAGTCAAATTTTCAGCTATCCCCATCAGTTATGTAATTTTCAGAATCTCATTTTGATGTTAAAGGAAGTATATCAGGACTTTTCAAAAGTTTAAATTGGTCATTAACATTTTGTTTAATTAATGATAATGAGATGCTTTGTATCTATTTAAAAAATAATTTTAACTTTTTTATACATTAAAAGCATTTTTCCCTCATATGCTGCTTTTAAAAATACAGTAATAAAACATGTAATATCTTTATTTTCGTAGCTCACTAAGGCAAGCTATATTTTGTGGTTAGTTTTGTAGAAGCATTTACATTGATGGCTGTCAGACAGGTTTTAAATGAATATACCTGTTCAGCTAGTGACTGGAATGTACAGATAGTGACTGGAATGTACAGCTAGTGAATAGAATGTACAGCTTGTAACTGGAATGTACAGCTAGTGACTGGAATGTACAGCTAGTGACTGGAATGTACAGCTTGTGACTGGAATGTACAGCTAGTGACTGGAATGTATAGATAGTTATTGGAATGTACAGATAGTGACTGGAATGTACTGCTAGTGACTGGAATGTACAGCTAGTGACTGGAATGTACAGCTAGTTACTGGACTGTACAGCTAGTGACTGGAATGTACAGCTAGTTACTGGAATATACAGATAGTTACTGGAATGTACAGTTAGTAACTGGAATGTACAGCTAGTGACTGGAATGTACTGCTAGTGACTGGAATGTACAGCTAGTGACTGGAATGTACAGCTAGTAACTGGAATGTACAGCTAGTTACTGGAATGTACAGCTAGTAACTGGAATGTACAGATAGTTACTGGAATGTACAGCTAGTAACTGACATGTACAGCTAGTAACTGACATATACAGCTAGTTACTGGAATGTACAGCTAGTGACTGGAATGTACAGATAGTTACTGGAATGTACAGCTAGTTACTGGAATGTACAGATAGTTACTGGAATGTACAGCTGGTTACTGGAATGTACAGCTAGTAACTGGAATGTACAGCTAGTTAATGGAATGTAAAGCTAATAACTGGAATGTACAGCTATTGACTGGAATGTACAGCTAGTTACTGGAATGTACAGATAGTTACTGGAATGTACAACTAGTTACTGGAATGTACAGCTAGTGACTGGAATGTACAGCTAGTAACTGGAATGTACAGCTAGTTACTGGAATGTACAGCTAGTAACTGGAATGTACAGATAGTTACTGGACTGTATAGCTATCGTTTACATTTGTCCACCATTATATGATGCTACGTCCATATTTCTGTATCTTTATAACACATATACATACACAAGATAATATGGTACAGCACTGGTGGCTGTTATTCAGGTGATAGACACATGCACAGGTATTAGAATACCAGTTATAAGCTCATCTAAGCAAAGGTCTCTTACACTTCCCCTGTAGCCAGCTACCAGTTGACTAATTGTTAAACCACTGAATGAAATTTATTGAAACTTGGTCACAAACCTCTTTTGAATTTTTCCCTTTCAGATGTGTGTTTTATGCTGCCTGTAAAACATTGTAATCACTGGTACTAAAAATAGAATAAAACTGAACAATCCAAGCCTTTCCTGTACCCTTGCAAATATATACATTGTGTTGCGTGGACATACATGAGTCCATATGCACATAATAATAAATAGTAATTAACCTATGACATATTTTTTATATTATCCTAGTGTAATATCCCATCCTATTTATCGCTATGTGTTTTCCATATAACTCAGCTGTTGTATGTAAAATGCCCAACTTCTTTCTGACTTGCCCAAATATGTAAATGATGTCAATATTGTGTGGTAGAATGACGTTATTTTGAGATATTAAGTTGTAAGATGACTGACGGAAACAAACGTGACTGATTTATTCTTGTTGCATATAGGAGTTTTCTGTTAAATAAATGGTTAAATGTTCCATTTTCATGAGTTGCTGTAAAAAGAATCTTACATTCATGCTCATTTATTATTTAATTTGATAAATGCTTGGCAAAGTCTCGCATAATATATTTTTGCCAGCTCATTTAACAAATTTAATAACAAATAAACGGTTATGTAAAACTCTATATGTTACCTTTACAGCTACATGGTCTTCTATCTTTGTTGAACATTTGTATTTGTAACAGCATGTATATTTTTACAGAATGCTTCAAACTTTTTTAATTAGATGCTTGTGATCCATAATTCCTTATACCAATGTATATATAAATCTTGAAAGCATGACAGTTTAACTTTTAACTTCATATACATGTGTACCATAATGGGCAATCTGAGTTAATGACAGCTCCCTAAAGGGAAGAACCAATCAGGTCATCTCAGTTATGGGGCTGTATTAAGTAATCAATAAAACAATGAGTGTAACTACTCAAGATAATTTTTTCAAACATTTTCAAACTGTGCACAGCATTAAATAAAGGGAGGATTTTAATTCACTATCAGAATTTCTTTTTGTCTATCTACTTTTCCAAGAAAACTGCAGGGTCATAATATTGTGACATATTCTATCTATGGTCTCTGTCTGTTTGTCTGTCGTCCAATTGTCTGCCTGTCCGTTACATGTTACTATGTCAGATAAACTCGTCCCATGTTTTTTATGCAATTTAGTTGACAATTAAGAATAACCATCAACATAAAGCAGACATTCACAGCTCCGCATGACATTTTGATCAGATTATTTTTCCATGAGTTATATTCCTTTTCCGTATTTATTACAGTCTGTGAAAAATAGATATAGTCTGAGATCCAGTTTATGACATTTTTAACCAGACCACAGAAGTTTGCTAGATGTATAGCTCAACTATTTCTATGACTTTATATGAAAATGGAACAATCTGACCAAGTTGTTGGGAGAAATTTGCTGAGTTTCTTTGCTGAAACCTCTTTACTAGTCCTTGCTGAAACTGAATAAAATTCTGATGAAACGAAATTACTATGTAAAATAAAAATAGTCCAAATGACTATAGACCTGAAAAGTTTAAGTTAATGACAGGAGCTTCGTGGACAAGAGTTCCAAGGCGCCATCTCAAGATCACCTACCTCTCACCACTAAGGTCATAGGTTCGAGCCCTACACACTCAAAAAACTTCATTTGAAGATTTTGCCTTTTACTTGCGGAAGAACGTTGGTTCTACTCAGATTAATTCTGAGGTCTTCCTCCACCATTTAAATTGAATAACCATATATAACCTGAAATATGTTGAAAATGGCGTTAAACCCCATTAAAAAACAACAAAACTCCCAACATCAGGCTACCTTCTCCTATAGTTTGGATGCAATTCAGTTGAAACTTGGTGACACTGATCAGCATGAGGTGGACATTGTTATGCTTCTAAGTCATCCTGATCAGATTATTTCCCCAGGAGTTATGGCCCTTCTAGATTTGACATGTTTATAGCTTGACCTGAATTTAACTAATTTGTTTGTTTGAATTAATTGTACAACACAACGCTTATTTAGGAAAGTAGTATTTTTTCATTGTGTCTTATGATTAATAACTATTGCAACAAAGCAATGTAGTTTTTAGAATATGTTTTATTATCACCATACCTACACAGATAAAATTAAACACATGCACATGGTTTAGATAAATAGAATATGACGTGTTTTGTCTGGCACAGCATTGAAGAATGTGATTGTAATAATCTTTTTCTCCTGTGCAGTTCTGTATGTAGTATATAGTCTATTGTATTGTGACTGTAAAGACTGTAGTTAGGAGGAAATTAAAACAGAAATATCGTTTAAAATTGTATAACAATATATCTAGCAGGTTTATGCATGATTCATTCTTAAATCATTTTATTCTCATAATTCTGTGTAATGTGTTTTGTATAAAATTGTCTTTCAGTTTCTTCAACTGTAACACATATGCAGTTATGCTAAAGTTGTAGCAGTTCTTTTAAATAAATTTTATTGTAGCTTGTTTGAATCTCTCCTATTCCACTGTTTATCATGATATATATAAATTATATTATTAAGCTTTGTCTTACATAAGATGTAAAATATGAATCTAAAACTTGTACAAGAAACCAGATTTAAGTTTTGTTTAATACCCAAGCTCCAGTATTGTGTTGAAAACCATTACCGGGGTATACTGACTTTCAGTGTTTGAATTCAATTCTTTTCTTTCTCAGTCCTTATCAATGTGTAGATACAAAACATTTTTTATATTTTTTGAGTTTGTATTTATAACTTAGTTACTGTTGTGTATTATACAGGACAATAACAGTTTTTCAGAATATTTTTTGACTGATGTTTCTTGATTTTCCTTAAATTATAAGGTGGTTGGTCTACTTTGGTTTTGCTCCTTTAAGTTTGTGAATTTTATCATGGTATATATTTCTACAGGGATATGTGCAGATTCATTTCTCCAATCTCCACTGTGATATAAAATAAGTTAAAAAACAGGCTACATTGTGAAACAAATAAAAGATAAAACTCAATTTAATTTGGAGATGACTGTATGTCTTGTTTTGGATGAGTTTAGACTGTGACTCTAGTTTTACATGAGTTTAGACTGTGACTAGTGTTACATGAAATTTGACTGTCTCTAGTTTTTACATGAGTTTTGACTATGTCTCTAGTTTGTACATAAGTTTTGACTGTGTTTCTACCACTGTAGATGCTGAAGGACTGATGCCGAAGAAGATGGAGGAGATAGCGTACCAGTCATCAGACAAAGTGTACGGCAAGGAGGACACTGGACCATACGAGTGTTTAAGGTTGTTTCTTCCTTTAAGATGTTGTCTATCTTCTTCAATATAATTTAAGGTTTATGTATTATAAAACTTAACATGTTAATTTAACCAATCAATCAATCGACCAATCAACCAATCAATCAATCATTATTTTAGAAGTTGGTTGTTATGTTCTGCTCTGATTTATGATCACGATCTTTTGTAACCATTTGTTTATCATATGACCTGTACTTCCTTTACCGGTCATAGAAACAAAAAAGTATAAGTACTATACCATTACAGTATATTAATAAAACAAGATAACAAAAAATAAGTTGAATACAGTCAGTAAAAGGTAGTGTGGAAAAAATGTCTAAAAACTATAGAAATAAAATCATAGTTTTAATGAAAATAAAGTTTTCTAGTTCTCATAACTGAATCCAAATGATTAAGAATTTCAACATAAAGTTGCAAAAACATTGTATTTAATAGGAGTGTTCACCAAATGGAATTGTAATTTTGGAAGTAAATGCATGTTTTATGCCTGCATTTTTATGAACTTTGCCTTGTCATTGAGAATATCTCCAAGATGAACCAACTTCAACAATATGTATCCAATATCGATTAACATTCCAGATGAAATTGAAATCAAAATAAAGTTTGATATGTCCCACAATACAGAGCAATTTTAGCAAGAAATTTATTTTAATCTAAATGGGTGTGAAGGCCAAGTTAGGAAATCCAGTTTCAATATATTATTAAAACTTTTAATGTTACCTATATTTCTTTGAAGTTCTCTTGTATAGAACAATGACTGGTCTCATTTACAGATTATCATTTGGTGTGGTAGTTGGGACAATGAACAGGACAGCCAATGCCATGGAAAATGGAGAATATGACTTTGATGGTACCCTGGACAAGAAGGTGAGTTTGACAACACAGAAATATTATCAGTTTTCTTCTGACATTCAGAAATCCTTATGAAATCATATCACAAAATTGTTTTCAGTTTTCTTCTGATTGGTAATCCTTAATATGAAATGACATAGTAAAATGTACAGTAAATTTTGTACAAATAATATTCAGTTCAACTGTTTCAGACTAATACTGCATGAATAACCTGCCCTCCAATTGTCCATATTTTTTTAGCATTTAGAAAAAACTATGCAAATTTTCTTTCAAAACCGTGGAGTATGATTGCCCTGAATCCTGTATGAAGCCAATTTTTATGAGTTGTGTTATCTCTTCAGCCTGCTCCACCTGTGGTTCTGCGGGCTGGTACAGTGAAGGCCCAGATATCCGATATGGAGTCACTGAAGTTTAAACTAGAGAGCAAGGAAGAAGCTATCAAGGATCTCCGCAAACAGGTCAAGATGAAGGTAATACTTGCTTCTTTATGTTGCTTCATCACCTGGAGAGGTGTACCTGTATTGTGATATTGGATGACACAGCAGTAGAAGGAAATACGCCTTTCTCTTGGTTCTGATTAGAAGGGACAGTTCATTATGACAACAGATCAGTTGGAGATTATAGATTATATTGCTTGTTCTTTTGTTTACACTCCTACAATATATTTTGATTTAGAAAGAGAACCTAGAAATATAGTTGAGAGTAACAACTCTTTCTTACATACAAGATGAGGATAGCATCCATTTCACCAATGAGATTTTTTCATCTCACCAGACGGTTCATGTGCATAATTATGAAATAAATACACTACTATGACAATATACTCTACTTGAAATTTGTTGATTAAATCAAGGTAAGTATTAATAATCTTGGTGGTATACAAAATTAGAATCAGTCATGGGTATCAGATTAATAATCTTGGTGGTATGCAAGATAAGAATTAGTCATGGTTATAGGATTAATAATCTTGGTGGTGTGCAAGATAAGAATCAGCCATGGGTATCGGATTTATAATCTTGGTGGTGTGCAAGATAAGAATCAGTCATGGGTATAGGGTTAATAATCTTGGTGGTGTGCAAGATATGAATCAGTCATGGGTATCAGATTAATAATCTTGGTGGTGTGCAAGATAAGAATCAGTCATGGGTATAGGATAAATAATCTTGGTGGTGTACAAGATAAAAATCAGTTATGGGTATCAGATTAATAATCTTGGTGGTGTGCAAGATAAGAATCAGTCATGGGTATAGGATTAATAATCTTGGTGGTGTGCAAGATAAGAATCAGTCATGGGTATCAGATTAATAATCTTGGTGGTGTGCAAGATAAGAATCAGTCATGGGTATAGGATTAATAATCTTGGTGGTGTGCAAGATAAGAATCAGTCATGGGTATAGGATTTATAATCTTGATGGTATGCAAGATAAGAATCAGTCATGGGTATAGGATTAATAATCTTGTTGGTGTGCAAGATAAGAATCAGTTATGGGTATAGGATTAATAATCTTGGTGGTATGCAAGATAAGAATCAGTTATGGGTATAGGATTAATAATCTTGGTGGTATGCAAGATAAGAATCAGTTATGGGTATCAGATTAATAATCTTGGTGGTATGCAAGATAAGAATCAGTTATGGGTATAGGATTAATAATCTTGGTGGTATGCAAGATAAGAATCAGTTATGATTATAAGATTGATAATCTAGGTGGTATGCAAGATAAGAATCAGTCATGGGTATCAGATTTAAAAATCTTGGTGGTATGCAAGATAAGAATCAGTCATGGGTATCGGATTAATAATCTTGGTGGTGTGCAAGATAAGAATCAGTCATGGGTATCAGATTAATAATCTTGGTGGTATGCAAGATAAGAATCAGTCATGGGTATCGGATTAATAATCTTGGTGGTGTGGAAGATAAGAATCAGCCATGGGTATTGGATTTATAATCTTGGTGGTGTGCAAGATAAGAATCAGTCATGGGTATAGGGTTAATAATCTAGGTGGTGTGCAAGATAAGAATCAGTCATGGGTATCAGATTAATAATCTTGGTGGTATGCAAGATAAGAATCAGTCATGGGTATAGGATTAATAATATTGGTGGTGTGCAAGATAACAATCAGTCATGGGGTATAGGATTTATAATCTTGGTGGTGTACAAGATAAGAATCAGTCATGGGTATAGGATTGATAATCTTGGTGGTATGCAAGATAAGAATCAGTCATGGGTATAGGATTAAAAATCTTTGTGGTGTGCAAGATAAAAATCAGTCATGGGTATAGGATTAATAATCTTGGTGGTGTGCAAGATAAGAATCAGCCATGGGTATCAGATTAATAATATTGGTGGTGTGCAAGATAAGAATCAGTTATGGGTATAGGATTTATAATCTTGGTGGTGTGCAAGATAAGAATCAGTCATGGGTATAGGATTAATAATCTTGGTGGTGTGCAAGATAACAATCATTCATGGGTATCGGATTAATAATCTTGGTGGTATGCAATATAAGAATCAGTCATGGGTATAGGATTGATAATCTTGGTGGTATGCAAGATAAGAATCAGTCATGGGTATCAGATCAATAATCTTTCTGGTGTGCAAGATATGAATCAGTCATGGGTATAGGGTTAATAATCTTGGTGGTGTGCAAGATAAGAATCAGTCATAGGTAAAGGATTAATAATCTTGGTGGTATGCAAGATAAGAATCAGTCATGGGTATAGGATTAATAATCTTGGTGGTGTGCAAGATAAGAATCAGTCATGGGTATCGGATTAATAATCTTGGTGGTATGCAAGATAAGAATCAGTCATGGGTATAGGATTGATAATCTTGGTGGTATGCAAGATAAGAATCAGTCATGGGTATCAGATTAATAATCTTTGTGGTGTGCAAGATAAGAATCAGTTATGTGTATAGGATTAATAATCTTTATGATGTGCAAGATAAGAATCAGTCATAGGTATAGGATTAATAATCTTGGTGGTATGCAAGATAAGAATCAGTCATGGGTATAGGATTAATAATCTTGGTGGTGTGCAAGATAAGAATCAGTCATGGGTATAGGATTAATAATCTTGGTGGTATGCAAGATAAGAATCAGTTATGGGTATAGGATTAATAATCTTGGTGGTATACAAGATAAGAATCAATCATGGGTATCAGATTAATAATCTTGGTGGTATGCAAGATAAAAATCAGTCATGAGTATAGGATTAATAATCTTGGTGGTGTGCAAGATAAGAATCAGTCATGGGTATCGGATTAATAATCTTGGTGGTATGCAAGATAAGAATCAGTCATGGGTATAGGATTGATAATCTTGGTGGTATGCAAGATAAGAATCAGTCATGGGTATAGGATTTATAATCTTGGTGGTGTGCATGATAAGAATCAGTCATAGGTATCGGATTGATAATCTTGGTGGTATGCAAGATAACAATCAGTCATGGGTATAGGATTGATAATCTTGGTGGTATGCAAGATAAAAATCAGTCATGGGTATTGCATTTATAATCTTGGTGGTGTGCAAGATAAGAATCAGTGATGAGTATAGGATTTATATAATGAGGTTTTACCCCCCAGATTGGAATATCCTGATTTCAATCAAAAACCCATGAAATATTTTATATTCTATCATTTCTTCTCAAAGAAGCTACAGTTTTTTCTCATGGGGGAAAACTCTACCTTACATGTCATTTGACAGCTTTCTCACATGACCATAAGAAAATCTTGAACTGTTCTGTGTAATCTATTTATTTTATCCTCAAATTATTACCTTATAGTTCTATTTTTATATTCACACCTTTGAAAATATTGACAACTTGATTTTGATGTAGGAAAAATATTCATAATCTTAAACAATCCATGTCCTTGTATTACATTAGTGCATGCTGTTTAATTTACTTTATACAAGAAGTATTCATGTTATTACAGCAAGAGGAGCTGAGTGAACAACAGGTGCGTGTAGGTCTGGTCGAGAAGAAGTTGGACACGGCTACAAAGGATGCTGAAGAAAAGGTAGATACCATACAGAGGAAACTGGATGATACTGTCAGCAGCCTTAAGAAGAAGGAGAAGTGAGTATATTTTAATTGAGGAGAAGTGAGTGGATTTTAATTCACATTTAATTGAGAAGGAAAAATGAGTGGATTTTAATTCATAATTAATTTGTTAATTGGTTGGGACATATTTGATCAAAATTTAACATGAAATCAGATTTAGCAATTTTCAAACCTTGTTTAGTTAGATTGATTGATTGATTGAATATTTAGCTTCATCTTATGCCATCTAGGGCTTACAGACGATCAGTTAACCTAACCACTGTTTTCTGGAATAAACCAGTACTCGAGCACATCCCATCTCCGCAAGTAACTGATAACTTTCCCACTTGAATCAGTGGTGAGAGACAAATGATAATGAGACACAATGTCATATATCAATCATCACGGTTGCCGGGCAGGGATTCAAACTCACTACCCCTGGATTGATAGTCAGACGTGTAACCAACTGAGCTAATCGGGCCCGGCTGTTTAGTTAGAATTGTAGGTTATGAAAGTAACTTTATTGACATTTTATGTTGAATTATCATTTCATTTGATCTTTAAAAAAACATTATTTCAATTAGTGATTAAAAAGCAGATGCAATATTTCATTGTCATGAGAGAATGACCTTGACCTATGTGATAAACTCATGTGGCAAGACCATTTTGCCACATTGTCTTTCATTGTTATTTTCATGTGTGTTTGATCATATTTGTTTTGGCATTAAAATCCATTTGAAATGAATATACTTACCTTATTCATGGTGTTTTGCTCCACATTCAAGCTACAACCTGGAGAGTCAATTCCAGAACGGTATATGGACTGAAATGTATCCTTGCATTTGGGCCAAAACACCATGTTTTTTTAATATGTTATATAATCCCAAGTATGTTTAAACACAACATGACAAAAACATATTTGTTGTTCTATTCGCCATAGCAACACTTATTATGTGCATATTTAATTATATTTTGTATCATGGACTGGCTGACACTGTCTTTATTTAATGGCAGGAAGTTATATTATGTTAAATAGATTGACTGTAATCTTCTTTTTATTTGCAAATAATTTTATGTTGAAATATTTATCTGTAATTATTTTTATTAAACTGAATACATTCAATGTAAAATTGTTTGTGTTGAAACTACTGTAACTTGTATTGAATGGAAATGTATCATTTGTCTTTATCTATTTAGGGAGTTTGAGCAGACAATGGATGCATTGCAGGCAGATATTGATACATTGGAACAAGAGAAACTAGAACTGAAGGAAAGACTGAGTGTTCTCTCCAAGAAAACCTTACTGGAGGGACTTACCAGGCAAGCAGGACAGTCAGGTAAGGGAATTATGGGTGTGTCTGACCAGGCAAGCAGGACAGTCAGGTAAGGGAATTATGGGTGTGTCTGACCAAGCAGGCAGGACAGTCAGGTAAGGGAATTATGGGTGTGTCTGACCAGGCAGGCAGGACAGTCAGGTAAGTAAGCATGTGTCTGACCAGGAAGGTAGGGCTGTTAGGGTCGAACCCAGTGATGCCTTACCATTTCATTTTTATAATCTATAAGTTGGGATTTTCATGTAATGAAAAAGGTTTGATATTGGGCAAGGATTTGCATTACATTACTTTTTAATGACGGCATCTGCAGAAGTCTTGTTCGAACAGGGCCACACTGGGCCAGTGTGAAAGAACAAGGTCAGTATGAACCAGAACTGGGCCAGTATACATTCGGTTAATTGTTATTACTTAAATCATTTCATATTTGCCCAATAAAATTGATCCTTGGATCAATAAATGTTGATATAAAATTACTTAATTTGAATTATATGTGTAGTTTTACAATGACATGGTTTAACAGGCAATATGTTAATTTACATGTAGAAAGAGTATAGACGAGGGTTGCATTTCACAAAGCAACTTAGAATAAAAAAAGGTCGTAAATGTAAAGTATATATCACTGATGAAATTTTAAATCAAAATCCAAATGAACCCAACTTCGGGTTGAATAATTCAGAAAATGGTATGTTTTTATGCCCCCTCCATTTTCAGTGGCGGGGTTATAGTATCACCGCTGTCCACACGTACGAAAATGGTTTCCGACTTATATCTTTAGTTCTAATGAACAGATTTAAACCAAATTTGATGTGTGACTTAATATTCAGGTAATACAGGTCAATTTCGTGAAGGATTGGATGGATTTGATTCGTATTTGGCAGAAAGATATATGGTGATAAACTACAGCTCAAGTTCAGTTTCTGTCAAAATCCCTGCATATTAATTAAGTGTTCTGGGCTCTGATTGGCTGATAGTTACCGACCTATGGACGCATTTCTAGTCTCAAAATACAATATTAAATTCATGCCGATGACTACCTGTAAACAAAATATTATGAATATTTCTTACTCTGCATTAAAGACTGACTTTTATCATAAGTTTTTTTTGTGAAATGCAACCCTGGGATGTCAATATCTGACTTATCATGTCACCTATAGATATCTGGGTATATTGCAATAATTATAATATACAGTCAAACATGTCATAACCAACCAGTCAAGGGAAGAAGCAAACATGGCATTTCATACAGCTTGGTACAGGTTAATTTTTTTTGAAAGTATGGAAATGGGAAATAGCAAATGTGGCTACTGAACACAAACAGTTTCTTTATAAAAGTAACTGCTTACAAAGATTTAACTGTATATTTATGTATGTAATCATAATATATAATTATAGTAAAATTGTATGCAGAATTTACCATATGCATAATTGTGCCATACACTGAGGTAAAGTTTTAATAATGCTAGCTTAATGTTAGTTATAAATGATAAATAAATTATTTTTTCTCTGCATTTCAGCCTCCAGTACACCGGGCAGTTTGTCACCTAGCAACAGCATCTCTGTACAGGAATCTCCAGTTCTGCTTACACAGGTCTGTATGTGTGTGTGCATGTTCGTCCACCTGATTGTTTGTCAGATCATCTATTTTCTTTCATTTACAGTGTTATCTGTGATATATTTGGACTACACATAAATGTGTGTTTCTGTTGTTACAGATTGATTCCTTGAAAGAGGCTTTGAACCATGTGAAACAAGATAACCTCCGACTGAAGGCAGGTAAAATGAGGGTAAGTTATGAGCTTTTGTATTGGAGGGCTTACTCCATTTAATTAGTTCTTCTGGTTGAAGGCCAGAAGGGCTTTTATGATTGTTCTTTGTCTGTCATCTGTCATCATCCCTTAGCAGCACCTTTCTCTGAAACCACTTGGCCAGTTATACTCCAACTTCGCATGGATGTTTCTCGTATATGTGAGATTATGTACAAGCTTGTTTATCTATAATTCTAGATGGCCACCATTACTGAAAATAGTAAACAACTTAAAAAAATTTCTGCTCTTGAATCCCCAAACAGATTTTGAAAATATTTAACTAGAAATGATCAGCAAGTTTATTTATATCAGATTTGTACAAATGGTGTCCTGGAATTAATCCCGCTCTGTCTAAGAGATAAGTATGTTACACGTTTAGCTTAAATTTTCACAGAATCATTGTTTGATCAAAGAGATTCAACTTTGTTAAAATGACTTGATCCACTGATAGCCCATATAAAGGTCCTTCCCATAAATTTGTTGTTTCATAAAAGGTATGAGATCGTTATATGCGTTTATAGGTGCATGGACGTGCACATTCGTAGTGTATATATTTAATTTTTAGTCTGTAATATTATAGTAGGTTTTATCTGTCTGCTGTAGCATCATTCAATCATATCACTTTTGTATAGATAGAAAATTAAAAATTATTTGATATTGTGTTGTGTTTTTTTTTCATCCTCTGATGAAAGCATAAAGTGAAAAAATATATAAATATATAAAAAAAAAGAAGTTGAAGGAAATCCGCCTAGAAAAAGGTGTCAGTGATGTTTTAATAACTCCTGACGATCTGCATAGCAATGAAACTGGTTGAGTGTATTTACATGTTTGTTGGACAATACTAACATTAAATCAATATGTAACTCTAGGTAGATTTTTTGTTACTTTTTTTCCCCCAATATTTATGTCTGCTGTAAAACAATACATTCTGCATATATAAAGGGAGATAATCGAAATCACAATGGAATTTCAAAATTTGGGGATTTTTTTCAAATGCAGATTCACAATGTATGATATATGGAGATAATTATTTGTGAACAACCAGACATAAATGTACAGACCAGACTACATTTATATAATAAAAACATGTATCTGCCAATTTTTTGTATAGGAGTACTTGCTAGCATTAAATTAATTCAACCCTCCAATAAACTTGTGTATGTTGGTGGACAGTATAAAGACTCTGGCAGATATTGTTACCGTATATATAATTTACATACCAAACACTGTTGTTACTTTATAAATAATTTACATACCAAACACTGTTGTTACCGTATATATAATTTACATACCAAACACTGTTGTTACCATATGAATAATTTACATACCAAACACTGTTGTTACCGTATAAATAATTTACAAACCAAACACTGTTGTTACTGTATGAATAATTTACATACCAAACACTGTTGTTACCATATATATAATTTACATACCAAACACTCATTACCGTATAAATAATTTACAAACCAAACACTGTTGTTACCATATAAATAATTTACATACCAAACACTGTTGTTACCATATATATAATTTACATACCAAACACTTGTTACCGTATAAATGATTTACATACCAAACACTGTTGCAACCATATAAACAATTTACATGCCAAACACTGTTGTAACTGTATAAATAATTTACATACCAAACACTGTTGTTACTGTATATATAATTTACATACCAAACACTGTTTTTTTTAAAATGAGCTAATTTAGGTTTTCTAATGTAAAAGTTTGATTTGTGAATGTTTACAGGAGCAAATGGCCAAGCTACCACCATTGTGTGTCCCTAAGAAGCCCATTGGTTTAACCAGTCGTACGGGCGCAGTGTCCATGACAGAGTTACCAGATGGCGTACCGGGTAAGGTGGAACTGGGCAGTTTGGCCCGACAGACGGTGAACCTCTTACAGGTAATTACTTGTAGTGAAAAAGTTGTAGCAATTCTTTTACGGTGTAAATTCACTTGTAATCTAACTTCCTACCTTACATTGAACGCTAAGCAAGAAATAAATAGTAATTCATCTTCTTCCATTTTACTGAGGTACATGTTCGTGGAATAAATGATTGCTTGAATGAATTACTTTGTTGTTGTTTTTCAAAGTAAATCTACAAGTGAATTTATAAGGTGTTGTGGATAAGACAATCCACAGTGAGAGTTTAAAATACATACTTTACAGGTAACTTGGCCCAAGGGTTGGATTTTCTTATCCACAATTCGTAGTCATTATATATTTATTTTCTTGCCTATAAAAATATATTACAACTTGGATTTGTTGAGAAAACAGTAAAATCAAGCTAGCCACTAGGTTGGAATAACAGCACCAACATCATTATGATTTTATTTATTTATATTTTTGATCATATGATACAGGCTGGTATGGATTAAAAAGCTCGCATATGGCCACAACATCACTGTCTGGTAGACAAGAAATCTAGCATAGTGTTTGTGTCACTGAGACAAGTAAATAAGACCACATTAAGCTGTAAATCTTCATGTATAACAAAGGAAATCTAGCATAGAGTTTGTGTCACTTAGACAAGTGTACAAGACCAAATTTAGGTGTAAATCTTCATGTATAACACAGGAAATCTAGCATAGTGTTTGTGTCACTGAGACAAGTGTACAAGACCACATTTACATGTAGGTGTAAATCTTCATGTTTAACACAGGAAATCTAGCATAGTGTTTGTGTCACTGAGACAAGTGAAAAAGACCAAATTTAGGTGTAAATCTTCATGCATAACACAGGAAATCTACCATAATGTTTGTATCTTTGAGACAAGTGAACAAGACCACAGTGTTTGTGTCTTTGAGACAAGTGAACAAGACCACATTTAGCTGTAAATATTCATGTATAACACAGGAAATCTATCAAAGTGTTTGTGTCACTGAGACAAGTGAACAAGACCACATTTAGCTGTAAATCTTCATGTATAACACAGGAAATCTAGCATAGTGTTTGTGTCACTGAGACAAGTGAACAAGACCACATTTAGTTGTAAATCTTGATGTATAACTCACTGTTATCATAATAGTGTATTCCTTGTCTAATTACAGAGTGTACATAAACTGAGTGCGTGTCCCCACGTGGTGGATATCAGCAAACGTAAACCAGGTAAGGAACATACATGATAACCTGTCCTGTAAACTGATTCATACTGAAGAGTTGGTATATATACATATATATTGTTTTCATATTTACTTTACTTTAGGACCGCGGCATGGTCTTATGGTAGAGCACCCGCCTCACATGTGAAAGGTCGTGGGTCCAATCCCCAGCCGGGTTATACCAAAGACTTTAAAAATGGTACTAGAAGCTTCCTCGCTTGACGCTCAGCATTTAGAGGAGAGTTCTAGGTCTGGTAGGCCCGGTGTCAGTATAATGTGACTGGGTGGGGTATCATACCATGTGTCTGCGGCATAATACTCCATAGTGACATCACTTAGAATACTGTTTCAAATAGACACATGTCGCGATATGACTGAAAAATTGTTGAAAGCGACGCTAAACACCATACAACATTACTTTACTTTATGAAACATTATTGAGGTCTTCAATTCAGGGTAAAGATCTGATTATAAAAAAGCGCAATTTTAATGATCAGTAAGTTACTGATTTTCTGTCTCTTTCTCCTTTCTCTATCCACAGTAATTTATATAGATATAATATAGATCTTTACAAAAAGTAATATCATCATCATAATAAATGCGTGAATATTATTTTGTAAAAGGGTCTTCTGTGGCTGAGTGGTCCAAGGTGCTTTCATTTAAAGACTCAAAACTTTCTACCCCTACAGTAAGAAATCGTAGGAGTGATTATTGTATAACAGTTCTTTTCTGTACGTGTCAGTCAGGTTTCAGTGTGCTAAAATACTCCATTTATCTGCTGCTTTAAACCTGATGAAGGTGTTTAAATAGTTCCATGTGTATTTGTTTACAGATTAGAGCATGAATTTCACTTTTTTGGCTGTTAGAGTAAACTTAATATAATTAACATTTTATTTTGAAATCTTTTTTGTCAATTAAAGTATTTAAAGCAAGCATAACAAAAAAAATTTGAAAAGGAGTCGCTAATTTGAAGCGTGTATATATTTATAAAAAGCCTGTCTGAGATTCATCTTGCAGATTTTTCTGAAAAGAATTGAATGCATGCATCAAAATTCAGTAAACATTCCTGTGTTTATGTGCAGGTACAGAGCCTGTATCCATGGTGATAAACCCGAAACAACAACTAGTGAGAAACACGGCCAACCTTACACTTTTGGAGAAGAAAACACAGGAGGTAAATAATGTGTGATAGATGCATTGTATTGACACTCCATTATGGCATAATTGATAAAGGATCCAGTCAGGCTTGTCAAGTGATGGTGCAAGTGTATGTAAGAATATATGGCCAGACAGGCTTGTCAAGTGATAGTGCAGGTGTATGTAAGAACATATGGCCAGACAGGCTTGTAAAGTGAAAGTGCAGGTGTATGTAAGAATATATGGCCAGTCAGGCTTGTCAAGTGATAGTAGAGGTGTATGTAAGAACATATGGCCAGACAGGCTTGTAAAGTGATAGTGAAGGTGTATGTAAGAATATATGGCCAGTCAGGCTTGTCAAGTGATAGTGCAGGTGTATGTTAGAATATATGGCCAGTCAGGCTTGTCAAGTGATAGTGCAGATGTATGTAAGAAAATATGGCCAGTCAGGCTTGTCAAGTGATAGTGCAAGTGTATGTAAGAATATATGGCCAGTCAGGCTTGTCAAGTGATAGTGCAGGTGTATGTAAGAATATATGGCCAGTCAGGCTTGTCAAGTGATAGTAGAGGTGTATGTAAGAACATATGGCCAGACAGGCTTGTAAAGTGATAGTGAAGGTGTATGTAAGAATATATGGCCAGTCAGGCTTGTCAAGTGATAGTGCAAGTGTATGTAAGAGTATATGGCCAGTCAGGCTTGTCAAGTGATAGTGCAAGTGTATGTAAGAGTATATGGCCAGTCAGGCTTGTCAAGTGATAGTGCAAGTGTATGTAAGAACATATGGCCAGTCAGGCTTGTCAAGTGATAGTGCAAGTGTATGTAAGAACATATGGCCAATCAGGCTTGTCAAGTGATAGTGCAAGTGTATGTAAGAACATATGGCCAGTCTGGCTTGTCAAGTGATAGTGCAAGTGTATGTAAGAGCATATGGACAGTCAGGCTTGTCAAGTGATAGTGCAAGTGTATGTAAGAGCATTTGGCCAGTCCGGCATGTCAAGTGATAGTGCAAGTGTATGGAAGATCATATGGCCAGACAGGCTTGTAAAGTGATAGTACAAGTGTATGTAAGAATATATGGCCAGTCAGGCTTGTCAAGTGATAGTACAAGTGTATGTAAGAACATATGGCCAGTCAGGCTTGTCAAGTGATAGTACAAGTGTATGTAGGAACATATGGCCAGTCAGGCTTGTCAAGTGATAGTACAAGTGTATGTAAGAACATATGGTCAGTCAGGCTTGTCAAGTGATAGTACAAGTGTATGTAAGAACATATGGCCAGTCCGGCATGTCAAGTGATAGTGCAAGTGTATGTAAGAACATATGGCCAGTCAGGCTTGTCAAGTGATAGTGCAAGTGTATGTAAGAACATATGGCCAGTCAGGCTTGTCAAGTGATAGTGCAAGTGTATGTAAGAGCATATGGCCAGTCAGGCTTGTCAAGTGATAGTGCAAGTGTATGTAAGAGCATATGGCCAGTCAGGCTTGTCAAGTGATAGTACAGGTGTATGTAAGAATATATGGCCAGTCAGGCTTGTCAAATGATAGTGCAGGTGTATGTTAGAACATATGGCCAGTCTGGCTTGTCAAGTGATAGTGCAGGTGAATGTAAGAGCATATGGCCAGTCAGGCTTGTCAAGTGATAGTGCAGGTGTATGTAAGAGCATATGGCCAGTCCGGCATGTCAAGTGATAGTGCAGGTATATGTAAGAACATATGGCCAGACAGGCTTGTCAAGTGATAGTACAAGTGTATGTAAGAACATATGGCCAGTCAGGCTTGTCAAGTGATAGTGCAAGTGTATGTAAGAGCATATGGCCAGTCAGGCTTGTCAAGTGATAGTGCAAGTGTATGTAAGAGCATATGGCCAGTCAGGCTTGTCAAGTGATAATACAAGTGTATGTAAGAGCATATGGCCAGTCAGGCTTGTCAAGTGATAGAACAAGTGTATGTAAGAATATATGGCCAGTCAGGCTTGTCAAGTGATAGTGCAGGTGTATGTAAGAACATATGGCCAGTCAGGCTTGTCAAGTGATAGTGCAAGTGTATGTAAGAGCATATGGCCAGTCGGGCTTTTCTAGTGATAGTGCAAGTGTATGTAAGAGCATATGGCCAGTCTGGCTTGTCAAGTGATAGTGCAAGTGTATGTAAGAATATATGGCCAGTCAGGCTTGTTAAGTGATAGTGCAAGTGTATGTTAGAATATATGGCCAGTCAGGCTTGTCAAGTGATAGTGCAAGTGTATGTTAGAATATATGGCCAGTCAGGCTTGTCAAGTGATAGTGCAAGTGTATGTTAGAACATATGGCCAGTCTGGCTTGTCAAGTGATAGTGTAAGTGTATGTTAGAATATATGGCCAGTCAGGCTTGTCAAGTGATAGTACAAGGGTACATTAAAATTCCTTAAATGATGTAATAGTTTCAAGTGTGATGTTGACATACGGTCATGACATCAATCTGTTGCTGGTTTGCAGGTTTGAGTCTTACTTGGTCCAACCTCTTTATTTTAGAAAGTTGGCCTGTTACTTGCAAATGATCAGTGCTTGTACTTAGATTCGTGTATATACATCTGAAAACATTCTTCACTTATAAACCTTGATGCAGAATAAAAACCTGTATTTTGTTGAAAATTGCATTTAATACCATCATTTTAAATCATGTTTATGTTGAATATGCTATAAAAGAGTTCTGTCATGGCCTTGCCACAGTGGTCTAAGATGCCTTCTCCATTTACTTATGTATCAACACTGAAGTCATTGGTGCTGACTTGGTTCATGTAAAGGTTTCGTTGAATAGAGACTGTTTTCCCGTTACTTGCTTCAAGATTGTGGTTCCACTAAGATTTGTGTCTTTATTTCTAAGGTCTTCCACCGGAAAGGCTTGTTGCAAATTGCAATATGTACATGATTTTATAATTTGTTCATACTTGGATTGCATTTTTAAAGTGACCATCATATCATGAATGATTTACAAAGTAATCTTTCAGTTTCGGATATTTTTAGAGTATTACCTCTAGAAGATTGATGTTGTTTGAAGTATTAATCTTCACAATATGTGACATTTTTGTTTAAATTAAATCTCCATTAACCATGTGAAAATGTGAATGCAGTGTGAGATTTTAAGCATACATATTTAACAGACTGGTGCATTATTAGCTCACCTGAGCAAGCTTAAGGTGAGTTATTCTGATTGCCTGTTGTCCATCTTCTGTAAACTTTTATTGCTTGCACTCTAAAACCTCCATTTTTATTTGAAATTTGATCTCCACCAACATTATGCAGTAACTCTGCCAGTGTTACAGTTGCAAGAACAGGTAACTATGTATACTTAACTCTGCCTGTGTTACAGCTGCAGGTACAGGTAACTATGTATACTTTACTCTGCCTGTGTTACAGCTGCAGGTACAGGTAACTATGTAAACTATATACTTTACTCTGCCTGTGTTACAGCTGCAGGTACAGGTAACTATGTATACTTAACTCTGCCTGTGTTACAGCTGCAGGTACAGGTAATTATGTATATACTTTACTCTGCCTGTGTTACAGCTGCAGGTACAGGTAACTATGTATACTTTACTTTGCCTGTGTTACAGTTGCAGGTACAGGTAACTATGTATACTTTACTCTGCCTGTGTTACAGTTGCAGGTACAGGTAACTATGTTACTGGCTGCCAATAGGACCGGGGGACAAGTGCGTACAGACTTCTCTGTGTTTCCGACACCAGAGTTTGCTAGAGTAAGTGTGCTATTGTTTATATATCTGTAGTGTTAGGCTTTAATTGACATCAAACATAATGATGAGTAAAAAGAAGTGAATATCAATGATGATTTTTACTGATACTCCAATGTCTCATCATTCTCCAATTACTCATGATGCTCCAATAACTCAAGATGTTTCATGTATTAGTGAGCAATTGTACAAAGTACAAAGAGATATAGAATTCCCTCTATGGAATACTATTATTTGTATGTTTTCTTGGTTGAATAACATGGAAAAAGAACTTCAAGATAAAACTGAGCTAATTGATTGTTAGAGGTGTTATTTGTTTTAGACTTATCTATTTTACTTTGATTGTGAAACAAGTTATTACAACTATTATACAAATCACACTCGAAGTCTTCCTGGGTAAAACCTGTACTAAGCATATGTGGAAACTGTGTCTTGCTCAAGGACACCACACATAGACATGGCGAAGAATTGAACCCACAGTCGTCCGATCACGGAGCCAATACTCTACCACTGGACCATGTGCTCCACAGCTTGGACATCTACAAGGGTAAAACCAGTACTACAGGGCATATGCAGATAACAACGACACCTGCACACATAGCTGTGATGGTTGATTATACCCTCCATACCTGGGTCGATGGCTCTACCACTGGACCATGTGCTCCACAGCTTGGACATCTACCAGGGTAAAACCAGTGCTTCAGAGCATCTGTAGATAACAAGGACACCTGCACACATAGCTGTGATGGTTGATTATACCCTCCATACCTGGGTTGATGGCTCTACCACTAAACCATGTGCTCATTTAAGGAGAGGTTTCAGTGTGCCCTTTATATGTACCTGTATTTATATAAATGCATATTGAGCTGTACTACGTATATGTTACAATTAACTACTGTTTATATTAATCACTCTCAATAGAACAGACACAGGTGTTTTTATTCGGAATGTAGAAAACATAGAAAAAGTTCAGTTTTAAAGACTGCTTGCTTTACTTTCTCTTGTATAGCAGAGATTAGAATTTTAGCGCAGGTTACACAAATGGTGAGGACTACACTGACTGTATGATCGGTTACTCCTCTTCCTTCATTTTTTTTTATCTTTAAACTGCTTTAACATGTATAAAATATAAATAATTTATTTTTGTTCTGTTATGTTTTTTTTTAAGATGCTAGTGTATTAATGGCTTTATAATACAATTTCAGGTTCTCCATGAAAAGAGTGGAGAGAGTCTTCTGGTTGGTCGTGTTTCCATGCCAACTGACAAAGGGAAGGGGGAGATAATACCAATAAATATCCAACCAAACCAGTTAAGGACCCTGCATTCAAGACTCATCACATAGCAACAAGGAATGTGCAATACATTAGTCAATTAGTTATTTTTGTCAATTAATTGAAAATATTACTTTATGAATATTGTAAGCTTTCCAGCAGTAAAACCTGAAGTCTTTTGACATTGATACTACTTTTAAACTGTAAAGGAAGATGGTGTATATGGGTCATTCAAGGGAGTTAACTAGTCGTTTAGTGACAGTCAAACTTCCCTATGGGATTATGTGACTGTACGAGTCATTTATATTTACTTATATTATGCTACTCTTTCAGTAAACCTACCGGTATACAAAATTGTGGTGTTTATTTTCCAATGAACAAAAATCTGTAAACCTTCATTTTTGGTTTTTGGCATAATAGTGGATGAAATCAATCATTGCTCGAGATTATTTGTAACACCAAAACCGTGACAATTATAAACAGTTTTTGACGTCATGAAGTAATAGTTATTAAACAAAAGTCTAAATTTTGCCATAACATTAATCAACGTTACTTTAAAAATACTAAACATACTTAACGTTTTATCTGTGCTAGATAAATGCAAAACAACATATGGAGATGTTAATGAGTGCATTGATAAACTTCATATCAGAAATGACCTATATTTGTTGAATCCTCATGAGAGATAAATGTATGTGTAATTAGTAAAGTTTACGTGAACGCCTTTGTGATTCCATTACTCTTCACTTGTTACATGTGTAATTGGTAAAGTTTACATGAACCCCTTTGTGATTCCATTACTCTTCACTTGTTACATGTGTAATTAGTAAAGTTTACGTGAACGCCTTTGTGATTCCATTACTCTTCACTTGTTACATGTGTAATTGGTAAAGTTTACATGAACCCCTTTGTGATTCCATTACTCTTCACTTGTTACATGTGTAATTAGTAAAGTTTACGTGAACGCCTTTGTGATTCCAGTACTCTTCACTTGTTACATGTGTAATTGGTAAAGTTAACGTGAACGCCTTTGTGATTCCATTACTCTTCACTTGTTACATGTGTAATTGGTAAAGTTTACGTGAACCCCCTTTGTGATTCCATTACTCTACAAGTAACTTGTTTAATCACATGACTGAAAGGTGAATCCAGGAAAGTAGACAGATATACCTAATACTTGTATCCAGTTGACTGTTTGTGTTTATAAACACTGCAAAATATTCTTCTGAATTGGAAGCATCCCAAGACAGGAAATATAAGTACAAGTTACAGCTAACGCAAGTTAACTGAATGTGTTCACTGCAGATGTTGGAAAATACTTAGAGAGCTGAATGTTTGTGATGTTTGCTTGATGAAAAGGTGAATCAAGGAAAGTTACCTGATTTACATTTGATATTTATAGATTAACTAAATGTTAGTTAGCATTTATAAATACTGAAAACTGTAAGCACTAAATCATTGACACTTGATATGGTAAATGTATTTATAAATACTGAAAACTGTAAGCACTAAATCATTGACACTTGATATGGTAAATGTATTTATAAATACTGAAAACTGTAAGCATTAAATCTTTGACACTCCATATGGTAAATGTATCCATAAAAAAAATGAAGACTGCAAGTACTAAATCATTGACACCCCATATGGTTAATGTATTTAATTGCTTTTCAACTAAATGAACAATAAATGGAAACAGACTTCATCAGCACTGTCTGTCTATTTTACTTGTACATTTGTAAGTCATGTGATTAAACACAAACAAATGACTCTCAAATGTGTTTGCTTATGTAAGATTCCAGCAAACACATCATTCAGTTTATGGGGACTTATGTTACTAAACATAAGCTTATACATTAAATATTTATTGTTACCAATCGAGTATTTCAGTTGTACTTTCTGATAGAGTAGATCCCCGTGGCAGGTACCAACTTCGCTTGTTTAAAAATGTATATGTTCCTGTATCAATATATTACTTCCCTATCTATTACTTTGGTGTTTGTTCTACATGTCGGAGTAATTCTGTTGTGTTCATAAATATGCTTTATTGGTCCTCTGCCCTAATCAGTTACTTTCACTTAGGAGACGAGGTTGTAAAATGAATTGTTTTTTGTCTCTAATCCTTTACCTGAAAAAGTATAATACAACTTACGTTAGCAAGAGGGAAAATATGTTAAGAAAGTGATATAAAATGACAATGCCAATCATATATATTGGGGAAAGTTATTCCATGTATTTACATGATGTTAACATGCATTAACCTGTACTAAACGGAACAGCTAAACTGCCACCTGATATTTTATGTATTTTTTCAAAAAGTATCAAAGCAATTTTGAACTTTAATAAGAAAAATCATTAAGGACATGACAGGCCAAGTCTGTAATATTTAATTTGACAATAATTATGGTGAACAAATATTAATATCGCTACTCAACATTTTGAGGAAGATATTGGAAATACAAAAGTGGCGGGTTAACTGTTCTGCTCAGTATAACAAATATCCTGTGTGTGTGTTCAAGGCTGATGAGTGATTTTCTGATATTTATACTTCATGGGATATTGGTAAAAGTAGACCCTGACATTTATTGGTAATGTTCTTGGTAATAGGTACTTTTAGGTTCAATATGTAGATAATCCATGTTGAGAGCTGACATTGCTTCAATTTCTGTAGATGAGTTTTATAATGTGGCTCAGCGTGGAATATTTCTCATGGAAATGACAAATTAAAATGTCAATTGGTGCAAAAACCTGGGGCCAGTTTCACTAACATTCTTGTTTACAAACTTCTTAGTGTAAAATTTGAGGTAACGAAAAAGTCGGGGAAAGTGATTTCTTGTTTCGCTTACAACATTTTATGAACATTCACTTGCCTTGTAAATAGTATTCTTTTATCAAATTTGCAAAAATACTGCGCAAATAAAACATTTGTAGGTGCCAGAATTTGATCGTATGAAAATGTTAAGACTTCCGAAGGTCGGTGAAACAGGTCCCCCATATAGCAATATACAGAGTTTCAAATCTTTTGGACATATATGGTGATGAGTCCCAGTCTACTTCATTATTTCTCATGCTTTTATAGTATTTTGGATGGTGGTACCAATTTCATAAATTTATGCTTCTATGACCTTTTTTTTTAGCTTGGAATAAGATTCAAGTACATGTATTAATTGCCGTCTCTATGATAGATTCAGGTACATGTATTTATTGCCGTCTCTATGATAGATTCAAGTACATAGATTCAAGTACATGTATTCATTGCCGTCTCTATGATAGATTCAAGTACATGTATTTATTGCCGTCTCTATGATAGATTCAAGTACATGTATTCATTGCCGTCTCTATGATATAACAACATAAAACATTCTGCAATATATTTATATGCTTTCAGTTATTAAAGTGGCATGAAACTTTGTTTTTGTTTTCTTGTTATTTTTTTCCACAGCAGTATACAATGCCGCTCCCCTTTGAATCAATACCAGTATAATGTTGCCGTACAATTTGGTAAATTTAAAGGATACATTCCAAGATTCATTTGACTGATCATCAGTACATGCAGTTAACAATGTTGTTCAATGAAGCATTGATGCAAATGTATCTTGCATATAAGAATAATAGATTGAGAAGCTAAATCATCACGCTTAAAGAACTGGAATATATATATATCTATAGATCTACTAGTATATAGACACGTCAAATTTCTTGAAAGAGACTTTTATAAGCCACTGTCCATGACATCAATAGATCACCATTATGAATTTTAAGTGTTTATGGGTCTGGTAGGGCGGTAACCAGGTAAATTGTACGAGTTGGGTCATCTCGAGGTAAATGGTTTTGTGAGTTTTTCGCATACATCTGGCAAATGCAGTAAGGCGTTGAAACATATTCAACGTCAAAATAATGTTTGATTTTGCAGAATTTAGTTCAGTTTGGATTAAAAACTTCTGATGAATCCATCTTGTCCACAGTAAGTTAAGCTCAATTCATTAAACTGATTGACATTATTTTTTGTCTCGACTCTTCGAAGCCCGTGTGGTTCCGGCTAAGAATAGAATCACTGCCGATCTCTGCAGAGGGGTAGGAATCGTCCAAATGGGTGTCGTGTTCATTTTATCATTTTTTGTCCTGTTCACTATTGTGGTCAAATAATCAACCCCTGTGTGGTTTCAGGGAGCCATATGAGTGATGGCAAGAATAGGACCACTGTGGCTCATGCATGTCATAAGAAGTGACAATTTGAGTAATATGATAGAATTTGCTGAAACTCTGCAGTTCTGCAGGTATCAAGGTTCTAGGTTCATTATGCATATTCGTTTGTTGATGTAATTTTGTTTAAATCTGTATGTTAATTTGTTGTTTTTGTACATGTAGAGTGAACCTTCCTACCTGTTGGCGTCAAATAACCAATAATGTGTTGGTTTGCTGTAAAACCCTATTCATTCATTCATTCATTCTTTCACCTCTTCTAAGAATAAATGTTACTTTTCTATCTGTAGTGTCAACAGTTTGCATTGAACTCAGAAACTATTTGACCTAGAGCCCTTGCCTTTGTATAATGGGTAGTTCTATTATTCAGCACTTTTTTGGGTGACCTTGACCTTTATGAATGATGGCCCACACAACATGAAGAACTTCCATTTTAGTTCAGTTTCTCAAAACTGTTTGTCCCTGTCCCAAGGGATTATAACTCGGCTTACACAAAGTAAGTTTTGTATTTAGCTCTGTTCCTCAAAAACTGTCAAGACTTGGAGTAACCAAATTTGGTCAATAGTTGTGTTAGAGGTAGAACGACTCAAAACTACTGCTTTTGTTACCAGTTAACTTCACCTCTACGATTGAATAACAAATTTTTGTGTTGAGCTCGGTTTCTCGATAATAGTTTGGACAAAATTTTGTTCCATGGTTTTATTAGGGGTAGTACTACTTAAAACCATGCATTTTCTTTGGTGATCGACTTCTAGTCTGATTTACCATGCAATTCAGCATTTTTTATGGTGATCTATGGATGAATATTTTGCCTCCACAACATTTAGTTTTTGGGTTGAGCTCTGTTTCTCAAAAACTATTTGGCCTCAAGTTCTCAAATGGTTCCTAGTTATTTTATAGTACTACTCCATGCAATAAAAATATGATGACCATTATAATATTTTTAATGGTGTTTACACCGTTTTCAATACATTGAAGATTATATGAGGGGAAATCAGGAAGTGCATAGATTTTTGCCAGAACTTATTTATATCAATTAAACAATGCACAAGATTATTATTGTATATGAAATTAATTTATATGGGCCAAATTTAGAAAATTTTAGCATGATATGTCGACTATTAAACAAAACAAGAACATGGCAAGCAGATTTTAAAAAATCACAAAAAAAAATAGAGATGCCAAAGAGCAACGTTAACAAGGCTATTCTAGCCTTGTCGATCACAGAACAGCATATCATAATGTACCATCAGAAAAACTGTATGAATGAAACCATCTTTCATATTAGCAAAATAGAAGTCACGTGTATGTGCAAGTAGGACTATTAGGGCAGAATATACACTATGTCTATGTCTGGCTAAGGCTAGCTAGCCAGTACCTAAGCTGAAATGTATTTAATTTAATTTTTAAATTTGGGTGTGGATGTGGGGGTGGATGTGCCAAAGTTTAATAAACAGGACTGTTTAGTTTAATAAAGTAACAAGAGTTGTCAAAAGACAACAAAGCTTGCCTCTGGGTGTCTAAGACCAAAAAGGACCATAACTGTGCCAAAATGCAATCCAGAGTTATGGTTCTTGTCTGTGTGTGTTCCATTGATGATGGTGAACACACATGCAATGTAGGGGTGGGGGGTGGTAGGGTGAGGATATTTGGGTCAGTAATAAAGTTGAAATGGGGCAGTTGATTTAACGTAAAAAATAATTAAACAAAAAAGAAAAAAAATATATGGGCATCAGGGTGGGGGTCTTGGTTGTGCTCAGGCAGGAAAGTCCATTAAATAGGTCAAGGTCATTGATGTAAACTTTTTTGAGTTGATGGTGATCAGCTTACAGAATTGATAGTATTACTGAAAAATAAAATTTATTTAAAAAAAATTCAAAATTCAAACCCGAGCTAAACAAAAAACATTAACCTAAGGTTTTAAAGTCCAAAGTATGGAAATTTATGTAAGTTTGCTATATACATTGTTTCTTCAACATAATATAAATGTGTTTATGAAATTTAGTCACCAAAACATGATTAGTTTCTTCAGAAATATAGAAAATAATGAGCTAAACATAAAACTACAACCAGCGGACAACAACGCCGACGACGCCAGGGTCATGAAAATAGCTTTTTTTTTTCTCCAAAAAAGACAAGCTAATTAGGCGATATAAAAACCATAACATTTAAATATGTTGAGGCAAATTGATGACATTGTATTTTCCAACACAAATGTCATTATTGTGAACAAGTGCTTTCATATCACATTGAATGAGTCACTCTTTTTCAACTTCTCTACTCCAAGGTCTTAACATTTTTGCCACTGTTTATTCTATTGAGTGAACATGTCAACTAAATCCAACAATTGTACACTGGACACAATGTTCTGTAAAGTTGCAGTGTTTTTTAATCACACCCAGTTTGTTTTAATGACCGATTCCTGGCCACCTCAAAAACATTTGTGCCATTTGAACAATAGATCTCTTGAAACATAAGCTTCATCATAATATTATGCAGTCTTAAGACATTTCTTTGTCAAGTAAGACTGTACAACCAAACAAAGAGCAGAACTTTATGAAACTGCGGCATGTTTAAATCGTATTTCAAGTGCCCCCCATGTCAAGTGGTTTCAAACAAAACGCCATAACATTACATCAATATTGAAGTTGTTTTAAGAGGAGTACAATAATGGTGCCATATTCTTGAAGGATGTGAAAACACAAATGTTACTGCACAAAACTTTTTTTTAGAAATTTTTTTTTTTTTAAAAAAACTTTAGCAGTTTTAGCAATGCTACTTGTTTGAATAGCATTAACAGGTAAAAAAGCAAAAACTGTCCGGACTGCATTGTAAAATCAATGTTTCCATAGTTACCATAGAATATAAACTAATGACAGAAAATCAGCAAAATTTTACAAATTATTGCTAACATATAGCGGCAGAAGCTCCCAGAGTTTTATTAAAATACAATAGTAAATAAAAAAGTTATGGCAAAAGTCTATGAACTTTCTGATTCCCCCCTCGTATGGTATCCTTTTTTCTTTGTGGAGGAAGACTTTAGAATTAATCTGAGTAGGAAAATGCTCTTCCCAAGAACTGGACAATTTTATTCAGATGAAGTGCTCAGACTGAGCTGGACTCTGGACTTACACCTTCAGTGAGAGAACTGACACCCTCAGTGAGAGAAACTTACATCCTCAGTGAGACAGAACTTACACTCTCAGTGAGAGAGAACTTACACCCTCATTGAGAGATAAATGATTTTGAGATTTTGAACCATAAACACCAAATACATGTTCTTTGATAGCACACAGGCACATCTTACTGTAAACCGGCCAAGTGAAAAAATAACAAACATATATCCTAAACATGTCATTTATTTCAAAATCAGTGTTTCATTAACAATATGTTTTTGATAATAGACTGTAAAAAACCTACAGAGTTATATAAATGTTTCTTTCACATATGTGTAGTAACAATGTGTACATTGGGAGTTGTGAGTATCTGAAACTGAGGCTAGAGTAGATTTTGTCTAGCAGTTGACTGGTACAAAGTAAATGCTCTATGCTAGGTTGACAGAAACAGTGTTTTATGCATGCTCAATCAAAAGACTATAATATTGTTTGTTTGAATATTTTGCCTTATTTTTATGCCATCATTGGCTAACAGATGATCAGTTAACCTAACCACTCTTTCCTGGGATCCTTGATGGTTAACCATTACTTGAACACACCCCATCTCTGCAAGTAACTGATAACTTTCTCACTTGAATCAGAGGTGAGAGATGAATGAAAATGAAGCGTAATGTATATAAATGTATATTAATCATCACAGAAATTGTGACTTGGCGCATATTCAAATTCATGACCCCTGGAATGACAGTCAGATTCACTACCAACTGACCTAACCACACACAGCCTGTAATATTACACATAAGTCTCTTAAAAATAACCTTGAAATATCCTGATTTACAAAAATTGATGTTTAATTTTGCACAGGTATATAAAAACTAGAGGATTTTTAAAGGAATGTTTAAAAATACTTATAATACTACAGATCTAGTTACTTGTAAATACAAAAAGAATAAAGTGATAACATGTTCTACACTGTAAAAAAATATTATGTAACTGCTTGCACTGTTTAATTGCTTTTGCTTATGCATTACTTATGAAAAAACATTATAAGTAACAACTTAACATTAAACAATCATTTTGCATATTACATGTTAGAATACAAAAATATATACAAACTGTTTCATAGTACAATATCTGTTTCTTTAACAGTATAAAATCAGAATGTCAAACTATTGTTCATTGTTTTACATTCATGTATGTTTGTATTTGTTCTCTTACACTAATTTTATGTACATTTTATTACATTAATACTTAATTCCCACTAATTCCACCCTTCCCCCACCGCAAACATTACCAAAACATACATTGTATGTGACCATACATTATTTTTTCAATATTCCCAAACATTTATTAATTATTTCAATGTTCCCAAACATTCATTATATGTGTTCATTCATTATTTTAATGTTCCCATGTATTCATTATATATATAATAAAAATTATGTGGCCATACATTGTTTCAATGTCCTAATTCATTCATTATATGTGCCCACACACTCAAACATGAATCTGCACACAATAATAAACATATCTATTTGTCAGACCTGAAAATAAAGAAACACACGATAATGTTGAAAATCAACGTCACTCGCGGTAATGTTGAAAATCAACGCTACTCAAGGTAATGTTGAAAATCAACGTCACTCGCGGTAATGTTGAAAATCAACGTCACTCGCGGTAATGTTGAAAATCAACGTCACTCGCGGTAATGTTGAAAACCAACACTACTCGCGGTAATGTTGAAAATCAACGTCACTCGCGGTAATGTTGAAAATCAACGTCACTCACGATAATGTTGAAAATCAACGTCACTCGCGGTAATGTTGAAAATCAACGCTACTCAAGGTAATGTTGAAAGTCAACGCTACTCACGTTCATACATCAAACCAATATTTTCACGTATGGATCATATGAAAACAAATGTGTACATTTTCTAATCATGCTTAACTGTGAATAACTTTTGGTTCCGTTTAACAACCATAACGATTATTAACTAAACTTTCATATCTTAACAATCGATAACAAAGTGGAGACCTATGTACATGTAGATATAAAATATAATCATTTAACATGTTTGTACAAATGTTTTAACCATGCAAACCATCAATCTAGGCAAGTCTTCATTTCACTTAGCAACCATATTGATTACCAAGCTACACAAAATGCCCTTAACAGTCAAAATAATTATCATAATTACTGACAATGTCTTTAATCTTTAAATCATATCCAAACATCAACCTGTGTGTAATTCATCTTTCCATTAAACAATTACACTCGTTCCTAAACTGCACACAATGATCTCAAAAATCAAAAACTTATCATTAAGCTATGAACAATGTTTTTACATCAGACTTAACATCAACCTGTACACAAAACATTCTCAAAAATCAAAAACTTATCATTTAGCTATTGAACAATGTGTTAACATCACATCTAAACGTCAACCTGACAGTGTGTGTAATTCATCTTTCCACTAAACAATAACAATTATTTCTAAACTAAACACAATGTTCTCAGTAATCAAACACAAACTGAAGGTCTATATACACATCAAAAACTTATCATTTAGCTATTGAACAATGTCTTTACATCACATCTAAATATCGACCTGTGTGTAATTCATCTGTCCACTAAACAATAACACTTGTTTCTAAACTAAACACAATGTTCTCAGTAATCAAACACAAACTGAAAGTCTATATACACATCAAAAACTTATCATTTAGCTATTGAACAATGTCTTTACATCACATCTAAATATCGACCTGTGTGTAATTCATCTGTCCACTAAACAATAACACTTGTTTCTAAACTAAACACAATGTTCTCAGTAATCAAACACAAACTGAAGGTCTATATACACATCAAAAACTTATCATTTAGCTATTGAACAATGTCTTTACATCACATCTAAATATCGACCTGTGTGTAATTCATCTGTCCACTAAACAATAACACTTGTTTCTAAACTAAACACAATGTTCTCAGTAATCAAACACAAACTGAAAGTCTATATACACATCAAAAACTTATCATTTAGCTATTGAACAATGTCTTTACATCACATCTAAACATCAACAAGTGTGTAATTCATCTATCCATTAAACAATTACACTCATTTCTAAACTACACAAAATGTTCTCAATAATCAAACACAAACTGAACGTCTATATGCACATCAAAAACTTATCATTTAGCTATTGAACAATGTTTTTACATCACATCTAAATATCAACAAGTGTGTAATTCATCTGTCCACTAAACAATAACACTTGTTTCTAAACTACACAAAATGTTCTCAGTAATCAAACACAAACTGAAGGTCTATATACACATCAAAAACTTATCATTTAGCTATTGAACAATGTCTTTACATTACAATCTAAACATCAACCTGTGTGTAATTTATCTGTCCACTAAACAATTACACTCATTTCTAAACTACATGTACACACAATGTTCTCATTAATCAAACACAAACTGAAGGTCTATATACACATCAAAAACTTATCATTTAGCTATTGAACAATGTCTTTACATCACATCTAAACATCAACCTGTGTGTAATTCATCTGTCCACTAAACAATTACACACGTTTCTAAACTACACAAAATGTTCTCAATGATCAAACACAAACTGAAGGTCTATATACACTGGAAGGAAAAAGAAAGTATACATTTTGGTTTTTAAAATTATTTCATTATTGGCTAAGTTTATTCATTTGATGGAAAATGAACCAATTTTTCTTGTTTTGCTTTGAAATGAATTAAATGTTTGTTTTTTAATTCAACAATATGATGAAATATAAATATACAAAATTTATATGCAATACATTTATTGTTCCTTGACCTGTTCATGTTTATAGGTATGTATACTTTCTTTTTTCTTTCACTGTACATATCAAAAACTTATCATTTAGCTATTGAACAATGACTTTACATCACATCTAAAAATCAACAAGTGTGTTATTCATCTGTCCACTAAACAATTACACTCGTTTCTAAACTACACAAAATGTTCTCAATAATCAAACATAAACTGAGGTCTATATACACATCAAAAACTTATCATTTAGCTATTGAACAATGTCTTTACATCACATCTAAAAATCAACATGTGTGTAATTCATCTGTCCACTAAACAATTACACTCGTTTCTAAACTACACAAAATGTTCTCAATAATCAAACATAAACTGAGGTCTATATACACATCAAAAACTTATCATTTAGCTATTGAACAATGTCTTTACATCACATCTAAAAATCAACATGTGTGTAATTCATCTGTCCACTAAACAATTACACTCGTTTCTAAACTACACAAAATGTTCTCAATAATCAAACACAAACTGAAGGTCTATATACACATCAAAAACTTATCATTTAGCTATTGAACAATGTCTTTACATCACATCTAAACATCAACCTGTGTGTAATTCATCTTTACACTAATCAATTACACTTATTTCTAAACTACACAAAATGTTCTCAATAATCAAACATAAACTGAGGTCTATATACACATCAAAAACTTATCATTTAGCTATTGAACAATGTCTTTACATCACATCTAAAAATCAACATGTGTGTAATTCATCTGTCCACTAAACAATTACACTTGTTTCTAAACTACACAAAATGTTCTCAATAATCAAACACAAACTGAACGTCTATATGCACATCAAAAACTTATCATTTAGCTATTGAACAATGTTTTTACATCACATCTAAACATCAACAAGTGTGTAATTCATCTATCCATTAAACAATTACACTCATTTCTAAACTACACAAAATGTTCTCAATAATCAAACACAAACTGAACGTCTATATGCACATCAAAAACTTATCATTTAGCTATTGAACAATGTTTTTACATCACATCTAAATATCAACAAGTGTGTAATTCATCTGTCCACTAAACAATAACATTTGTTTCTAAACTACACAAAATGTTCTCAGTAATCAAACACAAACTGAAGGTCTATATACACATCAAAAACTTATCATTTAGCTATTGAACAATGTCTTTACATTACAATCTAAACATCAACCTGTGTGTAATTTATCTGTCCACTAAACAATTACACTCATTTCTAAACTACATGTACACACAATGTTCTCATTAATCAAACACAAACTGAAGGTCTATATACACATCAAAAACTTATCATTTAGCTATTGAACAATGTCTTTACATCACATCTAAACATCAACCTGTGTGTAATTCATCTGTCCACTAAACAATTACACACGTTTCTAAACTACACAAAATGTTCTCAATGATCAAACACAAACTGAAGGTCTATATACACTGGAAGGAAAAAGAAAGTATACATTTTGGTTTTTAAAATTATTTCATTATTGGCTAAGTTTATTCATTTGATGGAAAATGAACCAATTTTTCTTGTTTTGCTTTGAAATGAATTAAATGTTTGTTTTTTAATTCAACAATATGATGAAATATAAATATACAAAATTTATATACAATACATTTATTGTTCCTTGACCTGTTCATGTTTATAGGTATGTATACTTTCTTTTTCCTTTCACTGTACATATCAAAAACTTATCATTTAGCTATTGAACAATGACTTTACATCACATCTAAAAATCAACAAGTGTGTTATTCATCTGTCCACTAAACAATTACACTCGTTTCTAAACTACACAAAATGTTCTCAATAATCAAACATAAACTGAGGTCTATATACACATCAAAAACTTATCATTTAGCTATTGAACAATGTCTTTACATCACATCTAAAAATCAACATGTGTGTAATTCATCTGTCCACTAAACAATTACACTCATTTCTAAACTACACAAAATGTTCTCAATAATCAAACATAAACTGAGGTCTATATACACATCAAAAACTTATCATTTAGCTATTGAACAATGTCTTTACATCACATCTAAAAATCAACATGTGTGTAATTCATCTGTCCACTAAACAATTACACTCGTTTCTAAACTACACAAAATGTTCTCAATAATCAAACACAAACTGAAGGTCTATATACACATCACAAACTTATCATTTAGCTATTGAACAATGTCTTTACATCACATCTAAACATCAACCTGTGTGTAATTCATCTTTACACTAATCAATTACACTTATTTCTAAACTACACAAAATGTTCTCAATAATCAAACATAAACTGAGGTCTATATACACATCAAAAACTTATCATTTAGCTATTGAACAATGTCTTTACATCACATCTAAAAATCAACATGTGTGTAATTCATCTGTCCACTAAACAATTACACTCGTTTCTAAACTACACAAAATGTTCTCAATAATCAAACACAAACTGAAGGTCTATATACACATCAAAAACTTATCATTTAGCTATTGAACAATGTCTTTACATCACATCTAAACATCAACCTGTGTGTAATTCATCTTTACACTAATCAATTACACTTATTTCTAAACTACACACAATGTTCTCAATAATCAAACACAAACTGAAGGTCTATATACACAACAAAAACTTATCATTTAGCTATTGAACAATGTCTTTACATCACATCTAAATATCAACAAGTGTGTAATTCATCTGTCCACTAAACAATAACACTTGTTTCTAAACTACACAAAATGTTCTCAGTAATCAAACACAAACTGAGGTCTATATACACATCAAAAACGTATCAATTAGCTATTGAACAATGTCTTTACATCACATCTAAATATAGACCTGTGTGTAATTCATCTCTCCACTAAACAATAACACTTGTTTCTAAACTACACAAAATGTTCTCAGTAATCAAACACAAACTGAAGGTCTATATACACATCAAAAACTTATCATTTAGCTATTGAACAATGTCTTTACATTACAATCTAAACATCAACCTGTGTGTAATTTATCTGTCCACTAAACAATTACACTCATTTCTAAACTACATGTACATACAATGTTCTCAATAATCAAACACAAACTGAAGGTCTATATACACATCAAAAACTTATCATTTAGCTATTGAACAATGTCTTTACATCACATCTAAACATCAACCTGTGTGTAATTCATCTTTACACTAATCAATTACACTTATTTCTAAACTACACACAATGTTCTCAATAATCAAACACAAACAGAAGGTCAATATACACAACAAAAACTTATCATTTAGCTATTGAACAATGTCTTTACATCACATCGTAAAATCAACATGTGTGTAATTCATCTGTCCACTAAACAATTACACTCGTTTCTAAACTACACAAAATGTTCTCAATAATCAAACACAAACAGAAGGTCAATATACACATCAAAAACTTATCATTTAGCTATTGAACAATGTCTTTAAATCACATCTAAACATCAACATATGTGTAATTCATCTGTCCACTAAACAATTACACTCGTTTCTAAACTACACACAATGTTCTCAATAAGCAAACACAAACTGAAGGTCTATATACACATCAAAAACTTATCACTTAGTTATTGAACAATTCTTTACATCACATCTAAACATCAACATGTGTGTAATTCATCTGTCCACTAAACAATTACACTCGTTTCTAAACTACACAAAATGTTCTCAATAATCAAACACAAACTGAAGGTCTATGTACACATCAAAAACTTATCATTTAGCTATTGAACAATGTCTTTACATCACATCTAAACATCAACCTGTTTGTAATTCATCTGTCCACTAAACAATTACACCTGTTTCTAAACTACAAAAAATGTTTTCAATAATCAAACACAAACTGAAGGTCTATATACACATCAAAAACTTATCATTTAGCTATTGAACAATGTCTTTACATCACATCTAAACATCAACCTGTGTGTAATTCATCTGTCCACTAAACAATTACACTCGTTTCTAAACTACACAAAATGTTCTCAATAATCAAACATAAACTGAGGTCTATATACACATCAAAAACTTATCATTTAGCTATTAAACAATGTCTTTACATCACATCTAAACATCAACCTGTGTGTAATTCATCTGTCCATTAAACAATTACACCTGTTTCTAAACTACACAAAATGTTCTCAATAATCAAACACAAACTGAAGGTCTATATACACATCAAAAACTTATCATTTAGCTATTGAACAATGTCTTTACACCTAATCTAAAAATCATTGATAGACTTACAAATTCTTTGAAGTCCCATTTGACCATCAATTTGTAAAAAAAAGTTGTGTACACTGTACCACAACTTCTCAACCATTCATATTATTGTTATTGCAGTCAAAAACATTTCCATGCTTTCTGCACAAATAATTAACCATTTCTGAAAATTATACTTAGATCCTCAATCCAGGTTTTATTCTTCAAATGAAACTACCCTAACTAAACACAGGTGTCCTTCTAGTCAAGTTTACACCGTACAATAAACCTTATTGAATTTATGGCAACTTTTAAATCACACAAGATTGTAAATCTTTGTATAATTCTTTGGTTCATTTGACTAAAAGTACCTTACTTAACTATTCTACTTTTTTTCTATTGGTCTTTCTTTAGTTTATACTAACTACAGATTGCAAAGAAAGCTTAGAGTTTATATGAGTCACTTAAGAGTCAACTTCCTGTGTAGAACCAGTACCGAGTTTTGTTTTTCAAGAGGCAATGGGTTGAGCTGGGGATATCAAACCCACAACTTACGGTGTGAGTGGCCTACACTTTACCCGCTACTCTGCCACCTTTCTCACAGAAAACTAATTATTTCTCTCCAGGTATATGTACACATATATATACCTGGAAAGAAATATTTAGTTGTCTGTGATTCAAAAGTATATACTGAAATCACAAAAAAAACACATTAACCTATGTACAAATTGTCAACATTAACCTTTATACAATATGTCACCCTTCCTGTCATAATCACAATGCAACACACTGATTGTAACATTGTACATTTGTATATCAACCCCAGTAATTAAAATTTGTCACAGCAACAATCAATGTGAAAACTTTGTTAACATGTTACAATATACATCTCTCCTACTTTAGAACTTGGTAAAAATGTTACAATATAGGTCTCCCCTACTTTATATTAACATTTATCACAGGATAGTATATGTATGTTGTAAAATTTAAACAAACTGAATTTTATCATCCTATACCAGTGGTCCTTCTCTATATGTTTTGTTTGTTCATAATGCTAACATTTCATATAAGGCCACCTTTTTTAGCAGCCACTTTTGTTTCTTGAGACTCTGTACGACATTACTATTAGCATGAATACGTTTTGGAGACGATGTACAACATTTGCTGGGTAAGAAAGTGAGCTGTCTGTGCTGCCTCCCGTGTGTATAAGTCAGCAGGAATGGTATGGCGTGAAAAAACTTCGGGGTACCTCATCCTTCTAGGCTCTCCAATTACACTGCTTAACTGTCTAACAAGGTCCTGTAACTCCAAGCAAAGTCCTAAATTGTATAAATAAAGATCATATTATACAGTTACTGTTTGATGATTAGATGCGTGGGCTTGGGGCGGCCGGGGTGTTTAACAAAAAATCTTACGACAAAAACATATTCATCATAGTTTTTATATTCATCCAAATAAACCCCAAGTTTGTTCACATAATGTAGAAAATGACATTTTCTGGAAATACAATCACTTTAAATGCTGATCAAAATTTGACAAAATTTGAAATTACAATGAATAAATTGTCAAATTGACTTGTGGCGATTTTTATTTTGTTAAACTAATCTAAGTGATATTTGACTGAGGTGAATATCCAATTGATCCGTTCCATGGATTTGGATATTTACCAATATCATCACATAGGAAGTATTCTATTATCATAATATACACATACTGTTAGGAAATACCCTGCAATATTGAGTAAGCATACTACAGATACTGTCCAGAATAATCTTGCAAGTCCAAACCGGACAGTATATTAAGTAGATATCATAATATACAAACACTGTAGGGTAATGTTCTGCCTGGCACAAGTCCTAAAGTGTATAGTAAGAACTGTATGATGACATGTGTTAGGTTTATAGGACTTGTTAGTTAACAACACCACTACAAATGTGGCATGTGACTTGGTAGGTTACAACACCACTACAAATGTGGCAATTGTGATTTGGTAGGTAACAACACCACTACAAATGTAACCACTACTAATGTGGCGTGTGACTTGGATGGGTGCCAGCACCATTACTAATGTGGCGTGTCATTTGGACAGGTGATAGCACCATCACTAATGTGGTGCATGACTTGGAAGGGTGACAGCACCACTACTAATGTGGTGTGTGACTTGAATGGGTGCCAGCACCACTTTTATGGCATGTGTTATAGGATTTGGTAGGTAACAACACCACTACTATTGTGGCATGTGTAAGGTTTATAGGACTTGGTAGATAACAACACCACTACAAATGTGACGTGTTAGGTTATAGGACTTTTTAGGTAACAACACCACTACTAATGTGGCACGTGACTTGGTAGAGTGACAGCACCGCTACTAATGTGGGGTGTGACTTGGACAGGTGATTGCACCACTACTAATGTGACACTTGACGTGGTAGGGTGATAGCACCACTACTAATGTTACACAGCACCACTACAAATGTGGCATGTGTTAGGTTTATAACAACACCACTACAAATGTGGCATGTGTTAGGTTTATAGGACTTGGTAGGGTGACAACACGACCACAGATGTGGCGTGTGACTTGGTAGGGTGACAGCACCACTACTTATGTGGCACGTGATTTGGATGGATGACAGCACCACTACTAATGTGGCTCATGACTTGGAAGGGTGGCAGCACCACTACTAATATGGTGAGCGACTTTGACAAGTGACAGCACCACTACTTATGTGGCACATGACTTGGTAAGCTGACAGCACCACTATCAATGTGGCGCGTGACTTGGTAGGGTGACAGCACTAATACTAATGTGGTGCGTGACTTGGATGGATGACATCATCACTACTTATGTGGCGCATGACTTGGTAGGGTGACAGCACCACTACAAATGTGGCATGTGACTTGGACAGGTGACAACACCACTACTTATGTGGCATGTAACTTTGTAGGGTGACAGTACTGCTACTAATGTGTCGCGTGACTTGGTATGGTGACATCACCACTACAGATGTGGCGCGTGACTTGGTAGGGTGACAGCACTAATACTAATGTGGTGCGTGACTTGGATGGATGACATCATCACTACTTATGTGGCGCATGACTTGGAAGGGTGACAGCACCACTACAAATGTGGCATGTGACTTGGACAGGTGACAACACCACTACTTATGTGGCATGTAACTTGGTAGGGTGACAGTACCGCTACTAATGTGGCGTGTGACTTGGTAGGGTGACAGCACCACTATCAATGTGGCACGTGACTTGGTAGGGTGACAGCACCACTTCCAATGTGGCGCGTGACTTGGTAGGGTGACAGCACCACTATCAATGTGGCACGTGACTTGGTAGGGTGACAGCACCACTTCCAATGTGGCGCGTGACTTGGTAGGGTGACAGCACCACTATCAATGTGGCACGTGACTTGGTAGGGTGACAGCACCACTTCCAATGTGGCGCGTGACTTGGTAGGGTGACAGCACCACTATCAATGTGGCATGTGACTTGGTAGGGTGACAGCACCACTTCCAATGTGGCGCGTGACTTGCAATGATGACAGCACCACTACTAATGTGGCGCATGACTTGGTAGGGTGACAACACCACTACTAATGTGGCACGTGACTTGGTAGGGTGACAGCACCACTACCAATGTGGTGCATGATTTGGACGGGTGACAGCACCACTTCTAATGTGGCGCTTGACTTGGTAAGGTGACAGCACCACTTCTAATGTGGCCCATGACTTGGTAGGGTGACAGCACCACTTCTAATGTAGCACGTGACTTAGTAGAATGACAGCTCCACTGCCAATGTGGCAGTTGACTTGGTAGTGTGACAGCACCACTTCTAATGTGGTGGGTGACTTGGTAGTGTGACAGCACCACTTCTAATGTGGTGGGTGACTTGGTAGGCTGACAGCACCACTACCAATGTTGCGCGTGACTTGGACAGGTGACAGCAACACTACCAATGAGGCACGTGACTTTGGCGGGTATCAGCACCACTACTAATGTGCCGAGTGACTTGGTAGGGTGACAGCACCACTACTAATGTGCCACATGACTTGGTAGGCTGACAGCACCACTACTAATGTGCCACATGACTTGGTAGGCTGACAGCACCACTACTAATGTGCCGCATGACTTGGATGGGTGACAGCACCACTACCAATGTGGCGTGTGACTTGGTAGGGTGACAGCACCACTACTAATGTGGCGTGTGACTTGGTAGGGTGACAGCACCACTACTAATGTGGCGTGTGACTTGGTAGGGTGACAGCACCACTACCAATGTGACACATGACTTGTTTGGGTGACAGCACCACTATTAATGTGGCGCATGACTTGGTAGGCTGACAGCACCACTTCCAATGTGGCATGTGACTTGGTAGGGTGACAGCACCACTTCCAATGTGGCATGTGACTTGGTAGGGTGACAGCACCACTACTTATGTGGCGCGTGACTTGGTAGGCTGACAGCACCACTACTATTGTGGCGCGTGACTTGGTAGGCTGACAGCACCACTTCCAATGTGGCATGTGACTTGGTAGGGTGACAGCACCACTACTTATGTGGCGCGTGACTTGGTAGGGTGACAGCACCACTACTAATGTTGTGCATGACTTGGACATATGACAGCACCACTGCTAATGTGGCCCATGACTTGGTAGGCTGATAACACCACTACTAATGTGGCCCATGACTTGGTAGGCTGACAGATCACTACCAATGTGGCACGTGACTTGGTAGGGTGACAGCACCACTGCAAATGTGGCATGTGACTTGGTAGGGTAACAACATAATACAGCACAATGGTACGTTTTTTTCATCAACAGTTTCGATCTAAGAAAGACAACACAAAGATAATGGTATCAGAAGCAATTTGGGACATCACAAAACTGATATGATCAATTACAAGTATTTACCCGAAGCTAATATGCTTAAACTGTGACTGGATTTAATAGCCGACACTTTGTTTGCATCCTTTGAGTACCAGGCAGCTTTCAAGGACTTTTCTGCAGCCTAAAACATTGAGAATAAAATAAAAGTTTGTAGTAAATTTAGGCCAAAATCAAAACTAGACCAGTCCCTGATGGTGATTAGTACCCCCACATTAATTAAGTCTGTGTCACAAAATTTGTATAAAAACAATATGCTGAAAACTGTGGAAGTAGTTCGCTCAACAAGAATTGCAAATACAGCAATTGTTACTAAGTGCAAGGGCAATAACTCAATACAAGTCTGTGTCACAAAATTTGCATTATGCACATATACACTTGAAGTTGATCATGTATGAAAAGTTTCAAATCAATCTCTTGGAAGTAGTTCAACAAGTTGCAGAGAAACCGACCGTCCAACTGAAGGACAAAATGCATGTTTGATGTGCAGATAAATTTTTGGCTTCCCTCAATAAATTATTTCTTTTAAACTTCTATGTCTAAATAAATATTAAACTTCGTGAACATTTTATATTCTTGAATAATATTTTTAAAAATTTAGTACTTTAATAGTTTTGTTTTATCAGAGAGATAAACTTTTTATCATTATTAAACAAGAAGACCAAGAGGGCCTGAGGACGCTCTACTATCTCATAGTGGCCATAACTCTTTTTGAAATTCCACAATATTAACTCTCTTTTGGGGGGGGGGGGGGGGGGTTGTCTTAACAACTTATGGATAAATACCCCCACCACACCCATACTGAACAAAAACTTAATTGCTATGAAAAGGAAATACTTTAAATTCCCATACCATTCATCTGTAAAAAAAAAATATAGTCCCCTGTATAGAACCCTTAAACAATATAGCCCCTTAATTTGTCAGAACTTCAATCACCCACTCTTAGCGATTTGTTATGAGCAGAAATGATTCAAATTTTAAAAAGAAGTTTTTTGGTACACATGGATGCAAAATGAATATAATATTCCTATGTAAAAGTCACATTACAAGGCCCCAATATATTGCAGCCCCTTGATATGTAGAATCTTCAATCCTTGCTGATGTAAGGATAATTTATATCAAATATGAACTAGTTTGACTGAAAGGTTATTGAGAGGTAATTTGGGAAAATTCCCAATTTTAACCTTATTGCACCATCCACCCCCTGGCCGCTTAAGGAAATTCAATCCTCTTTATTGAACAAAATCAAATTTATTGTTACTAGACAATGCTTTAGATCTCAAATTGAACATCATATTTACCCAAATGGACAAAAAAATGAGAGTTTTCCATTTTCCCATAGTATTCCTATGTAAAACTCAAAGGCCCTTACAAGGCCTCTATACATCCCAGTGTCCCTTAATTTGTACAAACTTAGATTTCTTAATCATAGGGATAATTCATATCAAATATGAACAAATTTGACTGACTGTGGTTGTTGAAAATAATATTTATGACAATGTTCAATTTTAGTCATTTTGTGACCCCCATCTGGCCCCTTTCAGAAAGTCAATCCTTCGTATCGAACAAAATCTTATTTGTTATGACTAGAAGTTGCTTCAAAACTCAAACTGAATAAAAAAGTCATAAATGAATGATAAAAAAGAGAATTTTCCAATAGTATTCCTATATAAAACTCAAAGTCCCCTTACAAGGCCCTATAAATACAAGACCCTTGATTTGTACAAACTTTAAACCTATACTCATTGGGATAATCCATATCAAATATGAACAAATTTGACTGACTGGTTGTTGAGAAGATTTTTGAAAATTTTCTATTTTAACCCTTTTTTGACCCACCTGGCCCCTTATGGAAAGTAAATTCTCCTTATTGAGCCAAATCTTATTTCCTATGACAAGATGATACTTCAGAACTCCAAATGAATAATAATTTTGCCTAAATAGATGAAAAAAAAAAGAGAATTTATGTTTTCCCATAGTACCCCTAAATTCTTATCTGCAATCAAACCCCTACACATAGGGATAATTTATGCCAAATATGAACAAATCTGACATACCGGTTCTTAAGAAAATGATTTTTGTGATTCCCAATTTTTACCATTTTGGGGCCCCTCCTGGCCCCTTAAGACAGTGGAACCCATTCATTTTTACAAATCTGAACCTCCTTGACCAAACAATGCTTCTGTGAAGATAAAGGCAAAATCATTTCCATTTAAAAAAAATAAAAAAATTATTATAATGACATGTGTCCCCTAATTCAACCCTGGGGGCGGGGTCATTTTTAACTCAAGCGACACCATTTGAGCAGATCAGACAAAACTATAATTAATTATCATTACCACATAATCATTTTGAAAATCTGTTGCCATTCATGAAAAGAAGACTTTTTTAAGTTTTTGACTATTTTTAGTAATGGCGACCATCTTGAATTTCAAATCGAAAAAAAAAAATCTTCTGTATAGTCTCCTATGCAATAGAAACATCCATGTGAAGTTTCAGTTTAATTGGACTAGTGGTTTCAGAGAAAGTGCTGTTAAAAGACTTCAGAGACGACAGATGACGGACAACAGATGACAGACAACAGACAACGCGCCATCGCATAAGCACTTCTGGCCTTTGGCAAGAAGAGCAAAAAATAAATAAGATTCAATACTGCAGATATGGCTTAATGATTTCAAAATCAATGAACAACAATTCTGTTACACAAAGTGAACACATTTTTGCATTTTTAACAATTTTAAAATCACATAGAAAGCTCTATGCCAGTCTACGTCAAGGAATTACTGGTTCAAATGACATACCAAATTTGCTTTTTATTACACGACTGTGTGGTTGTCAGTTTATTCAATGTTAGGTTATAAGTACATGTACTTATCAACTTGTTTGTATCAATGTAACCAAATACAATAATCAAATATAATTTAAGGTATCACATCCAATTTCAGCTAACAACAGCAGGACCTTTTAATGATGTAAACATCAGGCAGCTATTTATTTACCATAATTATTTGGCAGCTACAAATTTTGTATGCCAGTAATTTTGTTTTTTTCCATTAACAAATTATGTGCAAAAAAATGAATCTAGGTACTCAAAACAGAAATTGAATCAATGTACTGAATCTAGGTACCAAATTTTAAATACTGGAAATAGGTACTGAATCTAGAAATTGAATCTATATACTGAATCTAGAAACTAAATCTAGGTACTGAATTTAGGTACTGACAGTAGCTGAATATAGGTACATAATCAAGGTAATGAATCTAAGTACAGAATCAAGGTACTGTACTGAATATAGGTAATGAATTTAGGTACTGACAGTAGCTGAATATAGGTACATAATCAAGGTAATGAATCTAAGTACAGAATCAAGGTACTGTACTGAATATAGGTAATGAATTTAGGTACTGACAGTAGCTGAATATAGGTACATAATCAAGGTAATGAATCTAAGTACAGAATCAAGGTACTGTACTGAATATAGGTACTGAATGAATAAAATAAGATTATTTCAGGAACACTAAACATACAGAAAGTCTTCAATAAGAGTTCAAATAGAAGTTTTGCAAAAATGACAACTTTAGATAGCAATACTTGATAATTACCTGGTGATATTTGTAGCAGACCCAGTTGTATGATGGGTGAGACATTTCATTCATGGAATCACTGGCATTTTCAAAATCTGACTTTGCCTGTCTTTGCCAACGTCGTGCTTCCTCATGGAAATGATAAGGTTCCCTTTCCCTAAATGGTTCCCTTTCCCTAAATGGTTCCCTTTCCCCAAACTGGTAACTTTCTTCTTTACGAGGTTGCCTTCTAAAGCGTTCACGAAACCTATTGAACATCTCTTCATACCGATTGGGATTACTGTCAGGGGGTTGTTTATCACCACTGCCACCGGGTCTTCTTTGCCCTCTCTTTTTGTTTCCATCTTTGTTTCTGCTACCCTCATCTTCACTATCAGTGTCATCTGACAGTGACTTGTTATCTTCAAGTCGCCTCAAACATTGTTGAATATATTGAAACACCTTCGTACAGAAATCCACTTTGTCAGGATTCTTATCAGGATGCCATTTTAGCATTAATCTTTTTACAATATATTTTCTTTCTTCTTCAACCTTTTTCCAGGCTTCTGTTAAAATTTCTCGTATTTCTTTACGCACTTCTTTCAGAGTTTTAGTTTCTTCAGTTTTGGGTGGTTCTTCTGCCGTTGATGTACTAGGTCCTTGGAACAGAACTAACTCCAAGCCTTCTGATACATGCACATTACTCTTTTTTCTTGTGAACCTGTAAAGTTTGTAGGCCGGTACTATGATGAAAGTTTCCTCTCCAATGTCTACTTCATAGCTTTGAAACAGGGGTAAAGCACTGACTGGCTGAACTGGTCCAATTATCTGGCAAAAAATATATGTTGGGGTTGAGTCAGTTTCCATCCCATCTACTTCCATGCTTGGGTCATCTACCTCATATGCTATGAACTTATAGTCGTACTCACATATAAGTCCATAACCATTATCCAAGAAGGGGTGGTACTTTGTGGGAACATAAGTTCCAGGTTTCGGAAACGATGTACTTGCTTCTTCCGTGTCCATATTGTATTGATCAATATTTTGTTTGTCAAGAACCTCTTGTATACTTTCTGTTATGTCTTTCATATTCAAAATTTCTGATAATAGGAACAGTTGCTCATTTTCCAAACATTTATCTAAGCAATTATTTATATAAATTGCGAGTGCATTTTTAACTGAATCAAACCAATTTGTTCTGTCTAAGGTTTCAAAGTATAACCATGTTGTTGCTCCATCATTATCAATATGGACAACTTTTTGTTCGCTTGTGTTTTTCACTTCTAAATATGGGCCTAATGATCCGTTCCGAAAGTTTCGGAGAGTCAAGACTGTCTTCATTCCCACAACTTTTTTAACTCTTATATTCTTCATACTTGACCTTATTTTCATGTCAGTTTCGGCTTTCCATGGACGATTTTTCATTTTCAAAGAGTGTTTTGCTAATCTTATAATGCCATTGATCAACCGACTGCCTTGCAAGAATGTCATCAATTCATATGACAAACGATCATTGGTCACTGGCATATCATTGGGTAATTCCACCTTTTCACCAACAATTTCTGTCAACATTACAGGTCGACTTTTAACAGGCAGCTTCTTAAGCCTTTCAATGGCCTCATCCTCTCGGATAAATTTAGTTTCCTTGAGATTTAGTCGATCAAAGCCAATGAAGAAGTTTATCTTGGCAATATCTCCTAGTCTTTTCTTGAAGTACATATTGTCACAAACCACGATCTGTTTAGCATCATGTAAAAGGTTTTCTCCATTGAGTAGACAGAGTGCACTCACCTGTGATTTAATTTTTTCTGCCGTTACCTTTCCGAGTTGAATTAACAAGTTGTATATGGCACATTGTGCGACATGTGCCTCTGGAGGTAAGAGTTCCCTATCTCCACAATTTTGTTTCAACATCTGCAAGACTGTAGTGTACGTTTTGCAACTAGGTTCCTTGGACCCGCCAAGTAGAATAAATACATCAGAAAACTGACCATAATGGCGCGGTGACATTTGAACATATGGAGGTATCTGCTCATGTTCCTGACAGCTGTTTACGACACAATTTGCTGTAACTAGTATTTTTTTATCAGGAAAGAAGATGATTGGGGTTGATTCTAATTGTGACAAACTATCAGTTATTGCAACGTCAGCATGGAATTCCTCGAACATCTTGTAGATACATCCCATGGCATGCCTCACATCTTTTGCAAACTCTGTATTGCTTTTCAATTTCAGAAGTTTTTCATTGTCCGCTAGAGAATCGCCAACGTTTTTGCAATGTTTCACGAATAATTCAAACTTTGGACGCTTACAGATGGCAAGTTTCTGCATTACTGTTTGGTTGTTTTTGGCAGACCCAATATTTGGACAAGCCCATTTTGGAAGAATATTTGTGCTTGTCCAGCACACATCAATCTGAATATCTACAACAGACTCAGCAAAGCATATCAGTCTTTCCGAATTGAGTTGATTGTGTATTTGCGTAAGGTGATCAGCTGCTTTTCTTGGTACAATGAACTCTATACTTTTAAATATGCCAAATTCTTCTTTCAACAACATGTCTGTTGTTTTTAAAAATGAAGTTGCAACAAGTTTCGACCTCTCTCTTATCTTTGGAGTTAATCCAACATGCTTCCCTTCTTCAGCTATTTCCTTTGCAAAACGGATATATAATTGCATTGTGACTTTATACTTGAGGCCAAGCAGCTTAAAAAAAGGAACATAAGCATCTTCATTTAGCACTTTAGGTAAGAGTTCTTCTTCCTTGCACATGACTTTAAAAACTTCATTATTTGGATCGAACAGTTCTTTAACCTTCTTCATACCACACTTTGTTTCTATAAATGGTACCTCAGACAAGCAATTTAGCATTCTTTTCGTTTCACTTTTCTCAAACCTTGCAAGGAATCTGATATGCTGATAAAATGATGTTCTATCCATCTTGGACTGTACAGGAATGATACATTTTGTATAGATATCTACTACAGAAGGTTCAGGTATGGCTAGGAATTGTCTCATGTCTTTTTGTATATATCCAGCTTTTAACAGTACAATATTAGTACATCTTGACAATCCCTCCAAACCTATGTTTGGTACACAAGCAGGGACTATGTATTCTTGAGCGTTTATACTCAGACACACAACTTTTTCATAATGAGTGGCAAATACTGGAAGGTTTCTAATTTTGGTTTTTACCTCCGTCTGTTTATTTCTATTCCCTGTGGTCTGTTTGATTGCATCTAAATTGTCTGTCAGATATCCAAGAACAGTTGACGCATCATCTTGTGTTAAATTTGCATTTTGAGTATTGTACTTTTTCACATTTGCTGAGAGGCAGTCTAATATCTTGTCTGGCGTGCTGTAGTTTGGTATTACAGTCACCATTTTTCTGTACACCTTTAATTCATCTTCTTTTTGACGTTGTTGTTTATAAAAACAAGCTTCATGAAGTTGTAACCTACATAGTTTGGCCAGTGCATCTTTGATTTTACCTTTGAAGCTGTTCCTATCTATTAGATTGTTTCTTTCTTTCACCATTACCAAGTGAACTGGACCTTTTGAGACACTTGTGTTACTTTCTGTGACTGGCAGGAGTGCCCAGTGACTCAACTTATCCACCAATGGCTCAGTACCCTTGATTGTCTCGTTTTGTTCCCATATAAATTTCCATACCTTTTTTATCCATGCTGGTTTTGGCTTTTGCTCATTCCAATCTATTATAGATTTATCCTTCAGAAATTTCAATTCAGAACGTTCCAAAAATGAAATAAAGTTTTCCAATGTGAATTCTTTCAAAGTATTTTGCGAGAGTCTAGAAAAGTCTTTTTTATCTATTGCCTTAACTAGACACCTGTGTAAGAAAAACTTGTGTTCATATGGAAAGAAGTCATTGTATTCTGTGACAAACATTGATTCATTTGTTTCAATTCTTCTGAGAGTATTATCTTGTGCTACTAACAAAGGCAACTGTCTAATGTTTGTAAAGAAGTATTTTTCTTCTTTCAAGCAATACTCCATGACCTTCTGTGCATTATACACCGAGCCCAATGTTGTCTGATCCACATCTCGGCCTGTTTCTATGCTACATTTGCCAATCCCATCTTTGTTGTAAGAACAGAAATAGTCAATCACATTTCTTGGACTAAGATTCTCCAAACATACTTTAGCATCTGTCAGAGAATGTCTGATTTGTTCACCAATACACACAATTCTCATTCCTGCACCTCGAAGAGTAGAGATAAGAGAAGTTGAACTCTCATGAGAGACATCACAGTGATGGTAAGCTGGATATATACAATTTGGAATCTTTACTGAAGTCCAGGATAACTCAATATTCACGGACAAACGGCAAATAACAGGCAAAAAGGCAGTATTGCCTTCAACAAGGTGTTGATACAAGCACCTTGATAAGTATATCCAGTAGAAATCAGTGGCAAATTTAGATGTAGGAAACATATTCTCAAATCTTTGTAATGCTGGAAGAACAACAGTATCTGCCATTTCCTTCTTCTCATATCTTCCTAAGATAGTTTGCTTCATTCTTTTGAGCAGCATGGCATATGCTGGTACTATCACATTTCTGATCAATGACCGATTCCACTGTGTTTTGTGACAGGATGAATCTTTTTCAGATTTCCAAAGTGTTCTTCTTGTTTCATGATCCAGAGCAAAATGTCCATGTACATGGACTGGTAACCCTGTTTCAATTGGCAATGGCAAGAAACAAAATGCTTTAGATTTCTTTGGTTCAGTGTCATTGTCATCATTCCCCTCCTGCCTAGTGCTGGTGGAGTCTGAATCCGACAAAAGTACAGCAACACCACCCTGGGGTAACAAACCTAGCTGTTTGTTGCGAACATGCTGCATTACAATTTCTGGTACCATGGTAACATTATCATACCCAATGCTTTGTACAATTATGTATTTTTTCAGCAGCCTGTGTTTCCCCATAAAAGACATCTCGTAGTCCACACATGTTTGAGGCACTTCAAAGCTTGAATTTCTGTTGCTACTGAACTTCTCACAAAGGCTGTTGTAATGTTCAAAGAATTCATTCCGTTTCTGGTTATCTGTTTGAGACAATTTGATATGCACCCGATAGTTTTCAGTGTAATTGAATTTTGTGTAGGTTGATATTGTGACCTTTTTCAAATTCTTTAAAAACAGTAACATCTCATGGAGTGAATCTCCCAACTCATTAAGCATACTTTGTACAAATTCTGAGGTGATGGGACTATTTTTTATTTCTGATTTTTCTGCCATTGCTTTTGTTCGAAGTGGAAATCTGAAAACTGTTCCTCTACCATCTCTAAAGAAATGGTGTTCATGATAGCCATCCATCACATCTCTATGATATGCACGAATCACATTTACATTTCTGTACCGTTTTCCAGGTTTGGATTTCACTGTTTTTGGAACATACTTTGCCATTGGATCAAAGATGCACATAGTTTCCCCATCCTCAATTTCAGAATGTTTTGTCAAAAATGACGGAGCATCGGTCAAGTTGTAAACTGCGTTAAACCCAACACCATACTGGCCTGTCTGCGATGGATCATCACTTTTACTGCCCTTTCCAAGCTTTTGAATACCTTTCAAGTTCTTCTGTGTGAAACCACTGTTATCAAACACACACAGGGCTGGCCCTTGCAGAGGTTCAAAACATTCACTAAGTATATGCTCTGTAGAATGAGTTGTTATGTCATTAAGGAAATGAATTTCAGTTGCACCAGCATCATCCGCATTTTGCAGCAGTTCTTTGAAAATTCCAGAGTCGCACGGATATCCATCTAACAAACCATGAAGTCGTGTGACAAGTGGCTCATTTTGATAAAAATCTTCATCATCATCATCAATGTCATCAGAACTATTTTCCAGGTTATGCAATAACTTTGGATTAACACCAAAAGTTTTTGCAACCCCAACAGATACATCTCTATGAACAAAAATCATAGATTCCGTGCTCCGCAAAGAATCGAAGTCATTAAAGCACATTTGTTTTGTATTATGAAGTATGTCCTGGTCACTGGGTGCATATATTGCTCTCAGATCAGTATCAACAAGGTGCTCCATTGTCATCTCTCTTTCTTCCATGTTTTCATGCAATTTTATTAAAAGCCTCAAACTAATCTTCAGGTCAGACTGCTCGAGTGGATTATTGCCATATTTGACAAACATATCTTGCAGGACAAGTGCAATGCATTTTGGTTCAAAGCTGTTTTGAATGTTCAATGCTTTACATAGAGATTCGAAACCGACCATTGGAGAGCCCTGTGAACATAGCCCACACAGATACGGGGAAAAGTCCTGCCTGATTGAGACATTACTTATTGATGTGAATCTGTTTCTCACCCAAACAATTTTTTTGCTTCTTAGTTCTTTCAAAACTCGTTTTGCTATATCTTTATTCAGACAACATTGATTCAAATGACGGTACACATTTTTTAAAACATGTGTAGGCATCGTCACTTCTGGGGAGTATGTGCACACAAAACTCTCCAACTGTTTTGTTACTATTTCTACTTCTATGCTGTCAGCACCACTGACTCCTAGCTTCTGTAAGAGTTTTTCCAATTTATTGCTTGGAATGGCTGGATTTTTTATTTTTTCATGATTTTCTAACACCAAAAACAAACCACCTACCAAATTTTGACAGCTATTGTCAAATAGTTGTGATGGTTTTTCAAATTCATAATATTCTTCAGAATTTTTCTTATGTATCTTGCATGTTTTCTTTTTATTCTTGCACACATATACTACATTGTCTGCTTCCCAAGCAAATGGCCATATCTCTGGTTTTCTCATTACAGGCAGAAATGGTATTTTTTTTATATCATTCACAACAGCCACATGAGAAGATATTGTCCGACTCAAATACAGCAGAAGGTAGCGACACCTTTCCAGGCTACATACCAAACATTTCTGGTTGAGGGCTTTTATTGATTTTGCTCGATCTAAAACTTGATCATGCGTTAGACGGTCATGAACCATGCCAAGCTCACAAAGTCTTCTGTTTGTTTCTACATTATTTAATTCTGATATGATGAAGCGACCATCCAAAACTGAATACAAACTTGCCACTTCAGAATCATCCTGCACCACTTCAGAGGGCATACGGAGTACTCCATTGTTTTTCGTTGGAATACATGCATGTTCTTTCAACCATTTATCAACTTCAGGAATAACTTGACAGATGGAAAAATTTAAAAGCTTGTTCCGGTTTTTCAGTTTTCCTTTGTCTTCGCCCAAAATCAGCAGATTCGGAAGAAAATAATTTATCAAAAATTCTTTGGTTTGTATTGTTTTCTCCTTCATAATGTCTTGATCAGTCTGTACCAAGATGTTATAGTACTTCTTTGGAATGTCTATGGCTGTTTTGTCTGTCGAAAACTGCTGAAGCACCTCAAATGCAAACAACCCAATATCTTGTTTCTGCCTCAAATCTTGGTCTAAAAATATACATCTTGATATGTCAAACCAACATCCATTGTTTTCGAAAACACGATGGACACCTGGGCGTAAAATGTTTCTGTAGAATGACTGCGGGACCAATGATGTCAAAGGCGCTGTATCTGTAACTGGCCACAAGTCATAGAACATGTATCTCGATGACAAAGCAAGTTTACCAATGTTCTCCAACATATAAAGTAAGGCCATAACTACACTGTCACTCAGCAAACACTCATTCCATTCTCTCAACCTGGTACTTTTGTCATCTTCTGTTGTTGCACGTAACTGCCGTCTGTCGGAGCTAACAGCAAATGGACCATTGATATGAAACGGAAATGCACAGAAAACTGGTAGTGGCATAAAGCAAAACAAATGACTTGTATCATAAAATCCATTTGGTAAGTCTCTAATTGGCATAGGGCAGTACTGTGCTGGACATTCTGAACTCTTATTCAATGGAATGGCAATGGCGCCAATAGGAATGGCACCTCTCTCGGCATAGGTCAGCTGTAAAGATTTTTTATCAGTTCCTGTTGCCCAAGTCACAAACCAACTAGTATTAAATGCCTTGGTTTCTTTCATGTCTATGAAGTGTGGACTTGAGAACACTGTCTTGGCTATCGACACTTCATCAACAACTCTAATGGGATTATCTTTAAGTTTTTTTGTCCGTTTCCTGGTAGTCACTTCTTTCAAAACAGATGTTTTGATACTAAAGCTTGCATCTATGCTTTGAAGTCGCTTTGCTGTTTTGTTAACTTCAAACAATAACGAGGCATTGGATGGGTTCAACTCATTTCTGGGAAGATGGAAAAGTCGAAGTTCCGTCACACTCTGATTGAAAATAAACATATTGGCAGACATATCAATGATCTGCTTCATGAGCTTTTTCACTTCTTTTGGTGTATAAATGACATCACTTATATCACTGCTCCTAACTCTTAACGGAAAACGAAACAATGTTCCTTTAAAATATGGCTCAGAGTCTGCCCTAAGCTTGCATCCGAAAACATTTTCAAATGGTTTGAACTGATTGCTGACTTTTCTCATAATTCTAAGATTTTTCATCTTGAGTAAATTAAGCTTTAATCCTGGACTTTTCCCTGGCAATGCTTTCCCTAAAAAGGTGGTGTGAGGGTCAAAAATAACTATATTCTCTCTTGAAATGAAGCTAGGGACATCTGTAATGTTGTAAACTGAACAAAATCCTAAACCAAATTTGCCAATTTTACTAGAATCTGCCTCTTTTGTTGCTCCATTTAATCTAGTGATATTTTTGAGATCTTCATCTGTGAATTCAGCATCGTTGTATACCCATAGAGCAGGACCTTGGCACTCAGACATTCCTTCATTTAAAAGTTGAGACCTTGCATCCATGTTCTCGCGTTCATCATACATAATCCATAGTTTTGAAGCCCCGGCATCATCTGCATTTTGAAACAATTCTTTTGGAACAGTAAATCCATCAACATACCCTTCCTTTAACAGGCTGTTTAACCTGCGTGTCAAGGGTTCTTGCTGACCCCATTCTTCAAGTGCTTCTGCATCTGACAGTATCTGTTGAGTAAGAGACGGAACGCCGAGAGCCTCTGCCGTGGCGTTGGACACGTCTCCATGGACATAGATAATCCCATCTTCCTCCTCTATGTAGTCAACATCCTTCAACCATTGCGAATCACAAAATGTACATTGCTTAGCTGGTTTCAGTTTTAATATCATATCATCTCCTGTGTGTACTGGGAAATAAATTATTCTATCAGAGTCAGAGAGATGTTTGGAGAAGCTTTCTTTTAACTGGTTTAGGATGTCTATTACAAGATGCCTCATTTTCAAAGTAGATACACCAAAGTTTTCATTTTTTTCAGCTATTATCTTTATCTTTTCAATGGTGTCAATGTAAGTATCCATCGTTATTTGACTTACACAACCAAGATCCATGAAAAAGTCTTTTAGGTGATGAAGCTCAGGTGGCAGGGTATTCAAGAATGGTTTCAGATCAATACCATCACTACTTGACTCAACAACCACATTACTGGCAGAAACAAATCTGTCACCAATCCAAATGTACCTTGCATTGAGAGTTCCCATGCTTTTCAGCAAAGCCATTTTAACCTCTTTGATTTCTCTGCAAGAAAGCCATTCATAAATTTTAGTGATGACTGGTAAAAATGAAGATTTGTATTTATTTGCGTAACTGTCTATGACAACAGCTAAATGTTTGACTACAGTTCTTGTATCTGGCTCAGCTATCCATTCAAAATGCTCAGCAAGTTCTCCAAATGACCGGCAGTCTATAACTGGGACAACAGACCCAATTAGATTGGTGTATTTTGATGATTTGATTTCAGAGGGTGCACACAGTGTTACACCTGCATTTTTGTTATAATACGGTAGATGAGCAGGATATGATTCTGTTCTATCTTGTTGAACAATAATGCATTTCAAATCGTGCAAACTACATTGTCTCAGCAAAGACACATTACCCTCAAGAACTTCTAGAAGAGCATTTGTTTTCAGCTGATCCAGAGGCATTGTGCCAGTTGACATCTTATGAATGATGTGACAGGTATTCTCTATTTCTGCAGGAGTAATATCTTTCCTCGACTTCAATCCCAGAGTTCTCAGTCCAGGTAAGTAGTCTGCCATTTCAAGGTCAAATACTAAGTCAGAAGGAACTACAGGTTCTCCTCGAAACAGATGTAACAGTAAATCATCAGATGGATCAAAGAGCTCATTTGGTCTGTGCATTTGTTTATCATCAGCTTCAAGAAATCTTATTTCTTTTGCCATTTCAGTTGCTTCTTTGTTATCTTTGTATAATCTTTGCTTCAGGAACCAGTACATAAACATTTTCTTTTCATCATCTGTGTATCTATCAATGTTCTTCATTGTTTCCAGTACCATATCCAATTGGCTACATAGTCTACCTCCCAAATTTCTTACTAACATTTTCTCCAGAGACATTTTCTCATCAGTCGAGTGAACCATTAATTTGGGTGTCGGAAAGCGTACAGGAAATTCATTCTCATCAAACATAGAATTATTGTCATCTATAGAAATCCATCTTGGTTCAGAATTTATGGCTGTGTATTCCTTGAACAACAGTAATTTGCACAGGAGATAGGTTGCTTTCTCTGAAATATCACCAGTCAGCTTACCTGACATGAACGACACAAGAGCATTTCTTTGTTTTTCTGATGACTGATCATTAAATGCATCTACTCTGGACACATCTATATGTTCAATAATCCTTGCAATGCTTTCACTTGACCCATCATGCAAATATGGCTGAACCAAGTCAAGTGGCATCCATTCTGGTATGTTCTCAACTATAGTCACAGAGAAGAGCTCAAATGACTTGCAGACATCCTCATTTAGCTGATAAGATTTGTGAATTCTCAGAAGAAGCAGGTCTGTCAGTGGATTTAGTTGAAATGACTTGGCTCTATTCCAACTTGATTTTTTCTTTGTTATTGGGAAAAGAGGCAAGTCACAAAACTTACTAACATCTCTCGTGAACTTGACTTCTATATATTCCCAAATAGCTTGAATCCATTTTTTCCAAACTGGAGTTATTGCCTGACTGACTGTAACTACAAGATCTGGTCCAAAGTTGTTTCTCAGTGTAAGCTTTATCAATTCAATCACAGAGTTACAGTCGACAATTCGCATCTGGTAGTGACCTGTAATATATAACAATATATCATATTGTTATATTTTCCCAACCAATAAAGCCAACGCTACCAAAAACTGCTGCAAAAAAGATGTCAGCATACTCAACTTTTCCAAAATACTCAAAACAAAGGTGCAAAATAGTCAGTATTTTAAATGGTAAGGGAACTCCAAACTTTTAAGTTAAAAAGAGATGGCTTATTTTTTGGCTAACTCTTTTTTCAACACATGACAGGTTATATTGGTATATGGCACATCAAATTTTATAATTGGAGGAAGACCTCAAAATACTTTTCTGAGAAGATCCTCTGTCCTTCAGCAAGTGACATACTTTCTCACATAAAGTTTATGGTCGGAGCAAGGTTATTACTTATAGTTACCAAGTCATCAAGGTAACTAGCCATCAAGGTTAACTAATCATCAAGGTAACTAGTCATCAAGGTATCAAATCATCAAGGTAACTAGTCATCAAGGTTAACTAATCAGCAAGGTAACTAGTCATTAAAGTAGTTAGTAATCAATGTTAACTAAGTATCATGGTAACTAGTCATCAAGGTACCAAGTCATTAAGGTAACTAGTCATCAAGGTTAACAAGTCATCAAGATTAACTAGTCACCATAGTAACTAGTCAAAAAGGTATCTAGTATTCATGGAAACTAGTCATTAAGGTTAACTAGTCATCAAGGTATCAAGTCATCATGGAAACTAGTCATCAAGGTATATAATCTTCATGGTAACTAGTCATTAAGGTTAACTAGCCATCAAAGTAACTAGTCATCAAGGTATCAAGTCATCAAAGTAACTAGTCATCAAGGTATCAAGTCATCAAGATTAACTAGTCAGCAAGGTTAACTAGTCACAATGGTAACTAGTCATCAAGATATCTAGTCTTCATGGTAACTAGTCATCAAGGTTAACTAATCATCAAGGTAACTAATCTTCAAGGTATCTAGTCATTAAGGTAGTTAGTAATCAATGTTAACTAATTATCATGGTAACTAGTCATCAAGGTATCAAGTCATTAAGGTAACTAGTCATCAAGGTTAACAAGTCATCAAGGTTAACTAGTCACCATAGTAACTAGTCAAAAAGGTATCTAGTATTCATGGTAACTAGTCATTATGGTTAACTAGTCATCAAGGTTAACTAGTCATTAAGGTTAACTTGCCACCATGGTAACTAGTCATCAAGATATCTAGTCTTCATGGTTGGTAACTAGTCATCAAAGTTAACTAACCATCAAGTTAACTAGTCATCAAGGTTAACTAGTAATCACAGAAACTAGTCAACAAGGTAACTAGTCAACAAGGTATTTAGTCATCAAGGTTATCTAGTCATCAAAGTTTCAAGTCATCAAGGTTTACTAGTCATCAAGGTTAACTTATCATCAGATTTACTAGTCATCAAGGTAACTAGTCATCAAGATTAACTAGTCAACAAGTTAACAAGTCATCAAAGTAGCTAGTCATCAAGGTAACTAGTCCTCAAGGTATATAGTCATCAAGTTATCTAGTCATCAAGGTTAACCAGTCATCATGGTAACTAGTCATCAAGGTAACTCATCATCAAGGTTAACTAGTCATCCATGTTTACAAGTCACCAAGGTAACTCGTCATCAAGGTTAACTAGTCATTAAGGTATCTAGTCATCAAGGTATCTAATCATCAAGGTTAATTAGTCATCAAGGTTAACTAGTCAACAAGGTAACTAATCATCAAAGTATCTAGTCATCAAGGTAACTAGTCATCAAGGTTAACTAGTCAAAATGGTGACTAGTCTTCAATGTATCTAGTCTTCATAGCAACAAGTCATCAAGGTATCTAGTCATCAAGGTATCTAGTCATCAAGGTAACTTGTCATCATAGTAACTAGTCACTAAGGTAATTAGTCCTCAAGGTATACAGCCAATCAAGGTAACTAGTCACCATGGTAACTAGTCATCAAGGTAACTCGTCATCAAGGTTAACTAGTCATCCAGATTAACTGGTCATCAATTTATTTAATCATCAAGGTTAACTAGTCATCCTAGCTAACTTGGTATCAAGGTATCTAGTCATCAAGGTTAACTAATCGTCAAGATTAATTAATCATCAAGGTTAACTAGTCATCAAGGTTAACTAATCATCAAGGTTAACTAGTCATCAAGGTATCTAGTCATTAAGGTTAACTAGTCATCAAGGTTAACTAATCATCAAGGTAACTAGTCATCAAGTTTAACTAATTGTCAAGGTTAACTAGTCATAAAGGTAACTAGTCATCAAGGTTAACTAGTCATCAACATAACTAGTCTTCAAGGTAACTAGTCATCCATGTAAATAGTCATCAAGGTAATTAGTCATCACAACAGTTTCCACAGCCATCAGTGTTACAACCAGGATAACTCTGTTTTTGGTAGAGTTATTGCCCTTTTTTAAAACTCTCAACTCAATCTGAGTCATCTGACAGCCAAGTTCTCAAATGTAGAGCATACTGTCCTCCGACAGCTCTTGTTTTATAAATATCCTACTTCACAATATATCTGGTCAACATTTCATACCTTCTCTGGTCCGCAGTCTACAAATCTGCTTTCAATAGTTATACCCACCTCATAGACCTGACAATAGCCATCTCAGACAAGCTAGCTTATTAGGTTTTAATTGAAACAAAAAAGCTCTGTTTCTTTCAAAAAACAACAAAAGGCATCTTTTAAAGCATAAGGGCAAGTAACTCACATAAAAAATGGTGAGACTGATAAATTCAGGTACTGTCTCATATCTTATGTACATGTATCATTTCCAAAGTAAGATTAAACAAAAGGTTGCCATTAACGTGGTCATATCCCCTGCCACCTCATTAACCCTTAGAGACATTTCCAGAGAAGTGGATTTAAATTATACAAAATGAAAAAGTCGCCGAGCACAGAAATCACATGTAAATGCCACAAACTGAAATACTGTAATGACACATTGTCTTGTCCCAGTGAGCACTCATCTAATGTTCTAAATCGAACCATAAAGTTATAACCGCAAAACAAAACAAACACAATCTTTGATGAACAGACCCACATTCACATCACACATTGTCTTGGGCTGGTTAGCATTTGTACCAATTTATTTAAAAATACAATCACAACTAAAGATGATACGGTCCGGACATCAGTGGACAGATGGAGCTGTGACATTGGCCTTTGAAGAACAGACCCCAGTCATTCGCATGACACATCATCTTGTCCTAGTGAAACTTTGTGCCTAATTATTTAACAAGAGGGCCAAGATGGCCCTATATTGCTCACCTGACTAACCTTGAGTCACCCTACTTAAGTAGATTATATAATACATGTACACTCAAAATTCCAGAAAAACGAGATGGACGAATAGTTAGAATTTTGATTTGTTTTGAAGATGTAACAGATGCGTAGAAGAGTTCAAACTTGGTAGAGGTTGACCCATGGTAAATGTCAGTGAAATTATGTTATATTATCAGTAGATTCTGACATGAAAGTTTTTGAAGTTTTTACTATAGCTGCCTATATAGTAAACTAGCACCTCACTGTGGTGGTCATGTTTTTTAATGAATCACAACGGCTTGAACAAACTTGGTAAAGGGTCACCCAAGGAACATTTCTGCAAAATTTTAAACTCGATCCGGTGGTTTCTGACAAGAAGATTTTTCAAGTTTCTACTATAGCTTATATAGTAAACTAACCCCACCCCTTGGCCGCCATGTTTTTTGACGAATCACTACGGTTTGAACAAACTTGGTAGATTTTAAAATCGAGCCAGTAGTTTCTGACAAGAAGATTTTTTAAGTTTTTACTTATTAAACTTGCCCTGCCCCCTGGCAGCCATGTTTTTTGACGAATCAAGATGGCTTAACAAAATTGATAGAGGGTCACCCAAAGAACATTTCTGTGAAATAATTTTAAAATCAAGCCAGTAGTTTCTGACGAGAAGATTTTCTAAGTTTTTACTAATTAAAATTGCCCCACCCTCTGGTGGCCATGTTTTTTGACAAATCAAGATTGCTTGAACAAACTTTGTAGAGCGTCACCCAAGGAACAGTTCTGTGAACTTATTTTAAAATTGAGCCAGTAGTTTCTGACAAGAAGATTTTTTAAGTTTTTACTTATTAAACTTGCCTCGCCCCCTGGCAGCCATGTTTTTTTTGACAAATTAAGATGGCTTGAACAAACTTGGTAGAGGGTCACCCAAGGAACATTTCTGTGAAATTATTTTAAAATTGAGCCAGTAGTTTCTGACAAGAAGATTTTTTAAGTTTTTACTTATTTAACTTGCCTCGCCCCCTGGCGGCCATGTATTTTTGACAAATTAAGATGGCTTGAACAAACTTGGTAGATGGTCACCCAAAGAACATTTCTGTGAAATTATTTTATAATTGAGCCAGTAGTTTCTGACAAGAAGATTTTTTAAGTTTTTACTAATTAAAACTTGCCCTGCTCCCTGGCGGCCATGTTTTTTGATGAATCAAGATGGCTTGAAAAAACTTGGTAGAGGGTCACCCAAGGAACATTTCTGTTTAGTTATATCAAAATTGGCCAAGTGGTTTCAGAGAAGTTGTTAGAAGCTAGAAGTTACAGACAGACGATGGACGACAGACGACGGACACCAGGCGATCACAAAAGCTCACCTGTGAGCCTACTGCTCAGGTGAGCTAAAAATGCAATCACAACTAAAGAAAATACTGTCAGAAAAGGAATAAACGCAATGTATACATTGGATTTCAAACACTTGATCTTAAGCTATGACCTTGACCTTTGACGAGCCGACTCAAGTCATTCGCATGACACTTCGTCTTGTCCTAGTGAACACTTGTGCCCTACCAAGTTATTTAAAATTCCAATCACAGCTTAAGATGATAGACAAGAGGAAACAGTGTATACATTAGATTTCCAAACACATGACCTTGAGCCATGACCTAGACCTTTGACGAACAGACCCAAGTCATTCGCATGACACATCGTCTGGTCCTATTGAACATTTGTGCCAAGTTATTTAAAATTGCAATCACAACAAAAGAAGATACGGTCCGGATAAGAGAAAACACAGTGTATACATTGGATTTTCAAACACTTAACCTTGAGCTATGACCTTGACTTTGACACATTGTCTTGTCCTAGTGAACATTTGTGCCAAGTTATTTAAAATTCAAATCACAACTGAAGGAGATACTGTGCAAGGGAAGCATGCATGCACAGACACAGCCCATTTCTATATCCCCCGCTCCGCTCTACAAACGATGGAGGGGGATAAATAGGTTGCAAGCATAAAAACTCAGCTCTGTTGTCATGACAAGATCCAAATGTGCAAGTTTTGATGATTCAGAAAACTTGCCCAAGCATTTATATGGCAACATGGTCACTAAAAATGAAATTTGAGACGATACAATGAACAATAATAATTTCAAATTATTTCACTTCAGCACTTGCATATATGCGAGTTGTCTTAGTTGGTATCTGACTATCAATCCAGGGGTCGTGAGTTTTAATCCGTTCCCGGTAATAATCTCCATGATGATTGATATTCGACACTGTTATTTGTCTCTCAACTGATAGCTGATTTAAGAGAAAAAGTTAACGGCTTCTTGCGGAGATGGATGTACTCGATTATAACATCCCAGGAAAGAGTGGTTAGGTTAACTGATCATCTGTTAGTCCTCAATGGCATAGACAATGATGCTTAATATTCAAACAAAGAAACAACACTTACATGCATGTGCAAGACCACTAAGAAGTCTGTAGCTGTGTTCACGTATCTGTGCAGAGACAAATCTCTCCTCCTCTCCTGGAAACAGGTTGATGACATCGAGCTTATCTAGAAAGACAGCATTCCCTCTTCTGAATGATGCAAATGTCCCATCCTGCAATGGCAACAGTTCCAAGTCTGCAATATGATCAACGTTGGACCCTGTACACAAATATTCAAAAAGGTTTTCTTTCTCATCCAGTGAAACTCTCTTGTATGTTTCATACTGCTTCAAGTGCTCTGCCAAGAACTGTGGTGTCAGCTCAGTCATACGGCACTTTGTGAATAGAATCGCTTGAAGTACCGACTTGGGAACTTGTGTCAAATTGACATCATTGTTTTCAATTAATGTTACAATTGTGTCCATACATCTTTCTTCATTAGCTTTCAAATATCCCTTTGACAAAGTAACAACCGCTTCATCAATGCCTACCCATCTTCCCTTTCTGTTTTCTGTGAACAACATTTTCTGAGAAATTATCATTTTGATGAATTCTTCAGCGAGAATGCGCCATCTGTCATTGACAGAACTGAGGTCAGGCACCATATTATATGCAGCTAGTATCAGATGCCTCGGATTGTTTTCCATTCGACTAAGTTCGATTAAGCATTCAAAGAGCTTTGCACATGCACTTGGCAGAACCTCGCCAACAAGAGCCAAATTCCAGTCTACTGCTTTGTCTGTGTGCATCTGTAAACGCACCTGGTCATCGGATGGCCATTTTACATGGCGTCTGTTTTGACTCAACGCAAAGAAAGCATTCACGTGAACAGGTAATCCGGACAGACTGTGCTTTTCTTGAGGTAAGGGTTGGAAGCAGAATACGTGTCCATCAGTGTGGTTGTAAGCACAGTTTTCATGTATTGGCGCAGCTACTCCAACTAAAGGATGGTATGACAAACTTGCATCTTCAACTAGCAATTTTAAGCGATCAGACATTTCTCCACCTTTAAGGTAGTTCACTATGAGCCACCGTGACTTGGATACCTCATCTTTGCTTTGTTTTCTTTTCAGTCTTGTTTTCACTGTTACATCTATGGAACTGTAAACTGGATCTCTGGGAACAGATTTACCAATTTTTTTAAGCATATCTACAAAGTTTCTTTTTTTTTCCAACAAGGTACTGTCTTTATTGTCAATTTCCACACAGAAAAGCTCATCATTTGGTCCAGTGTTTGTCTTCTTTGTCGAGTTTATATTCCTCTCTTCTTTGAGGTCAAGTTCACAAACGTTGGAATAAAGATGAATTTTCTGAATACTCTTCAGGAAAAGAACACTTCTCTTACTGTCAGATGTGAAGGATTTTAACAAATCCATAACTTTGTCCTCATTGTAGACATTATCGGACAATTCAGATGGTTCCGTTCTAAGAGGGAACCAGAATAGAGTGCCATTGTAGTGTCCTGTATCTAATACCTCATCAGTGAAGCCAAACATCCCACGCAAAGATTCCAGGAAATCATCTATATCTAAGCGACTACTTTGTCGCAGCAACTTTAACTTGATGGTTACACAAACGTGTCCAAATTCTGTCTCGTGTGGATTTAAAAGCAACAGATTGACACCACTTACTATGCATGGGAAATCTGAAATGAAACAGATACAATAATTTATATTTCATATTCTTATTTACTTAATCAGGGAATCCAGGAGTCTTGAGTTTGAATCCCCGCCCAGCCACAGTCTAAATAATGATTGATATACATCAGTGTGTTTCATAGTCATTCATCTCAGAACTGATTCATATGGGAAAGTTAACAGTTGCTTGCAATGATGGATCCGATGTGCTTGAGTACTGGTTAATTGTTCAGAATCTAAGGAAAGAGTGGTAAGGTTAACTGATCATCTGTTAGCCCTCAATGGCATAAAAAAAGCATTAATTATTCAAACTAACGATAGAATTAGAATTTTTTAATGAAAATAAAAAGGGTGGGGTGGCATGAAGATTTGGGGGCAGGCGGGGATAATAATCTTGCAATTATTTTATTATGGCCTCATACCACTGGCATATTGTCATGCAGGGTTCAGCAGTTCAAAGCAATGTGAGCTTAACACCATGGTAATTTGTATTTTCAAATCATGGAATTTTGAGACTTAATACCTTCAAGACAACAGTTTACTGACAATCATAGTAGATTGTCATTCTACTTCTATAACCCATTAAACTTGACATGAAAACTTTGTATTTTACTGACAATAGTAGCAGGTTGTCATTCTACTTCTATAACCCATTAAACTTGACATGAAAACTTTGTATTTTACTGGCAATAGTAGCAGGTTGTCATTCTACTATTATAACCCATTAAACTTGACATGAAAACTTTGTATTTTACTGACAATAGTAGCAGGTTGTCATTCTACTTCTATAACCCATTAAACTTGATATGAAAACTTTGTATTTTACTGACAATAGTAGCAGATTGTCATTCTACTTCTATAACCCATTAAACTTGATATGAAAACTTTGTATTTTACTGACAATAGTAGCAGGTTGTCATTCTACTTCTATAACCAGGGCTAGAATTTAACTTTTTTGTACACTGGCAATTTTGGCCAGTGCCTAAAATTTCAACTGGCCAAATTTGAAACCAACTAGCCAAACCAATTTTCGCAGAAACTTGTAGTCCTAATGTCTAAATAAACCCAACATTAATTGTTCCAAAGCCTGCGTTTTATTTAATATACATTATTAGCTTGTATTTATTTTATAGACAATGGTATCAAGGTTATTATTATGTTAAGGTATTTCAATTTCAAAGCAGTACTTAAAAAATAAAATTGTCTGTTATTTATTATACTACCATATATATAAATGCATACAATGATATATCATAAATAAACATTTTTAACTAAACAAAAATATGAATCGTGGATTCAACAATAACAAGTGTACAGAGACTGAGATTGAGACATACACACATTTCTATTTATAGAATTAATATAGCCAATGGCCGTTCGTTTTAAAATTAGATCTAGATCTAGCCAAGGACGATTCTTTAACATGTGTAAATGTTGTGATATCATAGTAATATAGTTTAATTATTATGGATGATCTGTCGATCGCGTGGTTTCTACAATTGACACACCATTTTGTCATTGTCAAGTTTATAGCCCAGTGTGATATTGAGCTGTCGCTTCCATTTCATTACAGTATTAACAGAAGGATCATTTCTCTTTTTTCTTGTTGGGACTCGCTTCCATTCATCAGTTCAATGGAGAAAAAGATGTTATTTTATCAGCCATTTTAACAGCTGACAAAATATGTTAACAATAAATTTGACGGGTTTCAACTTTACTTTTATTTTATAGAGTGAGTGCGCGATCGATCAAACTAGACGCAGTCTACTCATTATGTTGTTGACGGGTTTTAACTTTACTTCTTTTTTGCAGAATGAACTCGAGATCAAAAACAATTGGACGCAGTCTTCCCATATTAACTTTTTAATACATGGAATTGACAATCGTGCTGCTAGGGGGTAATTTGGCGCGAGAAGCAAAAGACATTGGGTAAAATTGACAATAACTCGTTTTTTTTACCAGGATAATAATTGTTTATTTTCAAAAATCAATAAAATGAATATAATAAGTAATTTTCTCAACTTGAAATCCACTCGCAAAAAAATGCCAGCATAAGTAATTTCAACTCGCATTTTCAAAATACAGCTCACATTTTGCGGGTGGCGAGTGCTTAAATTCGGGCCCTGATAACCCATTAAACTTGATATGAAAACTTTGTATTTTACTGACAATAGTAGCAGGTTGTCATTCTACTTCTATAACCCATAAAACTTGACATGAAAACTTTGTATTTTACTGGCAATAGTAGCAGGTTGTCATTCTACTTCTATAACCCATAAAACTTGACATGAAAACTTTGTATTTTACTGGCAATAGTAGCAGGTTGTCATTCTACTTCTATAACCCATTAAACTTGACATGAAAACTTTGAAGTTTACTGACATTAGTAGCAGGTTGTCAGTAAACTTCTATAACCCATTAAACTTGACATGAAAACTTTGTAGTTTACTGACAATAGTAGCAGGTTGTCATTCTACTTCTATAACCCATTAAACTTGACATGAAAACTTTGTATTTTACTGGCAATAGTAGCAGGTTGTCATTCTACTTCTATAACCCATTAAACTTGACACGAAAACTTTGTATTTTACTGGCAATAGTAGCAGGTTGTCATTCTACTTCTATAACCCATTAAACTTGACATGAAAACTTTGTAGTTTAAAGATATTGATGTCAGGTTTTACCTAAAGGAGCATTTAACTATCTGCTTTGAAAACTCAGCCCAGAACAAAAGTAACATGTTTCATGTAATCATTACTCACTTGGTGTTTTCAATAAGGCCAACTCAAACTGTGTTAACTGTTTCCCATCCAACCCTTAAAAATCCTCCATCTCGATGTATTTTGTTGTTTGGTTTGTTTTTTTTTCTCGAAAATTATCATGCTGACATGTATGGAATAAGAGGTTGTAAGAGTCTGATTTGAAATCATCAGATGTTATAAAAAGTAAAAGAAAAAAATAAAATAAAAACAGAGATCCATTTATTTCTTGGAGCAAAACAATAAACACAGCTACCATTACCTTTGGCCTAAAAGGCAAATACATGTACAATAGGTAGTTTATCCCTTAACTCCATAGATACGTGTTTTCCCGCACCAATCACAGAAGGCCTTTGAAAACAGTGCAGGAAGAGTTCAGATTACTCGTAACGAGCAATCTGAACATTTCCTACAAAACTGTATCCAAAGGACACAGATGTCCCTGCAAAACTATTTTACCAAAAAATAAGATGAAAAGAGGCTGTAAATCCTTGAAAAGTTGACCAACATTGACAAATACTGAACTTGACCTGTATTTTATATTTATACAGCTACGTAGACTCACTGGAAGTCTTATTAGTAAAAATGTACTTGGTAGAGGTTACACTGGATACCGCCATGCAGGTAGTGTACATGTATTAGACAGGAAAACTTTGTAACAGATGCACATTTGAGGACAAGAAAAATATGCAGCCAAACCAGGATTCAAACCCAGGACCTTTTGCTGACAGGATGATTGAGATTGTCTGACTGTTAACATACATTTCTCTCCTTTTAAGTTACAAACACACTGTGGCATATTCCCCACAAATTTGGAATCTGTCCACTTAAAATTTTTCATAGAGACCAGAGAATCATTTGAATTCTTCTCGATATATTTCAATATATATTTTCAACATATTTCAGGTTATATATGGCATATCCAGTTTTGTTGGTGGAGGAAGACCTCAGAATGAACCACCGTCCTTCCGTAAGCAACTGGCAAACTTTTACAACATAAAATGTTTGGAACAAGCAGGATTTGAGCCTACACACCTGGACCTTCCTGGGCTCTACCGACTGAGCTAGCCAAACAGCTGACATACATTTCTCTACTTACAAAGCAGGACCACACCATGACAGTGACATATTTAAACCATGTGCCATAGTTTAAAACCAGAAAACCATTGTGACCAGATCATCCCAAGTAGTTATAGTCTAACAAAATTTCTAACAAAAGCAAAAGTGTGAAGAAGGTTTAAGCAGCTAAATGCTTGCATCACTGCGTATTGTTTCATATAATATTTTCATAAATAAAATGGTGATTACCTGTTAAATGAAACACAGATTTGAATCCAAGTCCAAATCGGCCAATCTGTAGAAGGTCATCCACTTTGACACTGTTGTAGACCATCTTGATTCCTCGCCAATCTCGCTCCGTAAATACTGCGTTGTTGTAGAAAACCATTGCAGGGGCCTGATAATAATGTAGAAGGGTATGTAATTAAAGTCAAACCTGTATTAAGCAGCCTGTCAACGGAAGGAACAAAAGTGGCCTTTTAAGACAGGTGGTTGCTTAATACAGTTTAATTTGCTCTTGGGGCATAGAAATGGGAAATGTGGCTGCTTAATAGAGGTGACTGCTTACACAGATTTGACTGTATATATACATATGTGGAGATAATTATCTTTGAACAACCAGACATAAATGTACAGACCAGACAAAGGTGATAGACATAGAATTGGATCATGAACATAGTAATTTATTATTATCCCAATTATCAAATAAGTGATTGATTGATTGATTGATTGATTGATTGATTGATTTAATATTTAGCATCATTTTTTATGTCATTGAGGGCTAACAGATCATCAATTAACCTAACCACTGTTTCAGAGGATCCTGAAAGGTAAACCAGTACTCGAGCACACCCCATCTCCGCAAATTACTGATAACTTTCCCACTTGAATTAGCAGTGAGAGACGAATGATAATGAGACAATATGTTGAATATCAATCGTCATGGAGACTGTTGCCAGGTGAGGATTCAAACATCACGACACCTGGATTGATAGTCACACGCGTTACCGACTGAGGTAATTGGGCCCGGCTAAAATAAGTAAAATTATTATATATATTTACATATATACATGTATGCTGATTCCATGGTAATACTCTTGTAAGTAGATACTTATTGTAGTCACAACCTCGACTGTTTTCCACTTATTTTAGTCACATTTTGGCTGTTTTACACTTATTTTAGTCACATTCCTCACTGTTTTCCACTTTGTCACACCCCTGACTGTTGTATACTTATTTTAGTCACACCCCTGATTATTTTCAACTGATTTTAGTCACATCCCTGGTTGTTTTCCACTTATTTTAGTCACATCCCTGACTGTTTTACACTTATTTTAGCCACACCCCTGATATTTTTACACTTATTTTAGTCACATCCCTGACTGTTTTCCACTTATTTTAGTCACATTTTGGCTGTTTTACACTAATTTTAGTCACATTCCTCACTGTTTTCCACTTTGTCACACCCCTGACTGTTGTATACTTATTTTAGTCACACCCCTGATTATTTTCAACTGATTTTAGTCACATCCCTGGTTGTTTTCCACTTATTTTAGTCACATCCCTGACTGTTTTACACTTATTTTAGCCACACCCCTGATATTTTTACACTTATTTTAGTCACATCCCTGACTGTTTTACACTTATTTAAGTCACATCCCTGATTGTTTTACACTTATTTTAGTCACAACCCTGACCCCTGATTGTTTTCCACTTGTTTTAGTAACAACCCTGACTGTTTTACACTGATTTTAGTCACACCCCTGATTATTTTACGCTTATTTTAGTCACATCCCTGACTGTTTTACACTTACTTTAGTCACATCCCTGTCTGTTTTATACTTATTTTAGTCACATCCCTGATTGTTTTCCAGTTATTTTAGTCACACCTCTGACTATTTTACACTTATTCTAGTCACATCCCCGACTGTTTTACACTTACTTTTGTCAAAACCCTGACTGTTTTACACTTATTTGAGTCACATCCCTGACTGCTTTACACTATTTTAGTCCCCCCCCCCCAACTATTTTACACTTATTCTAGTCACAACCTTGGCTATTTAACACTTATTCTAGTCACATCCCTGACTGTTTTACACTTACTTTTGTCACCAACCCTGACTGTTTGACACTTATTTTAGTCCCATCCCTGATTGTTTTCCAGTTATTTTAGTCACATCTCTAATTGTTTTCCACTTGTTTCAGTCACAACCTTAACAGTTTTCCACTTGTTTTAGTGACATCCCCGGCTGTTTTACACTTATTTTAGTCACAGCCCTGACTGCTTTCTACTTATTTCAGTTTCACCTCTACCTGTTTTACACTTATTCTAATTACACCCCTGACTCTTTTTAGTTGCACCTCTGACAGATTTACACTTATTTTAGTCAAACCTGTGACTATTTTACATTTATTTTAGTCACTACTCTGACAAGTAGAGCATCAGTCTCACATGCATAAGATTACGAGTTCAATCCCTGGTCGGGTCATACCAAAATTTGAAAAATGGTACCAGAAGCTTTATCAGCATTAAGATGATAGTTCTAGGTCTCGTTGGCCTGTTGTCAGTATAATGTGACTGGTTGGTGTATCAGACCATGTATCTGCATTATGATAATCCAGTGTGGCAGCTCTCAGAATACTGTCTCAAGTAGACACTGGAAAATTGTTGAAAGTGATGCTAAACGCCATACAACAACAACTGTTTGCCATATATTTTACTCAAACATGTGACAATTTCACGTTTACTTATCATAACACTTATTTCAGTTACAACCCTTACTGTTTTACACTTATTTTAGTTACACCCACAACTGTTTTACACTTATTTTAGTTACACCCTGGCTGTTTAACACTTATCTTAGTTACACTTGACTGTTTTACACTTATTTTAGTTACACCCCTGACTGTTTAACACTTATTTTAGTTACACCCCTGACTGTTTTTTCAATTATTTTAGTTACACATGACTGTTTTACACTTATCTTTAAGTTACATCCCTGACTGTTTTACACTTATTTTAGTTACACCCCTGACTGTTTTACACTTATTTTAGTTACACCCCTGACTGTTTTACACTTATTTTAGTTACACCGCTGACTATTTTACACTTATTTTAGTTACACCGCTGACTATTTTACACTTATTTTAGTTACACCCCTGACTGTTTTACACATTCTTACCCTGAAGAATCTTCTGTACTCCTTTTCATTGGGTTCAGGTCTGTTGATTGTCCTACCATCATACATAATGGCCATCTGTGAGGCGCCAGCATCATCCGCATTCTGGACCAGCTCCTGAGTGATGGAATGTGTAACATATTATGTACAAGCTCAAAAACAATCTGTGAACACAGTCCAAACATAAAGATGCCATAACAGTGTGACAAATGCTCTCAATGTGGAAATATCCGTTAACAAAGATTATGTTAGATATTCAAACAAAGAAACATAAAGTGAAGAAAATTCTAACTAATATTCAGAAGCCTACTTTAATGATTTGTCCATCATCCGGGTACTCGTCCAGTATGGTCTTGATTTGTTTAAGTAATGGTGGCAGCTCCATGCCGGAGAACTCCTCCACGGCTGCATGCCTATCACCTGCCCCATCTGTAAACATACAACCATCTCAGATGTCATTACGACAGAAAAAGTAGTACTTACATTTAGGGTTACTTGACACAAAAAATAGGGTAGGTAGGTAGGTAGGTAGGTAGGTAATTTTTCTTTTCTATTCTTTTTTCTTATAATTTCGTAATAATGATTTAAAAGCAAATTGATTTTAATTTGTTTTTCTGTTCTATAAAAAAACTTATTATGATAGTAAATCAAGAATGAACAATACAAATGTAGTTTCTTGACACATTAAGCAGATACGTTCCGCAGTTTTACGTACTTTAATTTAAATAAAAAAAATTTTCAAGACGTAAGGGTCGGTTAGGCAACCCTAAACACAGGTATATTTTTTTCTGGCCTTATACACAATCAGAATACCATCACCAAATCTGAGTCTTTTCAGTAATTTTCTATCTAATTAGCAAATTAAGTGTTCCTCAAATGTACAGAATTGTTTTAAAATAGTATAATTTTCATAAACTGTCAGACACTTCACATAAACTGAATTTGAAGGATATAAATTTTATTATAATGACATGATATTATGTTCCCTAATTAAACCCTCGGGCGGGGTCATTTTTAACCCTATGGACACCATTTGAACAAATCTAACAAAACTATAGTTGGTAATCATTACTACATAAACATTTTAAAAATCTGTTGGGCCGTTCATGAGATGAAGATTTTTTAAGTTTTGGACTATTTTTAGTAATGGCGGCCATCTTGAATTTCAGATCTGTATAGTCTCCTATGCAATAGAAACATCCATGTGAAGTTTCAGTTTAATTGGCCTAGTGGTTTCAGAGAAAGTTTTGCTAACTGACGACAGACATTAAACGACAGATGACGGACAAAGCGCCATCGCATAAGCCCTTCTGGCCTTTGGCCAGTAGAGCTAAAAATTAAATATTTGCCTCTGTTTAGTAAGGTAGAAAAGCCCTTTCTCATCATAGGAACCTTTTTTTAAAATTAACAAATTCAACAACAGGTGGCACCATATTGGCTGATCAAATCACATTTAAGTCCCCAGAATCACAGGATGCATCTTAAAGTACATTGCAATTTAAACAGGAATATTATATCAGTATACCCTAAACAGTTAGTATACCCTAAACAGTTAGGAAATCCCTTATCCTGGCATGTTTTTATAGATATACATGTACTATCTTGGCACATTTCTAAAGATATACTATCTTGGCATGTTTTCGTAGATATACTGTATTGACATGTTAATATAGAAATTCTATATTGGCATGCTTATATAGATATACTATATTGGCATGTTTATCTAGACATTTTATATTGGCATGTTTTCATAGATGTACTGTATTGGCATGTTTATATAGATATACTATATTAGCATGTTTTTATAGATGTACTATATTGGCATGTTTTATAGATATACTTTATTAGCATGTTTTTTATAGATGTACTATATTGACATGTTTTTATAGATATACTGTATTGGCATGTTTATAAATATATACTATATTAGCATGTTTTTATAGATGAACTATATTGGCATGTTTTTATAGATATACTGTATTAGCATGTTTTTTTTATAGATGTACTATATTGGCATGTTTTTATAGATATACTGAATTGGAATGTTTATATAGATATACTATACAGATATACTATATTGGTATGTTTATATAGATATACTATATTGGCATGTTTTCATAGTTTTACTATATTGGCATGTTCATCTAGACAATTTATATTTGCATGTTTTCATAGATGTACTGTTATGGCATGTTTATATAGATATACTGTATTAGCATGCTTTTATAGATGTACTATATTCACATGTTTTTATAGATATACTGTATTTGGCATAATTATAAAGATATACTATATAAGCATGTTTTTATAGATGTACTGTATTGACATGTTTTTATAGATATACTGTATTGGCATGTTTATATAGATATACTATATTGGCATGTTTATATAGACATATTATATTGGCATGTTTTCTTTAATGTACTGTATTGGCATGTTTATATAGATATACTATATTAGCATGTTTTTATAGATGTACTATATTGGCATGTTTTTATAGAAATACTGTATTAGCATGTTTTTTATTGATGTACTATATTGACATGTTTTTTTTATTGATATACTGTATTGGCATGTTTATATAGATATACTATATTGGCATGTTTATACAGATATTCTATATTGGCATGTTTATACAGATATACTATATTGGCATGTTTATACAGATATACTATATTGGCATGTTTATACAGATATTTTATATTGGCATGTTTATACAGATATACTATATTGGCATGTTAATACAGATATTCTATACTGGCATGTTTATACAGATATTCTATATTGGCATGTTTATACAGATATACTATATTGGCATGTTAATACAGATATTCTATACTGGCATGTTTATACAGATATTCTATATTGGCATGTTTATACAGATATACTATATTGGCATGTTAATACAGATATTCTATACTGGCATGTTTATACAGATATTCTATATTGGCATGTTTTACAGATGTACTATATTGACATGATTATACAGATATACTATATTGGCATGTTTATTCAGATATACTTTATTGGCATGTTAATACAAATATTCTATACTGGCATGTTTATACAAATATACTTTACTTGCATGTTAATACAGATATTCTATACTGGCATGCTTATACAGATATACTATATTGGCATGTTTATTTAGATATACTATATTGGCATGTTTATTCAGATATACTATATTGGCATGTTAAAGGGATTACATTGGCATATAACCGTCAATTTCCTGTCCTAAATACACATGCCAGCATGAAGATACACTTATAACTTAGAGCCACGTTTTTGTTTTTGTTTACATTTGCCATTTTCAACGAACCGCTTTCGAGTTTCCGGTCAATCATCGGATAACATCGTGAAGACACGTTCTCGATCTCGTTTTCGAGGCTTTGTTCGGGAAGATGACGGAGTTCAATGTAAACATTTTGCAATACTTTATTGCGGGACGTATTAAAGTTTTGGCTTATATTCAATTACTGTTAACTTCATAACTTTCAAGTAAATAGAGGTTATACGTCAATACATAAGCATTATTTTGTGCACACTGCAAAGTGGAAAAGTCTGGATTAACAACGTGTTTGTGTTACTTGCCAATATAATCCCTTTAAAACAGATATTCTATACTGGCATGTTTATACAAATATACTATACTGGCATGTTTATACAGATATTCTATATTGGCATGTTTATACAGATGTACTATATTGGCATGATTATACAGATATACTATATTGGCATGTTTATATAGATATACTATATTGGCATGTTTATATAGATGTACTATATTGACATGTTTTTAAAGATATACTATATTGGCATGTTTATATACGAGGGGGAATCGGAAAGTTTCTAGACTTTTGCCATAACTTATTTATATCCAATATACAATGCAAAACAGTGTTATTGTATTTTAAATAAATGTATATCGGACATATTTTGACAATTTTAGCATGATACGTCAGCTAGTAAGAAAATTAGGCACTATTCATAGCATAGCAGTTAGATATGTCTGGGCAAAATGATAACACTGTATTCAACAAAAAACAACGTCAATATTTCAACCAGGTGCTTTTGTATCAGATTTACTGAGTCACTCCTTTCAAAATACTCTCCTCCATGGTCTATACATTTTTGCCACCATTCACACCATTCAGTGAACATGTAAACAAAATTCGAAGATGGTATTCTGGACACAAAATTCTGTGAAACATGCTTTGATTCCAATATGTCTTGAAATTGACTTCCCATTTGCTCTTTTTTAATGAATGATTCCCGGCCATCTCAAAAACATTAACTTTGTGACGTTTAAACTCTAGAGACATTGAATCATTAGATTCACCGTAAGTACTTTTGTTTCTCTCTTTGAGAAGGTGTATTACCTCACATGGATTAGAACTTTACAGAACTGCGGTATTTGCTTGCTTATCCATTTTCAAGTGCCCCCGACGTCATTTAAATTTGTTTCAAACAAAATGCCATACCATAACATCATGATAATAACGTCATTTTGAGATGCGCATTATTAGTGCCATTTTTCTAAGGATGGTAAACAAGCATACAATACAGTACACATTGATATTTTCTATTTAAAAGTAAAACTCGTTTTAGCAATGCTATACTTGTTTGAATAGTAGAGGTAGGAAAAATAATAACTGCCCTGACTACGTAAATCAACATTTCCATAGTTACTATAGAATATAAACTAATGGTGAAAAATTATCAAATGTTTGCAAAATTACTGGAAATAAATAGCGGCACAGGCTCCCTCAGCATTATTAGAACACAATGATGAATAAAACAGTTACAGCAAAAGTCTACAAACTTTCTTATCCCACTCTTAGATATACTATTTTGCCATGTTTTTATAGATATACTATATTGGCATGTTTATATAAATATACTATACAGGCATGTTTTAATATATATACTATATTGGCATGTTTATATAAATATACTATACTGGCATGTTTTAATATAAATATATATACTATATTGGCATGTTTTTATAGAAATACTATCTTGGCATGTTTTCATAGATACATTATTATATTGACATGCTTTTATAGATATACTATCTTGGCATGTTTTCATAGATATACTATATTGGCATGTTTTTATAGATATATTATATTGGCATGTTTTTATATTATTATATTCTATCTTGGCAGGTTTTTATAGATACACTATATAAGCATGTTTTTATAAATATATTATATTGGCATGTTTTTTATAGATATTCTATCTTGGCATGTTTTTATAGATATACTATATTGGCATGTTTTTATAGATATACTATTTAGGCAGGTTTTTATAGATACACTATATTAGCATGTTTTTATAGATATATTACATCGTCATGTATTTATAGATATTCTATCTTGGCATGTTTTTATAGATATACTATATTGGCATGTTTTTACAGATATATATATTATACTGGCATGTTTTTTTAGATATTCTATCTTGGCATGATTTTATAGATATATTATATTGCCATGTTTTTGTAGATATTCTATCTTGGCATGTTTTTAAAAATATACTATCTTGGCATGTTTTTATAGCTGGACAAAGAAGGCTTTTAAGAAGGCGTTTAAACGCCCGGCAGACATATTGACAAAACTTAATGAGTGCCAGGTAAAACCTTACCAACAGTTACATAACAAAACTTACCAACAGTAACATAACACAATAACAAAACTTACCAACAGTAACATAACACAATAACAAAACTTACCCATTTTGAATGAGTGCTTATTTACAACTTGAAAAGTTGACACAACACATAAATATAGGCATCACTGCTTTTTGCAAGTCTGAAATGAAAGAAACCTCAAAATTATTCATTAAAAAGGTAAAAGTTAATTACAATTCGATAAGGATTCAAGTTTGGGCAATCAATCCTTCAGTAAAACTATGTTTCTTTCCTTTTTCTTTTTTGAATGCGGTTTAACACCAGCCATTTTGAACACATTTCAAGTTATATTTTTATATGGCATATCCATTTTACTTGTCGAGGAAGACCTCAAAATGAATCCGAGAAGAACCACCGTCCTTTCGCAAGTCATTGGCAAAGTGTCTTGAATTCTTTACATTAAATGGGGTTTAAGGTATTAGATCTGTTACAGTCAATATCACAACCTTGCCTAAACCTGTTTTCCTAGTTATCAGCATCCTTTAAGGGATGTATTTCCGAACTTTTACAAGATTTTACCGTCTAGAATGGAAATTATATAAATTTAAATTTAATGCCTATAACCTCGAAACGGCAAAATTAAACAACTAAGAAACACAATGAAATAGTTATAATTTTCATATATATATACTATAAATGATGTATAAAATGCATTTTTACATCATATAAACATTTCTGAAAATACAATTATACTGAACATATCTTCTTTTCCTTTTTATAAATCTAAAATAGTCTTACCCTACCCCCACTTTTGAATTTTTACTTTTTTCACAAACTATCTAAAACATCATATTTTAAAATGTTCTAGCACCATAACTATTATCATCAACCACTAATGTTGTATGCCACTGGTTTCCACATTGTTAAAAGTGAGAAATATATAAACGTAACAACTTTTTACCATCTAGTTTTTTCATTTTATGGTATTTGTTAAGATAAGTGTCAAAATCAAAGGCTCATTAAACTTCCGAAACGTTGGTCGTTTTGAGTTTTAATTTAAGTAAGTTTTATTCTTCCAGATGAAAGAATACATGTTTATTTGACCACTGAGAGATTTTGCAAATGAAAAAATAATTATAAAGCACATTATTAGTACATAATTATGAACGGGTTTTGTTTACAAATTTATGTTAAGTCTTTTTCCCATAAACACCTTCGACAGAAAATGGGAGTTATGAAGCTTGTTCGGAAACCGTCGGTCGGTAATATATGATCAATTCACTTCAGAGAGACACACAGTATGGTGAACTGTAGGGGATGTAGTTAAAAATTAAGTAACCACTTGCAGTTAGATATTTTTAAGAACATCCCCTTTATTCCCCTCAGTGTATTAATGAACTGGAACTCACAAGCTAATTTATTGCACGTACATGACGAATCATTTATATAAAATTAAAAATAAAACTACTTTTTTAATAACTGTACTAAACAAACCACCCTTGGTAGTCTCTCACTACTGACTGTGATAAAGTGACTTGTAACGTAAATATAGCAGGTGTGAAAGTATCATGCATATATGCAAGGAAGGATCCTGAACAAGAGACACTAGACCAAACTAGTATTCCGTACTCATTGTTTTTCAGTGCGCATAAACAATATAATGCATTACTACATTAGATACAGTTTTATTGCAGCCTTCAATAAATTTAAAAAAAAAAAAAAAAAAAAAAAAAAAAGCTGGGCCTGATTAGCTCAGTCGGTTACACATCTGACTATCAATCCAGGGGTCATGAGTTCAAATCCACCAACCAGCAACAGTCTCCGTGATGACTGATATACTGATTCAAGTGGGAAAGTTATCAGTTACGTGTGGAGATGGGGTGTGCTCGAGTACTGGTTAATCCCAGGAAACAGTGGTTAGGTTAACTGATCATCTGTTAGCCCTCAATGGCATAAAAATGACCCTAAATATTCAATCAATCAATCAATCAATTAAAAAAAGAAAACCCAATAACAATACATAATATTAGTGAAGCCATAACTTTTCTAGTCTTTTTAATGAACCCCTAATCTAATGGTCTTAATCCGCACACTTCCACAGTAGTATTCATTTGTGTACTTCTGAACACTGGCGGAGGTACAGTTGGAAAGCAACCAAGTCATTACAGAATTACAAACATGTAAACAAAAGTTAAAAGCTTGGTTCACTCGTCTAAGAAATACACATTGCGATTGAAGTTATTTATTTTCCAGCTTTTTTAAAAACAGTCACTAAGGGGTCTACAGGAATGGTTTTAGAGGTATGTTCTCCCTTTCCCAACCTCTATTGTTTAAAATAGAAAAAGTAGTTGGGGTGGTGGAAATGTATTACATTTGGTTTGTAACGTTAGATATATGATTATTTAATTGTCATTAACCTAATCACCCCAATTTGTCCTTTAATTATCCAATCATCAGTTGCTTAATTTTCAATCCACTAATTATTTACATGTGCAAATATACAGCATTCAATGTGAACAAGTATGTATGTTTACAGGGAATATAAACAAATATGAAATATCATGATGAATATCAGAGAGAGCTGTGCCAATTTCTGAGTATGAATCACACATGGCTTACAGCATATTTAAACAGTCAGTATATTTTCCGTTTGGATAATTTGAAGATAGCGTATATGTGCAAAATGCAAAAATTCTAGCATAATTGTTACAGAATATTTCTATACCTATTATTCGTTCATCGCGATCTTGTCCATTTGTGCAAATTCAAGGGATGATTTATACATGATTAAAAATCACATATTTATAAACAAGTATCATTCATAATGCATATTATTTATCATAACAAACTAGAATTTGCCTTTTATATAATTTGCGCATGCTTTTATTTTCATTTTTTATGAGCAGTGTAGAAAAACACAGGTAGCTTGAAGGTGCCTATTGGAAATTGGGAACATGAGATTGTTTGCATAGGTGCTAAATCAAAAGGTTGGGAAAGTGAGATACAACCGTTTTAGCAATACTATAAACACATTTAATTACAATCATTTTTGTTATCAAAAAGTAAGCATTTCAGAAGTTTAATGAGGCTTTAAAGGAAGCAAATTTGGCGACATAGTGTTTTTTCACTTCAGCTACCACCAAACAGATGATAATGCACTTGTTAAATACTGTATTTAGGCAACTGTTTGTATTAAAACAATATTGCTTGATGTAATGAAACTATGTTTATATTCTATATTATCTTGAATGGAATGTTTAATAAATTAAAAATATTACCACACTCACCCAAAAATAATCTTACTTTTTTTCAATAAATAGTTATTTTCTATTATTCTAGCACCATCACTTGTTTCAACATCGCACAGACCGCAGAGTGGTCTAGTGGTAGAGCGTATGCCTCCCATGCAGAAGGTCGTGGGTTCAATCCCCGGTCTGGTCATACCAAAGACTTTAAAAAATGGTACTAGAAGCTTCCTCGCTTGACGCTCAGCATTTAGAGGAGAGTTCTAGGCCTGGTCGACCCGGTGTCAGTATAATGTGACTGGGTGGGGTATCATACCATGTGTCTGCGGCATGATACTCCAGTGTGACAGCGCTTAGAATACTGTCTCAAGTAGACACCGTCGCGATATGACTGAAAATTGTTGAAAGCGATGCTAAACACCATACAACAACAACATCGCACATCTGACATTAACACATAATGCACGATTTTCTATATATATTTATTTCGTACATTGTTACAACTGTAATTTGAACTTTAATGAATTCTGTTTAACACATATGCAGTTTATAAATATAGTTCAAAATACCGTTCAAACTACGCTCCCATTTTTAGTTTCAGATCCTACTTAAACATCAACCATTATCTCAATCAAACCATGCAACTTAACCTGCATTTCTACAACCACCCAACCCATCTATAACCCATCTTAACAGCTGGTCTCCCCAAAGTTATTTGCCTTAAATTACTATCTGACTTTACAACTGGCCTCTCCCCAGTATACTCCTAATTTACTACATGCCTTCACACCTGGCCTCTCCCCAGTAAACTCCTAATTTACTACATGCCTTCACACCTGGCCTCTCCCCAGTAAACTCCTAATTTACTACATGCCTTCAAACCTGGCCTCTCCCCAGTAAACTCCTAATTTACTACATGCCTTCACACCTGGCCTCTCCCCAGTAAACTCCTAATTTACTACATGCCTTCACACCTGGCCTCTCCCCAGTAAACTCCTAATTTACTACATGCCTTCACACCTGGCCTCTCCCCAGTATACTCCTAATTTACTACATGCCTTCAAACCTGGCCTCTTCCCAGTAAACTCCTAATTTACTACATGCCTTCACACCTGGCCTCTCCCCAGTAAACTTCTAATTTACTACATGCCTTCACACCTGACCTCTCCCCAGTAAACTCCTAATTTACTACATGCCTTCACACCTGGCCTCTCCCCAGTAAACTCCTAATTTACTACATGCCTTCACACCTGGCCTCTGCCCAGTAAACTCCTAATTTACTACATGCCTTCACACCTGGCCTCTCCCCAGTAAACTCCTAATTTACTACATGCCTTCACACCTGGCGTCTCCCCAGTAAACTCCTAATTTACTACATGCCTTCACACCTGGCCTCTTCCCAGTAAACTCCTAATTTACTACATGCCTTCACACCTGGCCTCTTCCCAGTAAACTGCCCCCTCTTGAAGTAAAATTACATCTCCTTTTAAAGCTTGTAGCTTGAGAACACTTCCGCTAATGGTCATGATTTATCAGTATACTTCCTGCATGGATGTCGCTTAACGCCTATAAAATATATTAACAATTCTATTTTTAGCCTGCTGTTCAAACTAATTAGTATCTTCAAATCTTAAATAACTAAATGCTTGTACTTATAGCATGCCGTACACACCAGTTTTATTTTGGGTTTAAGTTTTACATTATCAAACAAAATAGAATACAATAATTAATAATTGAAGTGACTGACAATAACAAACACTATCACAAAACTCTTCTTGTAGTGTATTTCAAACTATACTACATTGTTAAAAGTAATAAAATGCACGAAAAAAGCAACTTTGACCATCATCATTACCAAAGGGTGAAATATTTTATAAAAATTTACAACCAGGGATATATTTTCATCAAACACTGTATACTTTCTATTGAAAACTTTAATTGTTAGATGAAGAAAGCTGCTAATAGAAATATTTTTTATATAAACTTTGTCTATTATCTTTAGTAATAATTGTGTATTTATTGGTTTGACTTTGCAAATGATATACAAAACTAGAACTGGTAGCTACAACAATAAAGTTTATTTTTGGGGGTCAGAAATCCTGCAAGTTTTGGAATTAATTTCTAACTCTGTTCTGTAATTATGACATGTGTATGTCAATCACAGTTGAATGAGCTGCGCAAACTATCTCTGTAAACAAACAAAATAAAAAAAAATTGAGCGGGAGTGGGATTGAACATATGCGGCCTCTGAATCGATAACCATGGCTGGCTCTGGCTCAAAATTGCTTTGCGGCATATGTTTTTCTGTGAAAATTAGCAGAGTTATAGTCCTTGTTTCAATGGACGCTCATGCACTTTACCTTCTGATTCTAATATATGATAAAGCTTGTATAGGCATAGTACCACCATTGCAAAAAGAAGTGCTTCCGTGGGGTAGTCGCATAATGGTGGTTATAAATAATCCTCATTTCTTCTTCTTTAAAAATGCGTTTTACTTATTTTAATGCTCAATTTTTTATTTGAATGGCATTATGGATGTATTTTGAACATTTTGATAGCATTGTCATGTTCGAATTGTGAATTTAAGAATGAAAATTGATGCTTGGAAATGGGGGTATGAATACATGATTTCGGATCTACTTTCACTTTGTCACCAGTGTACACACTGAGCAGAAAAAAAATCTCTTATATGACACATGACCTATACTTATCTCATCATATTTTGATAGTGCCTGTATACAATGATCATGTAAAAAGTGGTATTTTGACAAAAGTTTCAGTATTAAATGCCTGCAACTTGGCAGTATTACTTCAAATTGATAATACTTGAGGGGTAATTTGATCTTGGTTCCAAAAGTGTGACATCAACACTAAAATTTTAAATATAGTTTTTCTCTGTTTTTTGCAGTGTATTCTAAAGAGTAGCATATGCCCTCTCATATAATTATATGGGGAAGATAACTACAAGAGGAGTTTTCAAGAAAATGGGGGTCGAAAAAAGCCGCCCTGTATTGTTGTGTTCATAACGCGGTGTCCATGGACTCTATAATTTTGGAAAATTAAATCCTTCTGCACAATTTCATATGCCTGGAATGTTTCATAATGTAGTTAATATTTATGTCATTTGGTTCAGGGGACGATGAAATAGAATGAGAACAAAATAATGGAGAAACAAAAGTGGACACCGTTGTGATGAACATATGAAACCAATTTTATTTTTTTTAAACTATTTTCTACCCTTTAACTGGGACATACATTTGTTTAATAGTTAAAGAATACAGTACTTTCAACAAGTTTGAAAGAAGTTTGGAAATATATACCATATTAACCTTAAAATGATGCAATTTTGTTGATTTTGTTGCGTACGTAACATGGACACCAATTAACTAATAAATAATAATAACATACGTATCCACCACCTTTAAATATATTTTATGTTGGTTTTTATACAGTAGTAGTGTCTGATAATAATTAAACCTCCTTTTTCCAATTTTAGAATGATAGGGAGCTTTACAAGGTAGTTTTTTACTCAAATCTATAGAAAAAAGAGCGAGGATTTGTGATGATTATTTTTCATAGAAATAACATAACAACTCGATCAATTTACAGCAGACAACTTTAATAAAATAATAATGGAACATGATCAGTTGACAGCTGATAACAATTAATGGATGACATAGGCAGAAGTTGAACAGCTATTTCTTTCCGCTTTCAGGCAGATCTGAAAAATATAACAAAGGGAACTTGGTAATTCACTGGTTCATCAATAACAGACAGTTTATGGTAAAATGAAAGTATTGCAAAAACATTTATAATAAAGATTGTTTTTAAAACAAAAACAATGTTTCCTTTCACAGAAGAAAAGATTTTAAAATGTAGGAAAAGATGTGCTCATAAGAAGTGAAGTCAGGCCCGATTAGCTCAGTCCTCAGTAGTTACGTGTCTGATTATCATACAGGGGTCATGAGTTCAAATCACCAAACCCTCTGCATTCATCAGTATATCAATTTTGTTTTCATGTTTAATATAATCTAACCAAAAAGGAATATCTTCACACCTGGAAATGAGTACAGGATCCGAGATCCAATCATATGGATATTAAGTATGTCCAATTCAATTAAGATATCAGATGAAAAAATTTTGAGCTGTACCATATTCTCTACCCAAAGGCTGAGTGTAAAGAAAGGGATAAGAAAGAGCTCAAACATGTAACTACCATTTATAACCATAACAAAGAATTATGAATAACACTGAACATCTCACTTACAACCACACGATATATTGTTAGTCCATGTTTCACAGCAATGTATGTTCCCGTGGCATATCTGATAATTACATTCAATAATGATTATACAAAAATAACTTTGTACAGAATATAATGTTGTTATAATATAGATCTATACAAAGCTTAAGAAGACATCCAGTGGTATCAACTTACATAACAGCCTTGTCAGGTGGAGCCTCAGTGATTTCTGGTACTGGATTTGGGGTCTTGGTGAGGGCTAATGATTTGGATGACTGCTCTGGTCTTGTTCTTCTGAAATAGAAATATATTAAAAGATATAATATTAAAACTTAATCAACTGAAGTTATGAAAAGCAAATCATGTAATAGTGTTCATTTAGTAAAAAATTAACAATTAAGAAACCCAAAGGGAGCGACTGTAGGGAGCGATTCCATTAGTTGTCAAATGAGGTTAAACATGAACTAACTTTTAAAAGACTATTGATAATACTTGTTTTTTCATAACAGATATATTCATTTAACTATACTTCAGCGCGAAAAACTTACATATCAACAGACTTGTCAGCGTCACGGAAAACTAGTGATGTTTGTCCTCCATCAAGAGCTGTAGTCTCTGATACTGGAGACTGGACTTCAGTATGGGCTTATGCTTGAGACATGGCCTCCTCCAGTGCTAATGTTTGTGGTAATAGCTCCCACCATACTTGAAATTTTGATGTGCCAGCCACGGGATCCATCCCCGTGTCATCGAGATTCATCTCAGCTCCGGCAACAATTTATTTCTGCAATCAAAATATCACACGGATAATTTTTCAAAATCACATATTTCTTTTAAGTGTAGTAAATGCCATTAATTTATAATATGAAGAAAGACATATTCTATGATTTGAATTCGCGATAAAATAATATTTTTGTAATAAAATGCCAGCAATTATCTTTGGACTGAAACAACTAATCAGATATAGTGAAAACATTTGTGAGTAATGCCCATTTTCATATCATGCCGCAGACACATGATATGATACCCCACCCAATCACATTATATTGACACGGGGCCAACCAGACCTAGAACTCTTCTCTTAATGCTGAGCATCAAGCAAGGAAACTTTTAATACCATTTTTAAAGTCTTTGGTATGACCCAGTCGGTGATTGAACCCAAGACCTTCCGCCTGTGAGGGGGACACTCTACACCGCGGTGCGGTCTCTCCATAAGTAACTGATAACTTTCCCACTTGAATCAGCGGTGAGACAAAGGATAATGAGACACAATGTTGTATATCAATCATCACAGAGATTGTTGCCGGGTGGGGATTCAAACTCACAACCCCTGGATTGATAGTCAGACGCATAACTAACTGAGCTAAACGGGCCCTGCAACATCAGACAAAAAAATGGTTACTGTCTCCTGTTTGGAGCAATGCAAGATTCAAAATTGGAGAAAATATAAACTTAAATAACCATAAATATAGTATGAATAATGATTGACATTCTTTAGAAATTAATATTACAGGAAAATGGTTGAAATAATAAGCCTCAAAGCGGTTATGGTTTCCTTATGTGTTGTTGGTAACAAAAGACACAAAATAATTGTTCATGATAGTGTCTATTGTTATGAACAAAAAATATTTAAATAAACAGTATTTTGATATTTCAGTTTTAGGATAGTAATAACTAAACACTGAATAGTTTTCAAGTTATTCAAAATAGCTTCAATTAGTGTCACAGGTATATCTAGAAATTGTTTTAAAAGGAAACAGTTATGTTCATAACACAAAGCAAAATATACACATAAAATTGTTGTCTGTCGTAATGAACAAAACAGAATATTTAGAACTATTAGAAATCATTGTAAAATCATACATTAAATAAGCATGAACGATATCTTATATTGCAAGAAATTGAAACATCTCTTCATTGGACCAAATGATAATAAATAAGTAATCAATGTGTATTTATGTTTTGTTCATGACAAGAGACACATACTCTTTGATTCTGTGTGACATTTGCTGTTATGAACGAAACTATAAATTAGTAACTGCAAAAAGAATTAAACAAGTTGGCTTTAAAATAGCAATGAAGATACCTTACATTCTTATAAATTAAGCATTTCAAAATGATATGCGAGTTGTAATTTGTTCAGGGTATGGTGTTATTATGTTTCGTTCGTAACAAAAGACACGTAGTATTTGTAAAATTAAAGTGTCCATTGATACTAACGAGACGAATTGTGTTGCGAGTCTTATAGCTTTCTATGAGATATTCATACAAGACATCATATAAAATATGAATATTTTTTAGACAAAACACCAAAGCATTTTGCTGACATTAACAGTAACATGTAAAAAAAAACGCGATTTGTTTTGTTCGTAACGACGAGACGGTAAATATTTTGTCCATTGATATGAACACAACAGTTTATCAACAAAGTAGATAATGCAAAAAAAGGAGTTATAATTCGACATGGAACAGACAAACAAACGTTTTCTGATAATAAATGCTACTTTGAATTTACTAATTGTGTGTTTTTTCTTTGAGAACAGCTATCGTAGAGTGTTGTTCGTAACACTGGAAACTGTGTCACAGAGGTAGTTCGATCAGGTATTCAAAAAAATATTCGACCTCCACATCGTTCTAGAGCATGTCATGTCGAAATTTAAATACAAAACAATAGTTTAATTATTATTCTTTGTTGTCATGTTACACAATGTCTTTAATAAGTTCGTATATCTATAAAAATTCATATATTTAAGTTTCATGGTACTTACTTGTTATGTTCGTATCGGGACCGACAGCTTGCGGACACGAGGACAGGATGTTATTCTTTGCATATCACACTATGCGCATGCGTTTAAGCTCTATCAGTGGGAAAAACCACAATGCAGCGCGATCTATTGGTCCAAATTTACATACTAGAAATTACGATTTGTGGAATTTCAGCAGCAGTGTACGTTCGTGACGGAGTGGACGACAATTTTACTACTATATTTATAAACCGATTTTAATTGCAGTCGAAACGGTTGCTTTACATTACAATACAGTTTTCATGTCTTTCACGTGTCTACTATGATTAAATGAAGTTGTTTACACAATATGGCGTAAAACTTCCAAAAATATCGAAGAACAATATTTCACGTTGGGGTGGACACAACACGATGCGAACGAAACGCGTTTTTTAAGTTTGATTTATTTGCATTAAACAGGTGATAAATCGATAATTGAACAATACTGTATATAAAATATAATATATTCTCCATATTATGTACCAAAATACTTACATTGGATGGGTTTATTTATTTTTAATTCTGCTATTGGCTTTACCCCCTTCACGATGTCACAAATTTCGTCTATAAATTTGTGCAATTCACTAGCGAAAATTAATTTTCTCAATAACTGTTTAAATCAGTTATTTTTTTTTTATCATATTTTATCTCTTCAATTAATTACAAAAACAATGTTATACATCATTATATTTAATTCATTTTGAGAAACCCATAATTACAAAGTCAAATCAATTGCCCTCATTTGGACCAAGATCAAATTACCCCTCACTTAGTAAAAAAGAGGTAATTATGAAATTAAAAAAAAAGTTTCCTTATAAGAGTAGAGTAGTCTTTTTTCACTTATATATATTTCCAAAAAATCTTTGCACCAAATTGAACTAGTAGAGTAATAACATATGCTATCACACCGGGCCTCTTGTTATCCTATGTCTGAAAGTGCACAGGTATTGTAGCAGGAAAGATGTGTTTTCTGGTGACATGCATAACAAATCTAATTTTTACACAAACCAATAGCACTCAATTTCAAGTTAACATCCTACAATGTAGTCACAGTCTCCAAGACCCCATCTTACTTAAGCTTTGAGATAGTGATATGTAGTAAATGATGAATTATTTACTATAATATACCTATCCAGGGCTAGAATTTAACTTTTTTGTACACTGGCAATTTTGGCCAGTGCCTAAAATTTCAACTGGCCAAATTTGAAACCAACTAGCCAAACCAATTTTCGCACAAACTTGTAGTCATGAATGTCTAAATAAACCCAAAATTAATTGTTTCAAAGCCTGCATGTTATTTAATATGCATTATTAGCTTTTTTTTATTTATAGACAATGGTATCAAGGTTATTATATATGTTAAGGTACAATTCAAAGCAGTAATTCACAAAACAAAATATTTAAAAAAATAAAATTGTCTTTGTTATTTATTATACTACCATAAATAAATGCATACAATGATATATCATAAATAAACACTTTTAACTAAACCAAAATATGAATCATGGATTCAACAATAACAAGAGTTTAATTAATATGGATGATCTGTCGATTGCGGTGGTTTCTACAATTGACACACCATTTTGTCATTGTCAAGTTTATAGCCCTGTGTGATATTGAGTTATCGCTCCCATTTCATTACAGTATTAACGATAGGATTATTTCACTTTTTCTTGTTGGGACTAACTTCCATTCGTCTGTTCAATGGAGAAAAATATGTTTTTTTATCAGCCACTTTAACAGCTGACAAAATATGTAAACAATAAATTTGACGGGTTTCAGCTTTACTTTTATTTTATAGAGTGAGTGCGCGATCGATCAAACTAGAAGCAGTCTACTCATTATGTTGTTGACGGGTGTTAACTTTACTTCCTTTTTGCTGAATGAACTTGAGATCAAAAACAATTGGTCGCAGTCTACACATATAAATATTTAATACATGTCATTGACAATCTTGCTGCTAGTGGGTAATTTGGCGCGAGAAGCAAAAGAAATTTGGTAAAATTGACAAGAACTCGTTATTTTTACCAGGATAATATTTGTTTATTTTCAAAAATCAATAAAATGAATGCAATAAGTAATTTTCTCTACTTGAAATCCACTCGCAAAAAAATGCCAGCTTAAGTAATTTCAACTCGCATTTTCAAAATACAGCTCGCATTTTGCGAGTGGCGAGTGCTTAAATTCGAGCCCTGCTATCTAACAGCTATAATAAGATAGGGCCTCTGATTGTTCTCACATAACCCCACCTACTTCTGTGTTCATTTATCAGAAGTCTGCAGGAGATTAATCAACGTTTTAACCTGTGAAAAACAATATAATTACTACATTTAGGTATCAAGCAGTACTTAGTATCCTATAGAAAGTGTGTATTGAGGTGTGTGCTTATTTTCCACAGAAAAGGTGTGAGTTTCAGAAACACTCCCTGGAGACACCATTTTGAAATCATGTGCATTTAGGATTTAAACACAAACATAGTAAAGTAGGAAATAAACTTGGTTATACACAGAACAGAACAGAACATATATTTCATTAAACTTAAGCATTACAGCTCATCGTCATATATATATATACAAAATCAATACATACGTTGAAATAAGGTGGAATATGAATACCGTTGCATTAAGTTGATATTTTGTGAGAGTGTTATCTTGGTATTTAGAAATAGCCATACAAAAAGCATAAACTCAATACAAATTTAAATTACAATACAATGTATTCCAAAATAAAGTGCTTGTCTATTTTTAAACATTTGGTTACCAGCTTTTCTCAGTTATAATGACAAATAAAGTTGAACATTGTTTGCACTCTTATCTTTGGGGTTTTCCAATACTTGTATGCAAGTCACGTGACCAAGCACCTGTAAAGGAAAATTGTTAATGAATTTAGCGCACAATGCTGATCTGAGATTCGTTTGTGTTGTGTGATCTGCCCTGAGGGGAAAACACAGTTGGGTGCCAATTAACTAGTTAATTACCTTGTTATTTGGGAGAAAGGACAGTGACACTGATTACCAAAGATATTTTAGCTGTTGAAGCATATTAAAGGAAGTTAAATATATGGATAATTTAAGGAAAAGATAGTCAACGTTTTAAAACTTTCACCAAATGGAATTTCTTTGCGCCACTTTTATTTATTTTGAGCCATTGGCAAAGCCAGCGCCAGCCCTGATAATCCAATAAACTAACCTCTCTAACAACGTTGATGCGCTACAATTAGTTTATATGAACGTAACGGAACAAGTTGTGCCACGTACAATGGCGTTACAATTTTGCTCCGATCAATACCAAAATGACAAACACAAAAGTTACATTCTGTTTTGATGCCCAATTTCCCATCAATTTATTACCAACATGATAGAAATGGTCAACGTCGACATCACAGTTGTTATTCGGATCTGTTTTCTTTATATTTTCAACAACAACCCCGCCGATCACGACTTGTATTAGCTTCTTCAGCCATAATGTAAAACACTATCTGACGTCACTACACGCGAACAACACCTTGTCATGTGACAATTTTACTAAATTTAGCTACCATGACAATTTTCAAGTTGCCGGAAATTCATTACGGAAGGTTACAATTGATCACAGTGTTAGTAGCTTACTAACAAGAGCACTACAGATCTAATACCTTTATGCCAGTTTAATTGTTTGAAACAACATGAACAAGGTTATTTATGATTTTCATTGTTTTTTCCCCCCATTTTCTGATTAAAACGCTATATTTCTGAAAAAGGGAAAAGACCCACTCCCCACTTCCACCAAGACCGAAAAAAAACCACACTGATATTATAAACAGTAATAGTTTTTACACTACTGCCTATCACTCTTCATTCATATTCATATTGATGAGTAAATACTCATTGGGATAAAAAATTATCTGAATCTCTGTCAGAATTGCTGAACTTACCGGTAATCAAATACGGATTACAATGAATCTTAGATTGCCTAGTTTCTGTCTATGCAAGGCTAGTTACTGGCTATACATGCCTCAGGGCATGTGACAAAACTGCACAGATATTTTACCAATACATGGCCCCAGATAACTGTCAAAACCTCCTTTCAAAATAATACTATTATTCAACCAAGAGGACCACATTAGTCTTTGATCAATCACCTGTGGCAGTGGAGACAATGCCGAAGATGGTAGTTCTTGATAATGCAAAGGCCATTCTCAGACATTTAAAATTGAGATATTATAGATATACAACTACATGTACTGTGCAAGTTTTAAAAAGAACAAAGGGAAACTGTGGGTGCTGGAGTGCACACAAGGTCTAATAACACAAATTTTTGATGTCAGATTCATGGGTCATAACTCCAACATTGATTGTCTAATTTGATCAATTCAAGAATTCAAAAAAATAAAATTATGGTTATAATAAAATTACTTTGCAAGTTTAGTGAGAATCAAATGAAAACTTCATATGCTTGAAAGCACAAAAGGTCAAAGAACACAATTCATCATGTGCAATAACTCTGATATAATTATAATTATCGGTATACGGACAAAAGCCCCCCCGGACATAAGCCCCCTCCAACAGGTAGGGCGGACATACGCCCCCTCGATGTTTTTGCAAGGCGGACATAAGCCCCCTCGGCTAATCTTAAGGGGCGGACATAAGCCCCCTCGACCATTTTAGCAGGGCGGACAAAAGCCCCCTCGATCCCAAAAAATATAGGGCGGACATAAGCCCCCTTACCTCGTGTACAGAGCGGACAAAAGCCCCCCTCAATCCGTATAAAATAAAATAAATTGTTTGCCAAAATAGCGTATCAGACACAGCGTCACAGACGACACACCTAATGCACAAGTTATAATAATAATTATTATCGGTAATTTTTTCCCCATTGAAGCCTTTATTTTTGTTGAAAACAGCTTCAATTTACTTATGTGAAAATAGTCAGACAAAATTAAGAAAGAGGTTAAATAAAGACTAACAGGGAAACCTCCTATCAGACACAACGTCTCTTTTGACGACATACCTAATGTACAAGTACGAATAACAATTATTACCTTACTCTTCCACTGATCGCCGACTGCAGTTTGTAAAGCTTGTGTCTGGCAGCGAAAGGGTTAATACGTAAATTTTGCAAACAGATTGGATCCAGATCAGATCTAAGTTGTTTCACAAACGGAAACAATAAAATAAAATATGAACATTTTGTACTTCAGATTTGTACAACATCGGGATAATTACGGTGTAACTAATCAAAATCATGATAGCCGAGTAGTGGCTTGATCAGGGTCTGCTCTGTTTGCAGTAGTAGTGCGGATCGTTCAAAGTTATAATTTATTAACCTTATTGTTGGGGCTTATAAACGCTTTCATCGCCAGACATAAAAAAAAATAATGGGAAAAGGCGCCGAGTAGGGTTAAGTTTAACGATAAAAACAGAGTGTGCATTAGGTATGTCGTCAATAAATGACGTTGTGCATTGAGAGTTATAACGAGTACTCTCCCTTGCTTTAAACCAAATACGCTATTCTTTTTTTTAAGACATGTTTAACCATTATTGATTCGGAAATTGTTAAGAAGATAAACATTTGAGCAGACCTATGACCAAAGGTGAAGGGGGGTTTATCAACTATATTACTCTAGGTAAGGGGGCTTTTGTCCGCCCTGCTTAAATAGTCGAGGGGGCTTTTGTCCGCCCCAAAAAATTAGACGAGGGGGCTTATGTCCGCCTTGCAAAAACATCGAGGGGGCTTATGTCCGCCCTACCGGTTTGAGGGGGCTTATGTCCGGGGGGGCTTTTGTCCGGGGGGGGGGCTTTTGTCCGCGAATCATAATTATCTAATGTGGCCAATTTAAGAACACAACTGAAATATTATTATTATATAACTAGTGTGTTAGTTAAATCAGGATCAAACAAGAAATATCACTGAAGGAAATGAATACCCCCAGATGGCACCCTGACAGTTATTGCACATAACTCAATGAAAAGTTATTCGCGTGCAACTACCGACAATATGCTCAACTATGCTTGGTACCAGTCACCTATGTGAAGTTTCATTGAATTCCAGTCAATGGTTGCTGAGAAACAGCGATCACATGTGGGTCTTTTTCAGACATCCCACTGACTTATCGAGAGAAGTTACCGCCCTTGATATCGGCGTTTTTTACTACTTACCTGGCTAACCCGTCATATTTGGTTTACATAGAAACATATAGGAAAAATTTAATTTTATCGTTATAACTTTTTCATTATTAAATTGCCAACCTATTACAACGTCTAGCCATTAAGTTAAAAATATAAACTTTATCATGATAAAATAAAAATTAAAATAAGTTTACGCCTTCTTGCTTCCTTTTTTGATTATGCTCCTTATATGTTCTACATAAAAAATACTCAAAACACTTTTTCGGCCACTTTTAATGTCTTATAAACCTTAGTTGTGATTTTTTGCCAACCTATTACAATGTATACATACGTTCATTGCAAATAAAATTCTCTTTACGATGATATTTTGATATAGAAAAATATGATAATTGCATCGTGCTTCCATTTTGATTTGAAAATGAGACAAAATGTAATTCTGATTTATTTTCTGTATGTTCAATAGAGCGTACTATTGAACCCAATACAGCACATTACAGTTCCCAATTAAATACAGCATGTATGTCACTATATCAGCCGGCAGATGTTGGTCAGTACCGACATGTTTATATACACATGGGGATATTGCAAGTTATGTGTAGTATAAAGTGTTGTTTTTATTTATGTATTTTACTTATATTCTAAAGAATAGATTAATATTAATTTCATATTTTAACTCAAGAACCTTCAAAAAACTTCCAATTCAAGTACATTTCTTTTGTAAACCAAAACATTATTTAATGGTGTATTTCTTTCGCACAAATATATGTTTTAATGTCTTTGTTATGAAATAATTCAGTGGACATAGAAAGAAAATCAATAAAGATCAAAACCAGTGACTAAATAACAACAATACTTTACGCGAGGCATATTAATTGAACAAAGAGATTTGATAATGTAATTGGTTGATAAGTATGTTAATACAGCATAACTAGCATATCATTGTTTTGAATTACTCAATTTAATGATCTTTTTAAGATCATTTTAAAAATGCGCAATAGCGCTCTTTTTCTTCTTCAGCTTTTAATTCAAAACTTGGTTGATTGCAGCTTTTAGTATAAAGATTAGCAATATTTTATAAAAAACTTTATTGTGTAAAATAATTGTGCTTTACATTGATATGCATAAAGAATGAATGAATCAATCAATCATTCTTATAATTCTTTTAGAATGGCTTTGTACAAGTTTAAACGTTCATAGCTGTTTTGTTATATGACGTGTATATAGTTTAGACAAAAATAAAGATAATAACTATGCAATGAATGGTGTTTTGCGAAACGAAAATAAAATTATTTAAAGAAATATTAAGGTACTGAGATTACTTCATTAAGTTTAGTAATCCGAAATAGATATTCTAATTGCAAAAATGTTTTATTTTGTGTATTATTATGTTTGTTTTATAGACATCGCACTGATATCGTGTAATTAACTAAATACAAGTTCGTTATGATAAACCAATATAAAATGTTTTCAAATATTACAGCATATTCAGTGTTTTCTCCAGAGCGCGTTTCTTGTGTTTTTGACGCAATAAATTCTCATCTGACGCAATCAACTTTGTTTAGTGCGTCCACTATGACGCAACCTTAAAAACACAGAAATTCAAATTACGCATATTTGTTTCGGCAAGCTGGTTTCAGAGTTATTTTTACAATGCCAGCCGATTTGACAGATCACGTGGTCTGATTCAGGGCAATCCCAGTCATTCGATTCTACCAAGTTAAATAAACGCTTTAATTGGTTACGAACGCTTTATTGATGCAATTGCATAGACGATTATGATCACATACATAATTTTCCGCGAAGCAATAGTGTAGTTTGAAGACCAATCGTGAAACATCGGGTATTTCTGTATCCTCCGTAGAATACACCTCGTGTATAGCTCTAGAATACACCAACGCGAATCGCCTGTGTTACAAGTCTGTGTTCATTCGCGTGAAAGTAACAAATAATGTATCCGTTATTAAGTTGATTATATATGGCATTGTTATATCGATTTTGTTATTTATAAACTCGACATGGGTCATATTTATAGGGAAATTTAAAATATCAGTCTTGATTAACAAACGTTTATATTTTCAACGTACATGTATATAAATAGGTGGCATAAGGGGGCAGCCATTTTACTTTATCATGTGACTGAAAGTATTTCCAAAATGGTGCCTTATTATGTCAGAGGTCTATTGCATAGCATAAAGGCCGAGGTGATCAGATTGGTTTGAAGACAGCATCTGTGAAAACAAACGTACCCTGCAACAATAGTACTGACATATACCCAGTTTTAGGTTGTTTGTATATGAAGATGAAATGTGGAAGCGTGAAACTTTTCATAAAAGTTGTCTAAAATGTACGAACGATACTCTATCTGAAAAACTTTTTATTTTGTTTTCTATAAGGTATCGAGACGCGCATGCGCGACATTTTAATACCAGTTTAAACATCGACCGGTCCAAGTTTTACGGCAGTATTCCCGGCACCATTTATGTTTCTGTAACGGACGATTAAAAGGTTGTTGAAAAAAGAAATTAATTTTATTTTGAAAAATGATTACTTTATTTCGAAAATTTAATTAATTTTTGTGAAGTTACCATTAAAATGTATTTTATATTATTTTTTTAAGATAAAATTTCTCTAAAATGAGTCTAGCTTTGAAGAGAAATGCTTTTGGAAAAAAGAAAACAAAAACAAAGTTTGTTTTCCAAAGAGTATAATGCTAAAGATGTAGCTCAGCAAATATACAATATTGAAAGAATTTTAGTGTTTTTCATTCAAAATAGTAAAGGCCTTGGTGATTGTGCTGTGGCCATAACATTTGAAAAGTTCACGACCAAAGTTCACGATCATAAAAACAACTACTAAGTTTCAAGTTGTTGTAACTTATTGCCAGAATTGAAACATTCGTTTGAAGTTAAATTGTTTTGAAGTTGTTATCTTAAGTTGCAGTTTTGATGGAGACATTTGTGTGAAACAGGAAGTAAAACTGTTTTATTAAAATATGTATTTTTTAACTCCATTTATTCATGTTGATTAAGTTTAAAACTAGTCAATTGATGACCCCCAGATTTTGAAAATGACCCCTAGATTTTTAGTCAGTGGGTCATCAATGACCACCAAAAAATTGAAGCTGGAGAAAACACTGCATATTGAATATAAACGTTTATCTAAGATCAGTAAAGTAATATGTAAATCTAATAATCCTTGTACAAAAAAAAACAGAGACCCCCGCCCCGCGCCTGTCTGTTTTTCAGGAATAAGCCAGCTGTTTTTATGACCTTAATTACCGACTACCCCTGCCCGGAGACGAAACTTGTAATTTTATTGGGGGGTAATAATATAATTTGTTAGGATGTAGTTGAGATATTATATTTCAACACAAGTTTGGCATCACACATTTTTTTTAAAATTAGCTATTTGGTTTAACATAGATATTCAAATAAATTGATAACAAATTCAAATTTTATAAACAGATAATAGAACGGGAGGAAAAATGTTAGCGGTTTTCAAATGTATGTATTTCTCAATTATGCGATGACTTTATTAATTAAATGTTTTGGTAATAATTCTTTAAACAACTTAATATTTTTCTTAACTTACCTACAGTTTTAAGTTTATTGCAAAACATTTTAATCGGTTGTAACATTATAATCAATAAGATATTATAACACGAGGTTCTTAAAAGAAGTTGTTAAAAAAGAATTATGGTCAAATACCGTTTTAGGCTTTATTAAAAACGCTAATATACAGATGTCCGTTTCAAACAAAATTTTATATAATTATATAACTGTAATAATTTTCTTTTAGAAACAACAACATAAAGTTTAAAATATCATTTGAATATCAGTGCACTTGTCCCGTTAACTCAGAAAGAAATGAGTCTGACTATCAACCCTCTGGTCGTGAATTCGAATCCCCACCCGGCACTATTTTCTGTGAATAGTGGAGCGCTTAGTCCAGTGATAAAGCACCGAACCCATGATCAGAGGGTTGTGGATTAGATCTTCTGCTACAGCTACGTGTGGTGTCCTTGAGCAAGACATCTTTTCCACATATACTTAGTACTGGTCATACCCATGAAGACTTCGAGTGTGATTTGCCTAAGTTGTAAGAACTTTGTTTCACAATCGAAGAAAAATAAATAAGTTTAAAAAAATAAAGACATTACGTCTCATTGTCATTCTGTCTCTTTTATAAGTTTATATAATCAATTAACCGTAATAATTTTATTTATTTATACAAAATAATCATTTTTTATCTATAATAAAATAAACTATATCAAAGTTTATCATAATTTGTAAAAAAATCATTAAAATCATAAATCTGTTATATTTTTACACATTAAACTTTATCAAATGATTTTAGCATTTAAGTAAAATTCAATAATTTCTTTTTTATAGTACACATCAAAATCACCAAAACGCCCTTATCAAAACAAGGACATATATAAGACCATGTCAAATTGTACCCAAGGGCATATATAACACGTCACGCATACTTAGTTTTAGTGTCAGAGCGGAACGATACCTGTATGTTTTATTGCGGTCTAAGGGAAGTAATTGGATTCATCTACACTATCATCAAACTGCACAGGGGCAGTTATCGGATAACTCTTGAGAAATGTCTGAAATAGTCCAGTATGACAAAAATTGTCCACAGACAGACATGTATGAAAAATTCAAAGGGCCATAACTCGTTCAAAAATTATTCTTGTATTTATACAAATTAAATATTCCATGTGGCTCTAAAACAGAAAATAAATTATAGCAGATAAAATTGTACTTACCTTATATATGAATAAACATTTCTCAACATGGATATTTTCCATAACAATATCAATTCACTGTTGCTTAAATTTATTTTAACAAACAATGTTTAGCTTAGTTGGTTACATGTAGACTATCAATCCAGTGGTAGCCAGTTTGAATCCCGGCCTAGCAACATGATGATTGATATACAACATTGTGTATCATTATCATTCGTCTCTAACCCTGATTCAAATGGGAAAGTCGTCAGCTACTTGCGATGATGGGGTGTGCTGAGTACTGGTTAACCTTTCAGAATCTCAGAAAATAGCGAATATTGCAACATTTGACATGCCATAATACTGATATATTATAAGCATGGTATTGGGGAAAATGTTTTAAGCCAATTTTAAAAAATCCTAGAATATATTCCCTTTTAATAGTCGTTTAGATTTTTTAGGTCACAACTTTCAGTTTTGATTTTCAAAATGTCTAGTCTAGACTCTAGACTTTCATTTTGAAAAATCAGTTTACATAAATTAAAAAAAGACCGACATTGGCATAGCCAACAAACATAGAGTATGAAATCACACGAATGAAGAACGTTTAATATAACAAAACACATCGAATGCAATCCTACCCCATTTTATAACGGCCAAATTCGCCAAGTCATGACACATTTCAGCAATTCTCTCCGCCTGTGGTGTATAAATGGAGCCGCTGTTGGAAGGGAGATAACTCCAATTTAACTAACCAATACAGCACTATCTTTAGAACAAATTTTATCGATTCCAAGTGAGTTGATTATTGGGCAGTTCATCATTGCCGAGCCTTCTAATAACACTACAGGAGCTTGTCCCAAAATTTTTTTTGTTCATATAGATCTACAGTATACTAGTATAATAAAAAATATATATGAACCGAAAGTAGTGACCTCCGATTCGCGTATCCCGCGTTTACCTTGTATATACATCAACTGGTTTATACCCGTTAACTTAAAGGGACATATCGGAAAATAAATAAGCGTATGGAAAACATGAGTTTTCGCATTAGATGCTGTTAATCAGAATTATTTTTAGATGCTGTTAATCAGAATGATTTTAGATTCTACTACTACTACTACTTCTACTACTACTGCTACTACTACTACTACTGCTACTGCTACTGCTACTTCTGCTACTGCTACTACTATTATTGTTACTACTGCTACGACTACCACTATACCTACTACTTCTACTACTGCTACTACTCTACTTCTACTACTGCTACTGCTACTACTACTGCTGCTGCTACTACTACTACTACTACTACTAATAATAATAATAATATTACAACTACTTCTACTCCTGCTGCCACTACTACTACTACTACTACTGCTACTGCTACGACTACTACTACAACCACTACTACTAATACTACTACTATTACAACTAATACTACTGCTGCTGCCACTACTACTACTGCTACGATTACTTATACAACCACTACTACTACTACTGCTACCTGCTACTACTACTACTGCTACTACTGCTACGACTTCTACTACAACTACTACTACTACTATAACTACTACTACTACTACTACTACTACTACTACTACTACTACTACAACAACAACTACTACTATTACTACTGCTATTACAACTATTACTACTACTACTACTACTACTACTACTACAAATACTACTACTACTGCTATTACAACTACTATACTACTACTACTACTACTGCTTCTACTACTACTACTACAACAACAACAACTACTACTATTACTACTGCTATTACTACTACTACTACTACTAATACTACTACTACTACAACAAATACTACTACTACTACTACTACTGCTATTACAACTACTATACTACTACTACTACTACTACTACTACTTCTACTACTACTACTACTACTACTACTACAACAACTACTACTACTACTACTACTACTACTACTGCTATTACAACTACTGCTACTACTACTACTACTACTACTACTACTACTGCTACTGCTGCTGCTGCTGCTACTACTACTACTACTAATAATAATGACAACGATAACGATAATAATAATAATAATGATAGCAATAATAATAATGACAATAATGACAATAATGATAATAATAATGATAGCATAATACTCTTTTATCATCAAAGTAACATGAGTACATATCAAATGCACATTAAAATGAAATATTAACTTGAATTCAATCGAAAGTGGAAGCAGATCTATATGTGCAGACATAGCCATTTTTATACAAAAACAAACGACGCAATACGTTAATACTTAATAGTACAGAAAAGAAATAAGAGGTAATGAGTATGTAAATTCAACAAAATAACGAAAGCAAATACAGTACCCATTATAAGGCTATGTTTATAAAATCAAACCCGAAGCAGATACACTACCTTTAAGCGGGCTATGACATACTTCAATTTCCATGAAATCAAACTGAAAGTATATACCATAGTTTAGCTGCACAGGGGTAATGTAAATTTGTAATAACCTTGTACATGGGCGAAGTAGCATTCCATTACCGTGAGGTGGGATGGGGTAGGATTGAACACCAAATGCTGACGTCTAGTGAGTTTTTTATGATTTAACTGTGGTTGTTATTTACTCAAATAGAGTGTGACCTTTAAACGGTTCAGATAAAACTAAAACGTTTTCTGAAAAAGAAATGAAATCCATACAGAGGGCCTAGGGGCACCTAATGCACTGAGAGACAAGACACGAAAGAGAGTGTGGGAGAGAGTTTTCTTCTCAGTATCCCCTCCCTTGTGTGTGTTTTTAGAAGCTTTTACTAACCTCGAACGAACCCTCTCCGCATACAAACATAGACAAATAGAACACATAGGTAATAAAACAAACGGTTTAAAACAGGATATCTTATGAACTGAAAACAAAGATCACGGGGAAAAGTGTTGGAACCCCCATCACCCCTAGTCACCCCTGTCCCCTACCATCTGGGGGTGTTTAGGTTTACTTGGATTAATTTGTATACTTATATATTCATACGCCATTTTTTGAAAATGATCATCCTGTTTCTGATTTCAACAAAAAATTTTGTTTTATCATGTATGAGCATGTTCGTCAGCTCTACCAACGGACAGCGACCTAGAGCAATCATATGGAGTGCAACGACGGAGTGCAACATTAGCTTGATATATCTATATCAGTTAAAATAATATGAAATAAGGCACTGCCTAAAAGGGGATGTATCAATTTCAAGCAATGTATATGTAGATTATTTAATATCAGTGTGTCAGGAAAAGATTTATAACTGTCAAAATAATAAATTGCCATCAAGTTTAAAAGTAAATATAGCATTTTCATTGTTTCATATATGGCCCAAAATATGTATGTCTGTAAATCCATGTGCAAGCCCGCTCAAAGAAGTATATAGAATCTATGTAGGTCCTTGCTTGAATGTTGAATATTTGCTGTCGTAACCATCAGTTACCAAAGATAAGGAAGGATTTGTTTAAACTTATTTATTTTTAGTTTGACATGAAACAAGTTCTTACAACTTAGACAAATCACGCTCGAAGACTTCCCGGTTAGAACCAGTATTAAGCATATGCGGGAAAGTGTCTTGCTGAAGGACACCACACATAGCCGTGGCGGAGGATCAAACCCACGACCCTCTGATCATGGGTTTGGTGCTCTACCACTGGACCACACACTCCGCACAAAGAAGGATAACCAAGTAATCAGAAATAAAGACATGTTTTTTTAGTATTTCTTAAATTATGATGTTGTATATTTGCTGTAAGTAATCTAGAGTGCCAAAAGACAAAGAAGGATAACGAATAACCAGGGATAGAGACATTTTTTATATTTCTAATTTTAACTACAATGTGAAAAATGATTTAGCATAAATATTTTTTCTAGGATACCAAAGACATATAACAAGTAACCTAAGTTACCAAAGATATATAGCGGGATACAAATTGGCTTACTTGTGCAGAGGTGCTACTTTTGTGTCAAATCTATTTTTGTTTAGGGAATAAATTGCCACCAAATATTTTTTATGTGTTTCATTAATTATATATCAGTGTAACAGTCTTTTTAAGTGATATACAGTAATACTTCATTTTTCAAATTCGGTTGAAACAGTGACATAAACCAGTAACTTGTTGAATAATCCACTTTTTGAAATATATCACCAAAAAGATTTTATGTATATGGGATGCTGTTTTTCTATTTAACCATAATAATAAGAGATATCACTTATTTGAATAGAGGATATCACTTATTCATATTCGAATAAGTGATATCACTTGTACATATAGATGATATCACCTATTCGATTAAATAATATCACTTATTATGGTTAAATGCCCGGTAGTAAAACAACAACCCATAGATGTACATATTTGGGTGCAGTCCTTAAAGAATTATTTGGTAAAATAATTTGTACAGAATGTTTTAAACAACACTTACATTCATATTATAGTTCTGGCTGACATAATCCAGTGTGTAGGTTGTGGCTGTTTACAACAAATGGTTTCTTAAAAAAGGTGACCACTAACACAGGTTTAACTATATTGTCAGTGACTTAATGTATGTCTCAGTTATTGTAAACAAATAAGAACTTGTGGTATTTCTCTGTTAGCTTCCTCTTTTCTGTTTTACTTACTTTCATTACTACATGATTGTAACATTTCAAGACTGGTTTTGAGTCCAACCTGGTTGTCTATATGCATCCAGGTAAGAGTTCTAGTTGCCACATTCTATTAGCATCATATAGCTTTAAGCCCATACCAATTGTATTGTCTTATATATATAATTTTTACCTGTATTAATTGGCTATGGGCACTCATGTGTACAGTCTTGGTAAAGAAAGGTCTGCATTCTATTCACACCTTCTATTACACATTTATTTAAATTTTGACCAATATAGTGGAGTTTTTAATTTGTACAACTTTGTAAAGGTGTCAAGATCTCCACCAGAACTTGAGCCTGGAGCAGTTTTCAAACAGAAAAAGTGTGCTAACTTACACTATAGAGATGTGCCCCGACACCACAAACCGAGTATTATCTGAATAAGTGATAACTAAGACCACTCTTAAAAATTTGTTTGTTTGCCACTTCCAACCCATACCAGATAGGAGGTGGGTAGGTAGGTAGGTAGGTAGGTAGGGGATTTTTTTAATTTGCAACCAATCTGAAAATATGACAAGAGAAAGGACAAGCAAAGACCTAGAATATATTGAATGAACAACAATATTTATTATTGGAGATGGTGGTGGGGTAAAAAAAAGTTTCCAACCAGCAGGATTGTTGTTGATCAACTGGAAATGTAGGACTGTAGCAATATATTGAAATTGCATTATATCACAATATGGCATATCGTAACAAGCCTTAATCAACTGTATTTATCAAGTGTATTGCAATACAGCGAGTTACTAACTAAAATCATTTTCAAACACAGAAGTATGCATGTTCAGTACTGTGCTTGGTTTAACATACAATCAGTGCTGAAGAGGAGCCAGTTAAGTATTTACTGGAAATCCACCATCTTGAAAAACTGCACCAGTGGTCTAGAGGTAGAGCATCCGCCTAGCTTGTGGAAGATCGTATATTCGATCCCCAGCCCGGTCATCACCATTTCTCAATCAATATACAGCCCTACAAAATATTTTAATTAAGCCTAATTGGCCAAACGTATCAAATGAATGGCATGATATTAAAACTGTTTAATCTAAATGTTGCTTTTCAAGTATTTAAACAGTTCCAACCAATCTGTCTACTCTGCATTTTAAAGAAATTATAGTAACATAGGAGTATGTGTATATAAAAACAGGTAAAGAAATGTGTGGTTGCTAAATAGAGTTGATCACTTCATATGTTCTACTGTTGTACCTATGAGAAATAACATGCTGTTCACTTTCATTTCGAATACAACTATTGAAAAAAGATCACTGTAAAATGTACTTAAGAAGCAAGATGCTATTAGTTGCCTCGGTATTTTCAAACAGATAGAAAAAAAACATTTCTATAGAGATATGTTTTCCCTGTTGTCAAGTCTGTTACTATGTTGTCAATTGGTGCATCACTAGCTGTCGCAATAGTCTGCCACTATGTTGTCAACCAGTGCATCACTAGCTGTCGCAATAGGCTGCTACCATGTTGTCAACCGGTGCACCACTCACTAGCTGTCACAAAAGTCTGATACTATATTGTCAACTAATGCATCACTAGCTGGCACAATAGTCTGAAACTATGTTGTCAACCGATGTATCAGCAGCTGTCGCAATAGTCTGATACTATGTTGTCAACCAGTGCATCACTAGCTGGCACAAGTCTGATACTATGTTGTCAACCGATGCATCACTTGGTGGCATAAGAGTCTGATACTATGTTGTCAACCTGTGCATCACTAACTGGCACAATAGTCTGATACTATGTTGTCAACCAGTGCATCACTAGCTGGCACAATAGTCGGATACTATGTTGTCAACCGATGCATCACTTGGCGGCATAATAGTCCGAGTCTATATTGTCAACGGGTGCAGCACTAGCTGGCACAATAGTCTGATACGTATCATTCTGAAAAATGAAGTATCGCGATATGCAACGCGGATGAAAAACCGCCAATGCACAGCCCCAACAGGCAGTTGGGGAAACAAACAGTTGCCATCTCCAGGCGCATTGTAAACCCTAATAATTCTTCCTTTCTATCTTACTTACACTGTAACACCCTAACCCGAGGATAATGTGCAGGCACAAAGTGCACATGTTTACAAGTATTTTACAGGCACTTTAATTATCCCCTTCGCCATCAGGTAGAGATGTCAAACTCTTCATGAATGCGATGGAAGCTTATTCCACTTATCAACATCACGGGAATGACTCCTTGGACACGGGACCAACTGCTTTAAATCCCCTTCAAAGGATTGCATGCTTTTAAAGTGACAGCATGTACTTCGTTGCTTAACTTCCAACTTACAGTCAGTGCACTTCAACCATGTCGCTACAAAAGCTAGCTTAACAGCGAGGCTGTTGTAAGTGACCTATATACATTCACTACACTCCTCTCCTCTTTAACCTTTAGGGCTTAGCCCCCAACTGCACAGCCTGTGGCTTCCCGCAGTTCCCGCTTTGCTCCGGTGATAAATCCCCTAATAAACAGTAGAGATAATTTCATGTTTAAGTATACGGGTATGCGCTGAAACATGGCGCAATATGGCGGATACCATCACAAGACATGACGTTACGTGACCTTTGGTCAGGCATTATTCTGTATAATCGGAGATATTCCTGGTCGTTAGAATGTGTAAGTAATATTTACAATTATTATATATTTGTCACAATATGATATATATATCACAAGAACAAGAGTAGTATAGTAGGAGCTAAAATAGACCTATTCGACATATTTGAGTATGCGACATTCTTGAGTAAACCGATGTTGGAGAATACCGATAATCGCCGAAGGCGAACGATCACGTACGGAAACGGCAGAGAGTATCGGCTTTTATTTCTACTTCGGTAATTACTTTATACTTTTCTTTCTTAGGTTGTTAAAATAAATAAAAACGAGTTAGTTAAGAAGCGTATGTTATTTACATTTAGAGGAATCGATAATGGTATTACAAACAGTTATTGTAGAATGAATTTATCCAAATATAACTGTTTCACTCCTTTCTCCCTATCTCAGTTGTCTATTTGTCTGTTGATCTGTCCTGCCAGTACTTAACTCGTACATGTATTGGTCTCTACAAATGAAACTTTCATACAAATATAATGTTACCCCGACACCATTGGCTCCTTGTTTCTAAAGTCTATGCATTAGAAGTGTAAAGTTAACTCATTCAAATGAGGAGCTAAAACTAAATTCTCAATGTTGACAGATTTCCTATAACATACTGGTCGAAATATCATCAGTGCGCTTATATTTCTTTATCAAATACCCCCATCTGTTGTCTTATACACATGTTTGCCTTCAGCAAACTGATCTATACGATTCTTTTAGGTTATACAAATTGGTATATGTATACCCATTATTTATGTAAGCTATAAGTTTACCCACAAAATTTACTTCGACGATTACTCTTCAAGTTAATTTCGTCATATATTCCCAACTTCGTCTATTTATTATTGTTATGCTGTTAAAATAGTTTACCTGTAATTAAGCTTCATTCAATTAAGGATATCATTAAATAGCATTTTAAAATCATTTACACAGTTTTGTCATTTTCTGAAATTTTTAGCATTTTACTAAAAACTGAGCTCGTGCACTCGTTCGTTAGTTTTTGTGCCATGTTTAGAAAATATTTATAAAATTAAACAACTTCGCAACTGTTCCTCTTTCTTTATTCAAATACGCGCTAACAACCTAATGACTGATCAAATGAAAGAAAAGTAAAGTAATTACCGAAGTAAAAATAAAAACCGATACTCTCGGCCGTTTCCGTACGCGATCGTTCGCCTTCGGCGATTATCGGTATTCTCCAACATCGGTTTACTCAAGAATGTCGCATACTCAAAAATGTCGAATAGGTCTATTTTAGCTCCTACTATAATACTAACAAGTACCGCTGTAGCGTGATATCCTTCAGACCGTGAGATTCGTCAGATATCCGGTTTTGTCTTACGATTCTCACGGCGCTGGTCGTAAATAATGTCAGTCATGAGAATTGTCAGACAAATTTATATAATATTAATCTAAATAAATTTACAGTTAATATTGCATCAAGTTTATTACTTTTTTATACTCTGTCGTATATAGGAGTTATACAATGAATTTTAAGGCAGTTAGAAGATGGATAGCTTTTGTTTTATTTGAATTTCCGACGTGCTTGGGAGACGCAAAATAAAAAAAGAACTCTTTGGAGAGACCTTCATTCAATATTAAATTAAATGATAATTTGAATTAATTCAAATAATAATGAAAATGATAATAATAAAAGTAAATGATAATCGAGCTAAAATAATGAAAATGACACACTTATTTTCCTTTTTTGGCAGCTGTGCATTTCAAACATATTGGTATAAGTTACTACAACTACTACTACTACTACTGATACTACTACTACTGCTACTACTACTGCTGCTGCTGATGATGATGATGTTGATACTAATAACAATATATAGTCATTTAAATTAAAATAATATTGATAATAAAATGAATCTGATAATAATAGAAATGAGAATGTTCTCTTTTCTCATAGTATCTTTATGTAAAATTTTAACCCTTAACTATAAATATTAACTACTTAATACATATCTTTAACCCAAATATGAACACATATGACACCGATTCTTCAGAAAACATTTTTGTAATTTCCAATTTTTACCTTTTTGAGGACCCTGTTGACTAAGTCACGGCTAGATTTCTTGAATCTGCCAACCAATAAATGAAGTTATTCTCAGTATAGTGTATAATATGTAACTATAGGCCTTGTCTTACAGATCTCATGGCTAGATTTCTATATGTCAACCAATAAATGAAGTTATTATCAGTATAGTGTCTAATATATAATAATAGAACCTGTCTTACAGATCTCACGGCTAGATTTCTATATATATGTCAACCAATAAATGAAGATATTCTTAGTATAGTATCTAGTATTTAACTATAGGCCCTGTCTAATACAGATCTCATGGCTAGATTTCTATATGTCAACCAATAAATGAAGATATTCTTAGTATAGTGTCTAATATTTAACTATAGGTACTGTCTTACAGATCTCACGGCTAGATTTCTTGAATCTGCCCACCAAAAAATGAAGATATTCTCAGTATATTGTCTAGTATGTAAATATAGGCGCTGTCTTATAGATCCCACGGTTAGATTTATTGAATCAGCCAACCAATAAATGAAGATATTCTCAGTGTAGTGTCTAGTATTTAACTATAGGCCTTGTCTTACAGATCTCACAGCTAGATTTCTTGAATCTGCTAACCAATAAATGAAGATATTCTTAGTGTAGTGTATAATATGTTACTATAGGCCTTGTCTTACGGATCACACGGCTAGATTTCCATATGTCAACCAATAAATGAAGATATTCTCAGTGTAGTGTCTAATATTTAATTATAGGCCCTGTCTAACAGATCTCACAGCTAGGTTTTTTGAATCTGCCCACTAACAAATGAAGATATTCTCAGTGTAGTGTCTAGTATTTAACTATAGGCCTTGTCTTACAGATCTCACGGCTACATTTCTTGAATCTGCAAACAAGTAAATGAAGATATTCTCAGCATATTGTCTAATATGTAACTATAGGCCTTGTCTGACAGATCTCACGGCTATATTTCTTCAATCTGCCAACCAATCAATGAAGATATTCTCAGTATAGTGTCAAATATGTAACTATAGGCCTTGTCTATAGATCTTACGGCTAGATTTGTATTTGTCAACCAATAAATGAAGATATTCTCAGTGTAGTGTCTAATATTTAGCTATAGGCCCTGTCTTACAGATCTCACGGCTAGAATTCTTGAATCAGCCCACCAATGAATCAAGATATTCTAAGTATATTGTCTAGTATTTAACTATAGGCCACGTCTTACAGATCTCACGGCTACATTTTTTGAATCTGTCAACCAATAAATGAAGATATTCTGAGTGTAGTGTCTAGTATTTAACTATAGGCCTTGTCTTACAGATGTCAGAGCTAGATTTCTTGAATCTGCCAACCAATAAATGAAGATATTCTCAGTGAAGTGTCAAATATATTACAATAGGCCTTGTCTTACGGATCTCACGGCTAGAGTTCTATATGTCAACCAATAAATGAAGATATTCACAGTGTAGTGTCTAATATTTAACTATAGGCTCTGTCTTACAGATCTCACAGATAGATTTTTTGAATCTGCCCACCAATAAATGAAGATATTCTCAGTATATTGTTTAGTATGTAAATATAGGCCCTGTCTTACATATCTCACGGCTAGATTTCTTGAACCTGCCAACCAATAAATGAAGATATTCTCAGTGTAGTGTCTAGTATTTAACTGTAGGCATTGTCTTACAGATTTCACGGCTAGATTTCTTGAATCTGCATTCATTTTTTTCATTTTAGCCTACTTTCTCTTTTAAACATGTATATACATAACGACTGATTACTTATTTATTGTCATATCATGCTGCACACTCAAGGTCTGATTGTTCAAATTGCATATACACGTGTACGTGTAATGTCTATGCTTGGCCTTAATTTCTATCGTTGTGGACTTTTAGGGGATTTCCCGCTACTGTGTGCGAAAACGCCCCACGGATTAACGATTCTTCAACGTAGTTTGAATATATATAAAAAAGTAATTGCAGGTAGCAATGTCTAGCTGTTAACAAAGACAGGGAAGTTTTAAAGCATCTGTAATAAGATCGATATTAGACTTATTTATAAAGTAACATGGTAAGGTCGTTGATAACCAAACGGGTTAAATAAACACAACAGCAAAGTCGTAAAAATTAAACAAGCTATGTAAAAACATTTAAAACATATAGTAATATGACTACAGCTGACAATGGTATAACAATACATTGATATTATCAGACAAGGAACAAGGAAGAAATATATGTGGAAAGTTTCACCATACAAATAAATACCATAAAATAAACAGCATGTTTTTTTTTTTTATATATTCCCACATATATGGCTATAATCTAGATCCAGGAAGACTTCCCGGTATGTGTCAGTGCCGATTATATACATAATCGGATAGTGTTACAGCCGGTTACATGGAGAGTACTTATAGTTCAATAAAGCCACCCCAAACACAACACAGCCGGGTACGATTAACATTGAGTCTCATTACTATTCGTCCATAAACGCTGATTCAAGTGGTGGAAATTAACACTTACTTGTGGAGATGGATGTGCTCGAGTACTGGTTTACCTTTCAGGATCCGAAGAAAGGGTGGTTAGGTTGACTGATCGCCAGTTAGCCATTGATGGCATTAAATGACGCCAAATATCCAATCAATCAGTCAATCAATCAATCAATCAATAGTTCAATCAAATAAAAGAGCCACATATGTTCACATCATTTACACACATGGCTTTGGGTGCTTATAGTTTTGTATGGCATTGTCATTAAGTAAGGCACGCCAAATTCTAGTAAACATAATAATTTATGCCACTTTGGAGATTCGAACCCACGGCCCCTGCGGCGTCAGCGCCTAGCACATTAATGACGACGTCTCTACCGACTGCGCCACCGCAACAACGCCAAAAAACGTTGCGCAAATAGCGCATATATTGGCGTCGCCATTAATGTACGCACGACATAGGCGGGATTTATAAAATATTATAAATCCCGCCTATGTCCTGTGTACATTAATGGCGACGCCAATATATGCCAATATATGCGCTATTTGCGCAACGTTTTTTGGCGTTGTTGCGGTGGCGCAGTCGGTAGAGACGTCGTCATTAATGTGCTAGGCGCTGACGCCGCAGGGGCCGTGGATTCGAATCTCCAAAGTGGCAAAAAATATTTCCGAAATTGTCCGTGGTCAGGTGAATAAGACATGTGTCGCTCCTCTCCATTGAGTCATTAAAAGTAGGAATAATACAAAAATATTGAATGTAAACATAATAATTTAGTTCTGTATAATGTGCCACGGCCATATTCAGTGGTTTCTTTACAAGACAGGTTATATATTGTTATGTAAATGACCATTATGATATGTCATAAGTGGGGAGAGAAAAATGATTTCAATTATACTTTGAAATACTTCTTATTCGCTATTTATGGATTCAAAGGATAGAGGACAATGCATTTTTAGCAATGCGCAGTGTTGAAAGACAATACAATGCATTCCAAAATATGTTTACGTTTACCAGAGGAAAACCAGACTCAATGGGGGTATGTTTGTAATGACTTGCACACACAATATCGGTGATACAAAACAACACCCATTGTTAGTGCCAAGGTTACTTACACCTTGTTATTATTGGAGTATGTTTATAAATGGCGTTTAGGCATACACGCGGCATTTTTGCTCTACCTTTTTACTGTATAAGTAACAAAATAGAACATAATCAAATAGCCAATACATGTACATTTATTACAAATACGATATAAGCGCATCACATGCGACAATAAAACATCCAATTCAACAACAACGACAACAAAAGCTTGTTTATTGTTTATATGTCATGCCGACGTAAAGTAAAAATCATTATTTATTTAATTTAATTAGTCAACTACAACAATAACAAACAACAACTACAGCGGTAACAGCTACAACAACATCAGCAGTTACAACAACAGCAACAACAGTAACAGCAGCAATAACAGCTACAACAACATCAGCAGTTACAACAACAACAACAAAACAATAACAACAACAACACCATCAACATAGAAAATATCAGCAGCAGCAACAGCTATAAAACGGCAACAGTTAAATATCCAAAAGGACACTGTTGAAGCTAAGATATTTAGAGCCCCGCAACTGGGGTCACTCGCCCTGCTATGCTGGTTGCCTTGAGAGGGTATGGGCTTGACAAGTAGCTATGTATATGTTTTGTATAAAACCGAGCCGGACGGGTGATTATTGTACTAGCTTTTTTTTCCATGATCTTAATCTCCATTATTTTTATGTATCTTTCCTGTCAACATAATGTTTTATCTTTTAAATACTAACTTAGATAGATCTATACGCATATCAACACAGTGTATATCTGGAGCGCATGGTCCAGTAATAGAGCACCGAACCCATGATCAGAGGGTCGTGGGTTCGATCCTCCGCCACGGCTATGTGTGGTGTCCTGTGGTGTATACCCAGGATGACTTCGAGCATGATTTGTCTCAGTTGCAAGAACTTGTTTCACAATCGACGTAAAATAAATAAGTTTAAACTACACACCACAGTGTATATATATACTTAGGCTACTGGCAGTAACGTTACTTAATCGGTCAGCATTTATAACCATCTAAAATTTCATCTCTTTCAAACCTTGTGAAAGTTTATTATTCAAAATGAAATATACGCCCTGCATTATTCACGTTTATTACTGTATTTTGTTAACCCTATCCACTGAAAATATCTTCATTTATTGGTGGGCAGATTGAAGAAATCTAGCCATGAGATCTGTAAGACAGGACCTGTAGTTAAATATTAGACACAACACTGAAAATATCTTCATTAATTGGTTCACAGATTCAAGAAATCTAGCCGTGAGATCTGTAAGACAAGGCCTATAGTTACAAATTAGATACTATACTGAGAATATCATTAAATGGTTGACAGATTGAAGAAATCTAGCCATGAGATCTGTAAGACAAGGCCTAAATATACATATTAGACACTGCACTGAGAATATCTTCATTTATTGGTTTGTAGATTCAAGAAATCTAGCCATGAGATCTGTAAGACAGGACCTATAGTTACATATTAGACATTACAATGAGAATATCTTCATTAATTGGTTCACAGATTCAAGAAACCTAGCCGTGAGATCTGTAAGACAAGGCCTGTAGTTACAAATTAGATACTATACTGAGAATATCATTAAATGGTTGACAGATTCAAGAAATCTAGCCTTGAGATCTGTAAGACAGGGCCTATAGTTACATATTAGACACTACACTGAGAATATCTTCATTTATTGGTTGACAGATTGAAGAAATCTAGCCATGAGATCTGTAAGACAAGGCCTGAATATACATATTAGACACTGCATTGAGAATATCTTCATTTATTGGTTTGCAGATTGAAAAAATCTAGCCATGAGCTCTGTATAATTGGAATGCACATAATAATTACTGCGGGATTGTTATTGAAAAAATGACTCGTAACGGGAATTACATAGTTCACATATAATAATCAATGATTGTTGATGAAAGTAACTGTTTTGGGGGATTAAATTGGACAAAACACACTTATGATTTATAATTCATTTTAATAAGAATGGCTATATACATCTCTCTCTCTCTCTCTCTCTCTCTCTCTCTCTCTCTCTCATTAAAATCAAAGATATATACAAGAAAAAGATAAAAAAAAAAAACTATAGTCAAATCTCTCTCTCTCTCTCTCTCTCTCTCTCTCTCTCTCTCTCTCTCTCTCAACAACAAATACAGTTATATACAAGACTATGTATTTCCCTCAATATTAAATAATATATGTACAAGGAAAAACAAAACACTACAATAAAAAATTAAACAAGTAATCTCTCTCGATTTTTTTTCTTAAAACAATACTTATATAATCAAAGATACATACATTGTACAAGAAAAATATCAACAACAAATACAGTTATATACAAGTCTCTGTCTTTCCCTTAGTCTATCTCTCAAAACGATACGTTTCTCTCTCAATTTCTAAACGAACGTCTTCTGTACCTTCTCTGGAGCTTCCAAGAATGCGTCCGTCTGTAATTCCCTACGGTCGTATGCATCCCAAAGCTCTGTGACAAGCTGGTCAATTTCTGGTGCCTGTTCATCTTTTCTTCGCGGACTAGCTTCACCGTCATTGGTACCTCCTCCGACAGACGTCTCAACACCGGAACCAGAACGTAAAACTGGAGGTTCGCCCTTCCAGCAGAAAGGTTCAGCTTACGGTGCCACCCTGAAAAGAAATATATGTATTAAACGATTACATAAGTCTGTATTGAGACAAATTATCAATTTTAACGCTACCATATTTATTTCATGAATATTTTAATGATTAATAACTGCATCATATATTTTATGTATATAATAATTGTTATGTATGTAATAATATAATAAATAACATAGATATTGCTATATATAATAGAAATAAAAAGTGGGGCCGGATTCTCCATGGGGTGGGATATGGCCAGGAACTGCAGGAAGCCACAGGCTCTGCAGGTGGGACTAAACCCTAAAGGTTAAAGAGTGAAGTACACCGACTGTATTGGAAGTTAAGCAATGAAGTACGGGGTTAGTACTTGGATGAGTGACCACCGTCACTTTAATAGCCATAAAGCATTTGTTAAGAAACATTTTAAGATAAATAAAACAGTCAAAATCACAACACGCTATAGGTTTTGCATTCCTGACACTGCTAGAAAAAATAATATTATAAGTTTGAATAAATGACGATAGGAATACCTTTGCTATAATTCAATTAATTGTTCCAGATGGTGACAGCAGCAACTTGAGCAAGGGGGTGCCGGACGTTTCGGTAAATAGCCAGTTCGGTAAATTGGATTTATATAGTAAACCGATTGGACGTTTCGGTAAAAAAGCAATTATATAGTAATTATATGGTAAAGTATATCACACCTCTCACGAATACAATAAATGATAAAAATTACTTTGTTTTTATTACTCGCTTCACTGTGCATTATATTGGGTATGGTCTAAACTGGTAGAGGATGGGGATAAATTACGAGTAAAATTTACGTCGAACAAACGAACATCGGGTCACCAAAAACAAATAAAGGACATTAAGACAGGATATGGAGTTTAAGAAAACATACACAGTTTTAGTCCATATGGTATCAATCAATTACAAACCGAAACAGGACATATATATTACGCTAAGAATTACATGTACAACTTCAAATTAATCTTTTTTGCGCTAATTGATAAAGTACACGCTCCATTGTGCTGATACCTTATAACATTATAATTATGTAAACATTGTACAACCTGAGCAGCTGTGCCAATGGCGGAGATAGACTATATTAAAAGTTTATTTTAACAATATTTTTCTCTTTTTGTTGTCTGACGATTATCACACCGGAAGTGCTTATGATGATGCGCATGCGCACTGACAGTTTTCATGATGCTGAAGGATCTCACGCTACATTAGTCACAGACTCTCATTTAAACGTCATTTTCTACACGCTGTAAGAGACCTTTTCTTTTTTAAAACATACTCTTTCTTGTCTTTGTGAGGAACACATCGTAACGAGCAATCTGAACACTTCCTGCACTGTTTTCCACTCTGTCTCTCTGTTTTCCACTCTGTCAGTTAATATAGACATAATTCACCCATGACTGATATGTGGTGAATTAATGCTTTCAATATTTAAGGTGTCCAAAGGCGTCTATATGAAGTAAAAGGTTAATTCAATGTATTTGTGATACCCTCCAATTTTCAGAGTAACGAGACATTAGTGAACCCGTATACCTAGCTCGAAAGGGTCATGGACTGCGCAAATATATAAGATAATTCAAGATGGCAGTTGCTATTACTTAATAATTATATGCTGAAATGCGAAGTGCAATAAATATTTCATTTAACAATGAAAAAGCCATAACTTAGAAAGAATTCATTGAAACAAAATGTCTAAACCGCATACTTATGTTCATACCATTTATCTGCTGTACAGCACGTTTCATTTTATTCGACTTAAAACTTTTATATACGTTGTGTAGAAGGTTGTTCGTCCAAAGTTAACTTAAAATAACAAAGAGCTAGAACCAATTAAAAAAAAGTTAAACAGGAACGTCTAACGCCAAATACAACAGGTTTATGATCATATCATGTACATTATGTACAAAACGTGACGGACAGACGAACGAACGGACGTTAGAATGACGGACGCGTTTTCAATACTGTCTTTTTTTTTTCGAAAAGCAGGGTATAATTATATGCCAACAATCCACCCACGATGTAATTCTGCACTTCAAGTTTAAAACGACACTTAATTGGCTGGACATCTGGATTCAGCATTAAATGTTCTGTGATTTCTAAAATACTGAACATTTCACATATGGTATGAATAAATACATCACTGCAATATAATACCCCGAAAAGGGTGAACAGTATTCTTACAGTTTCTCCTTCATCTGCAGGTTCGGAGTATTCAATAGAGATGATAGAGCATTGAGTCCGTGTGGTATCCATTGTTTTATTATCATTATTTCATATCGGAATGAATGAAAGGGATATATCAATTTGTATGTTTCGGCCATATTTTGTGGTGCGTTAATTGAAGAGTGGACGAACATTCCACAAGAGTCAATAGCCTCAAAATATTGTTTTCTCTGTGCGACGAAGTTGCCAAGCCTTGGTGGCTGCTCAAGGCGGTCATGCGCGATATTGATTTTTGTTTATCTTTGTATTATGAGCATTGTTACTTGAATACTTAATATACACGTTCTACCGTTATGATATTGGTGAACTATTGCATAATGATTGAGAAAACATCAAAATATACAAACCTCGAACTTTTGTTCTTGTAGCTTATTTGAATCATGGCAAAGTTTGTCAAACTTATATGCGTTTTTTAAACGTACCGGGTGAAGATGTAAAATAAGTATTTAATACACGGACATGAGTAAAATTCTAGTTAAACATTGGCAATTTGCCATTTGTTTCTTTAAACCTGGATTCTCAAATGACATTTCAATTGACATTTACTGTTATTTAGACAACTATAAATCATTACTTAATTTGTTTTCTTATATTATATACAGTCGGCTATTGATATTTACTGTTTCGATATTCTGTTACAGTGTTACGGCGTGTCAACATATTTTAATGGCCTCAATTCCTTTTATATAGAACTAGGATTGAGATTTGAGAATATTCGGACTACCTCAAGAGAAATTGCCAAACGTCTATTATCTCTCCCCTAATCTGAAATCATAAAAACACCATATATTTAAAATTGGCCTGAAGTAATCATACCCCTTTCTAAAACCCTGACCCCTCTCAAAATCTGGCCATACGATATGAAGCACCTGCAGTGTCGTTCATGCACAATATTTATACTACTGCACGCAGTCGCTTATTGTGTAAAACATGATTTAACTAAATTCAATGTAAAGTGATATGTTTATACAAATTCATATGCATATACATGTATACACACAATTTGTATAGCGTGTTTGAAATTTTACGCACAATAAAACGTTGTAACATGTTTATACACTTTTATTCTGTCTAATAGTTCTGTTCTGTTATGTAATATTCTAACCTGTCATGTCCTATCCAGTCCTGTATTTGTCTATACAACATTTAGTCTAATTGAGTCATAATATGAACAGAAAAGAACATACAATTTATTTGACTTATACACACAGTATCACGTCGTAACATATGTATACATGACGTTGCTTCAGATATTGGCGTGCGGTACCTAACATGATGTAACGTTATTTAACGTGTCAATTTTCGGCTTTAATTAACGGTTCAGTCACTATTTTCGCCTATTAACGTATTTAGAAATAACAAAATATTTGTTTTTATATTACAAGAAACCTTTATTGAATGGGGTACTGTTTCTTGTTCTTGCAATTCGTATTTTTACTTCTTATTTAATTTCATGATTTGCATACAATGAAATGTAAAAAGCATTTCATATAACAACAATCCGTTTCAAACGGCCGTTTATGTGTGATTCAATTTTAACGGTGTTCTGTATGGTGCACGATCATGGTCAAAAGCACCGATATATTTGTTTTAATGGTTCACCGATAAAATATACCGTTGCACTGTAAAAATATATTGGTGCAGCGTTAAAAGTGGCTGTCCACCGTTGTAATATATCGATGTACCGTTATATAGTGGTAATACCGGCGCACCACTGTATTTTATCGGTCCACCGTTATATTTTAACGATGCACCGCAATATTGTTGTCGCTGCACCGCTATATTTTAACAGTTGCACCGTTACTTATTTAACGGTTCACCGATATCTAATAGCGGTGCGCCGTTGAATAAAATATATAGGTCCTTCGCTATCGTCACACTGCTGTACTAGGGTCTCTGGGATTTGACAATCAGAAGCTTCGTTCCGAAATCGTTGCAGAGATCGGAGGAGGCTAACGACAATTGAATACACACAGCTCAAAAAATTAGAGTGTCGCCCCTAGCATTTCTTTAATAACTTTTTGAAATAATGTCTGAATTTAATAATTATGTTACCAAAGTAAAGCTGATATAAGTGTTAACAAGTAGTTAATATGAAATAAGGCACTGCCTAAAAGGGGATTTATCAATTTCAATCAATGTATATGTAGATTATTTAATATCAGTGTGTCAGGATAAGATTTATAACTGTCAAAATAATAAATTGCCATCAAATTTAAAAGAAAATATAGCATTTTTATTGTTTCATATATGGCGCAAAATATGTAAGTCTGTTTGTAAGTCCATGTGCAAGTCCGCTCTAAGAAGTATATAGAATCTATGTAGGTCCTTGCTTGGATGTGAATATTTGCTGTCGTAACCATCAGTTACCAAAGATAAGGAAGGATTTGTTTAAACTTATTTATTTTTACTTTGATTGTGAAACAAGTTTTACAACTTAGACAAATCACGCTCAAAGACTTCCTGGTTAGAACCAGTATTAAGCATATGCGGGAAAGTGTCTTGCTGAAGGACACCACACACAGCCGTGGCGGAGGATCAAACCCACGACCCTCTGATAATGGGTTTGGTGCTCTACCACTGGACCTCGCACTCCGCTCAAAGAAGAACAACCAAGTAATCAGAAATAAAGACATGTTTTTTTAGTATTTCTTAAATTATGATGTTGTATATATTTGCTGTAAGTAATCTAGAGTGCCAAAAGACAAAGAAGGATAACGAATAACCAGGGATAGAGACATTTTTTATATTTCTAATTTTAACTACAATGTGAAAAATGATTTAGCATAAATATTTTTTCTAGGATACCAAAGACATATAACAAGTAACCTCAGTTACCAAAGGTATATAGCGGGATACAAATTGACTTACTTGTGCAGAGGTGCTACTTTTGTGTCAAATCTATTTTTGTTTAGGGAATAAATTGCCACCAAATATTTTTTATGTGTTTCATTAATTATATATCAGTGTAACAGTCTTTTTAAGTGGTATACAGTAATACTTAATTTTTCAAATTCGGTTGAAACAGTGACATAAACCAGTAACTTGTTGAATAATCCACTTTTTGAAATATATCACCAAAAAGATTTTATGTACATGTATATGCCGTGCTGTTTTTCTATTTAACCATAATAATAAGAGATATCACTTATTTGAATAGAGGATATCACTTATTCATATTCGAATAAGTGATATCACTTGTACATATAAATGATATCACCTATTCGATTAAGTAATATCACTTATTTTGGTTAAATACCCGGTAGTAAAACAACAGCCCATAGATGTACATATTTGGGTGCAGTCCTTAAAGAATTATTTGGTAAAATAATTTGTACATAATGTTTTAAACAACACTTACATTCATATTATAGTTCTGGCCGACAGAATCCAGTGTCTAGGTTGTGGCTGTTTACAGCAAATGGTTTCTTAATAAAGGTGACCACTAACACAGGTTTAACTATATTGTCAGTGACTTAATGTAAGTCTCAGTTATTGTAAACAAATAAGAACTTGTGGTATTTCTCTGTTAAACTTACTTTCATTACTACATGATTGTAACATTTAGAGACTGGTTTTGAGTCCAACCTGGTTGTCTATATGTATTCAGGTAATAGTTCTAGTTGCCATATTCTATTAGCATCATATAGCTTTAAGCCCATACCAATTGTATTGTCTTATATATATAATTATTACCTGTATTAATTGGCTATGGGCACTCATGTGTACAGTCTAGGTAAAGAAAGGTCGGCATTGTATTCACACCATCTATTACACTTTTATTTAAATTTTGACCGATATAATGGAGTTTTTAGTTTGTACAACTTTGTAAGGGTGTCAAGATCCCCACCAGGACTTGAACCTGGAGCTCTTTTCAAACAGAAAAGTGTGCTAGCTTACACAATAGAGATGTACCCCGACACCACAAACCAAGTATTATCTGAATATGTGATAACTAAGACCACCCTTAAAAATTTGTTTGTTTGTCACTTCCAACCCATACCAGATAGGAGATGGGTAGGTAGGTAGGGGATTTTTTTAATTTGTAACCAATCTGAAAATTCTTTTAAAGGATATGGACAGAGAAAGGACAAGTAAAGACCTAGAATATATTGAATGAACAACAATATTTTTTATTGGAGATGGTGGTCACGTGGGGTAAAAAAAGTTTCCAACCAGCAGGATTGTTGTGGATTAACTGGAAATGTAGGACTGTAGCAATATATTGAAATTGCATTATATCACAATATGGCATATCGTAACAAGCCTTAATCAATTGTATTTATCAAGTGTATTGCAATACAGCAAGTTACTAACTAAAATCATTTTCAAACACAGAAGTATGCATGTTCAGTACTGTGCTTGGTTTAACATACAATCAGTGCTGAAGAGGAGCTAGTTAAGTATTTACTGGAAATCCTCCATCTTGTAAAACTGCACCAGTGGTCTAGAGGTAGAGCATCCGCCTCGCTTGTGGTCAATCAATACACAGCCCTTCAAAATATTTTAATTAAGCCTAATCGGCAAAAAGTGTCAAATGAATGGCATGTTATTAAAACTGTTTAATCTAAATGTTGCTTTTCAAGTATTTAAACAGTTCCAACCAATCTGTCTACTCTGCATTTTAAAGAAATTATAGTAACATAGGAGTATATATATATAGAAAAAAAGTAAGGAAATGTGTGGTTGCTAAATAGAGGTGATCACTTTATATGTTCTACTGTTGTACCTATGAGAAATAACATGCAGTTCACTTTCATTTCGAATACAATGATTGAAAAAAGATCACTGTAAAATGTACTTAAGAAGCAAGATGCTATTAGTTGCCTCGGTATTTTCATACAGATTGAAACAAGCATTTCTATAGAGGTATGTTTTCCCTGTCGTCAAGTCTGTTACTATGTTGTCAACTGGTGCATCACTAGCTGTCGCAATAGTCTGCCCCTATGTTGTCAACCAGTGCATCACTAGCTGTTGCAATAGGCTGCTACCATGTTATCAACCGGTGCACCACTCACTAGCTGTCACAAAAGTCTGATACTATATTGTCAACCAATGCATCACTAGCTGGCACATTAGTCTGAAACTATGTTGTCAACCGATGTATCACTTGCTGTCACAAAAGTCTGATACTATGTTGTCAACCATGCATCACCAGCTGATACAAGTCTGATACTTTGTTGTCAACCAATGCATCACTTGGTGGCATAATAGTCTGATACTATGTTGTCAACCGATGCATCACTAGCTGTCACAATAGTTTGATACTATGTTGTCAACCGGTGCATCACTAGCTGTCACAATAGTCTGATACTATGTTGTCAACCGGTGCATCACTAGCTGTCACAATAGTCTGATACTATGTTGTCAACCGGTGCATCACTTGGTGGCATAATAGTCTGATACTATGTTGTCAACCGGTGCATCACTAACTGGCGCAAGTTTGATACTATGTTGTCAACTGGTGCATCATTAGCTGGCACAATAGTCTGATACGTATCGTTCTGAAAATGAAGTATCGCGATATGCAACGCAGATGAAAATCGCCAATACACAGCCCCATCCGGCAGTAGAGAAAAAAACAGTTTTTTCATCTCCATCTCCCGGAGCATTGTAAACCCTTACAATTATTCCTTTCTATTTTACTTACACTGCAACACCCTAACCAGAGGATAATGTGCAGGCACAAAGTGCACATATTTACAAATATTTTACAGACACTTTACTGGATTATCTCCTTCGCTATCAGGTAGGGATGTCAAACTCTTCTTGCAATGGAAGCTTATTCCACTTATCAACATCACGGGAATGACTCTCCTTGGACACGGGACCAACTGCTTTAAATCCACTTCAAAGGATTGCATGCTTTCAAAGTGACAGCAGTCACCAATCTGAGTACTAACCCTGTACTTTGTTGCTTAACTTCCAACTTACAGTAAGTGCACTTCAACCATGTCGCTTCAAAAGCTAGCTTAACAGAGAGGCCGTTCTAAATGAACTTATACATTCACTACACTCCTCCCCTCTTTGACCTTTAGGGCTTAGCCCCCAACTGCACAGCCTGTGGCTTCCCACAGTTCCTGGCTATATCCAGTCCCATCCCAAGGAAAGAGAGGTTTGTTCAGATCCACGTTCGAATGTTAATCTTCGTCGCCATTAAAGTAACAGCGGACACCCATCCGAGTACTAACCTTGTACTTCATTGCTCAACTTTCAATACAGTCAGTGCACTTCAACCACGACGCTATAACAGCTAGCTTAACATGTTGTAAGTGACCTATTTACATTCACTACACTTTCATTTATTTGCCCGAATAAGACACTGTGATGAAACCCAACCGGGGATGAAACTGGAGACCCCTCGATCCTGAAGCAAAAATGTATCCTAACAACGGCAACACAATTTACCCCATACTAACAAATAAAAAAATACCCCTGCTAACGGTATTACTTAGTACTGGAAACATAGGGAAACAACTTGACTACCTTATTAATTTCAGCAGAGAAAATTATTTGAAACAACACTGCAACAGTCATGTTGGTTCTAATACTTTCAAAATTATCATTGTATATGTAGACGACAAAATGCCTAGAGCAAAGCTGCGAGGGTAACAAACATAGACTGACTAACTGAAGACATCATTTTGTGTCTGTTAATTACGTCACATAACATAGTCTGTATTATACATGTCAACACAACTGTTACGGTGTCACGATCTGTAACGAAAACTACTTGTCCACGAAGCATTAGTCTCATTTAATCGCCGTAATAGGGGTGAGACAAGCCCCATTACGTCTCATTTCCATCCGAACAAAACCAAGTGGAAAATTAGACCACATACATACGTCTTTTTCGAAGGCAATTACTGCGTAAACAATCGTTAATTCCTTAAAACGGTGATTTTTATTGATAAAATAATGAATAATAAATGCGTGCTATGCAAAAAACTGTCCTCTGTAGTTTGATAGAAGGTGAACATGACCAAAACATTCGAATTTACCTTGTTTTGCTGTAATTTGCTGTCAAGGACACCCCACATAGCCGTAGCGGAGGATCGAACTCACGACCCTCCGATCATGGGTTCGGTGCTCTACCGCTTGACCACGTGCTCCATATCTCTATGGGTTATAGACAAATAAGAAAAAAACATTCTTCTGTCTTATGATATATATTTTGTAATTTGTAATATTTTATTACCCGCACCCCACCCCACATAAACAGAATAAATTTGATTAAATCAACTTGTTTAAATGTTTGCTTTCAAACACATGTTTTCTCTTATATATATGAGCACAGAGCTGGGATTAGTGAAATATTGCTCAAGTAAACACTCACAAGTCAATTAAAGTATGGGCGTCGAAAAATAAGAATATAAACGTTACCTATCCAAGTATTCTGTTTCTCTTTAGACTATAACGGATGTGCGTGTATTCAACACCGCGTATATTGGTGGAAAGGACATGTGAATGCATACAACATTTAGTGTTCTTGTAAACCGTTGACACTAAAGTCTGTACAAGAATATCCAGATATATCTGCCATTTATATTGGGTTGTGATTAAATACAATAATATTCAGCAGCTTTCATTATTTTAAATAATGTCCGTCTGAACAACATTGGGTGACAAGCTACGACTGTTTGGGTATTTATTGCTAAGTTTTCTACTAATTGATATCGTATGTATCGACCACATAATGTTTAATGATTCCAACTACTTATTGACAGTATATTAAATTGTTGTTGAAATGGGAATTGTCATAAGCTAACAGTAAAGCAAGTTTCTTATATTGTAAATGTCTAATAATGATTTTAAATAATGAATAACGTATGTATCATTCCATTTCTAACCATAGAACCGTGCTTTAAGCATTGCATTACTCAACCCACAGATCCCTGACGAAGCTATAGCAATATTATTTTCAGTTGCAATATGGATTGATACCAATTTAGAGCTAATAAGTGTATCGTTGACCATAATTCATTAGTACTAAAGGATTATTTTCAATAGTTACGTATGCATCAAGGATTTGACATCGGCTTAACGTTGTACATAAGTTAATATGGTAAAAACATTATCATTGTGTACTATTGGCGCATGTAGTTATCTTTTGAAAATTAAGTTTTGCTCTTTTACTATACGTTCAACGGTTATGATAGAAGATTACCAGAGATTTATGAACATGCGTTTTCGGCATGGAAGTATATAAACCATCATTTACTGATGAGCTCCTTAAAGTGTTTTAGGATATATTGGCAGGAGGTAGGAATGGGTGGCCGTACTGGACAACATTATGTCGATCTCTTAATGCACTTACAAAAGATCACTTATGAAAAGGGTAGCAGACGATTAAAAAAAATATGAAAATAACGGATATTCCAAAGTCGAAGCAATGCGGAGAAAGACAATGGCATGTGTGTGGCTGCATTATTTGCCAAAGGAAGTGTACAGAAAGCATTTAGTTTAAACACTATTTTGTTCACAGTAAACAAGTAAGTCATACATTCAATTACAAGTGAAAAAGATCCATAAGAAAGCTATACTATCTTATTATCAGTTTACTACTTATAAAGTACAAGTAACACTTCTCCTACACACATAATATTTATTAAACTTTTATAGTGATGAATATATATATATATATTTGGCCAAAACACAAACACAAGTATTGGTTTGTCTAATTTGAATACACACTTGTGACAGGAAATGTTACTTTCTCGGAACATAATAAATATTGCCTTTCCAATTTACCGCGTAGAGCTTCCATCACAGTGTTCTATTCAAATCGCTGTGACGCTTGAAAGGTGCGCGTCACGTGATAACTGTCAAAAACGATTTGAAAGTAGGATTGTATGTAGAACTAAGTTATTTAAGTGTTAAATGTGCGGTTTTGTGGATATTTTTTACGTTATGAGCATATATAAAGTGTTTATTTAACAACCGGCAAGAGTTTTTGCTAATGATATTACATATTTTAATCAATAGGAGTGTTTTGGCTTCCGCACTGAAATCGGTGCGGAAAATCCACCCATAAAAAAGCGAATGGAGTATGCACGTAGAGGACGATCAAATAAAAAAATATAAAAATCGTTCGAAAACGTGCTTTAATATGCAATACACGAAGCATTATTGTGTAAGTGGCAATACTTCCAAGACCGTGCATCTACAATAACTGATTAAATAGTACACCTATCGTAGCGGGCAAAATAACAAGTGTATCAGCCTTTATATACGTATAATAACCTGGACAACAATATGTCGGCTGGAGTCCCTTAGCGAGAGTCATGTTGTTCGGATGACAGAATCGAAACTGTTGTTTATCAATTTCATTCAATAAGTATACATGAATTGTATATACATATATATTGTTAAATCATAAAACACATCGTGTATGTAACGTAATAATGCGTATTACCATAACATTTCTTCATATACTTATCGGACTACTTTTTGAAGTATGGAAAAAGTAAGTTGTTGGTTTAGCCAAACGTGCACTTTATTCGTCAAGGGAGCTAACTCATCCAGTCCATTTTTTTTGGTTGCCGTACAGGTGTAGCGTGAGATCCTTCAGCCCCATAAAAAATGTTAGTGCGCAGGCGCATCATCATTAGCACTTCCGGTGTGATAATCGTCAGACAACAAAAAATATTGTTAAAATAAACTTTTAAAATAGTCTATCTCCGCCATTGGCACAGCTGCTCAGGTTGTACAATGTCTACATAATTATGATGTTATAAGGTATCAGCACAATGGAGCGTTAGTGCATATCAAAGCACGTCTTCAAACGATTTTTATATTTTTTTATTTGATCGTCCTCTACGTGCATACTCCATCTGCTTTTTTATGGGTGGATTTTCTGCACCGATTTCAGTGTGGAGACCAAAACACTCGTATTGATTAAAATATGTAATATCATTAGTGAAAACTTTTACCGGTTGTTAAAAACAACTTTATATATGTCCATATCGTAAAAAAAAATCCACAAAACCGCACAATTAACACTTAAAAAACTCAGTTTTTACATACAATCCTACTTTCAAATCATGTTTGACAGTTATCACGTGACGCGCACCTTTCAGGTTGAATAGAAACACTATGGATGGAAGCTCTACGCGGTAAATTGAAAGGTAATACTTATCAGGGTAGGCAAATACGCATTATGTTCCGAGAAAGTGACATTTCCTGTCACAGTGTGTATTCAAATTAGACAAACCAATACTTGTGTTTTGACAAAAAACAACAACAATATTCATCGCTATTAAAGTTTAATAAATATTATGTCTGTAGCAGAAATGTTGCTTGTACTTTATAAGTAGAAAACGGTTAAAAAGATAGTTTATTGTGAACTAAATAGTGTTTAAACTAAATGCTGCCTGTACACTAACATTTCCTTTGGCAAATAATGCAGCCACACACATGACATTGTCTTTCTCCGCATTGCCTCGACTTTGGAATATCTGTTATTTTCACATTTTTTTAATCGTCTGCTACCGTTTTCATTAGTGATCTTTTGTAAGTGTAATATTAGATCGACATAATGTTGTCCAGTACGTCCACCCATTCTTACCTCCTGCCAATATATCCTAAAACACTTTTAGGAGCTCATCAGTTAATGATAATATCTATGTCGGGTTTATATACTTCCATGCCGAAAGTTAATCGTGTGTTCATAAATCGCTGGTAATCTTCTATCATAACCGTTGAGCGTAAAGTAAAAGAGCAAAACTTAATTTTCAAAAGATAACTACATGCGCCAATAGTACACAATGATAATTTTTTTACCATATTAACTTATGTACAACGTTAAGCCGATGTCAAAGAATTGACGCCAGTTCCTTGATGCATACGTGACTATTGAAAATAATCTTGCATAGTTCTAATGAATTATGGGCAACGATACACTTATTAGCTCTAAATTGGTATCAATCCATATTGCAACTGAAAAAAAATATTGCTATAGCTTCGTCAGGGATCTATGGGTTGAGTAATGCAATGCTTTAAGCACGGTTCTATGGTTAGAAATTGAATGATACATACGTTATTCATTATTTAAAATCATCATGAGGCATTCATAATATAAGAAACTTGTTTTACTGTTAGCTTATGACAATTCCCATTTCAACAACAATTTGATATACTGCCAATAAGTAGCTAGAATCATTAAAAATTGTGTGGCCGATACATACGATATCAATTAGTTGAAAACTTAACAATAAATACCCAAACAGTCGTAGCTTGTCACCCACTGTTGCTCAGACGGACATTATTTAAAATAATAAAAGCTGCTGAATATTATTGTATTTGATCACAACCCACTATAAATGGCAGTCAAATCTGGATATTCATGTACAGACTTTAGTATCAACACTAAATGTTGTATGCATTCACATGTCTTTTCCACCAATATACGCGGTGTTGCTAGATTTCTTGAATTTGCCCACCAATAAATGAAGATATTCTCAGTGTAGTGTCTAATATTTAACTATAGACCCTGTCTTACAGATCTCACGGCTTGATTTCTTGAATCTGCCCACCAATAAATGAAGATATATTTATTTTTGCAGGCCCTACTATTGCATATTAGAAATAGCTGTTTTTTTTATTTAGGCACCCAAAAAAACAACTTTGTCTAAAAGATATATTCTTTAATTCAAGTTTTTGCATTTACCCCTGATAATATACGCTACAAAACTACCAACAGCGCAAATCAATTTTCTAAAATTAGCTTTCTTGGAAAATCCGAGTTTGGCGTTACTTTTCGGGTCCAATAAATAACGTTTTCACAAGAATTGCATTCATTTTTTCATTTTAGCCTACTTTCTCCTTTAAACATGTATATACATAACGACTGATTACTTATGTATTGTCATATCATGCTGCACACTCAAGGTCTGATTGTTCAAATTGCACATACACGTGTACGTGAAATGTCTCTGCTTGGCCTTAATTTCTATCATAATATGAATCACATTGTGGACTTTAGGGGATTTCCCGCTACTGTGTGCGAAAACGCCCCACGGATTATCAATTCTTCAACGTAATTTAAATATATATTAAAAAAAGTAATTGCAGGTAGCAATGTCTAGCTGTTAACAAAGACATGGAAGTTTTAATGCATCTGTAATTAGATCGATATTAGACTTATTTATAAAGCAACATGGCAAGGTCGTTGACAACCAAACGGGTTACAATCGAAGTAAAATAAATAAATTCAAACTAAATTTAACTTTAAACTTTAAACTTTAAACTTGACCAAACGGGTTAAATATACACAACAGCAAAGTCGTGAAAAAATAAACAAGCTATGTAAAAACATTTAAAACATATAGTAATATGACTACAGCTGACGATAAAAGAGCCACATATGTTCACATTATTTACACACAAAGCTTTGGGACATGTAGTACAGGGGTTAATATACGCCCGGACAAACAAAAATGTATCCAAGGTAATATTGCTAAGTATTTAAAATGCAACTGAATTTTAATATACGCGACAGATCACCGGACATTATTATTAGTGGAGTCGAATCGCATCGATACTAATACAACACTGTTTCTGTGCGTTTTTATATGTATTATTAAAACAATGTCAATGCATTGGTGAATAACACCAAATAATAAACGATACCACAGGTTGATATAATCACTCAAGTGCATATAGTTTTGTATGGCATTGTCATTAAGTAAGGCACGCCAAATTATAGTAAACATAATAATTTAGTTCTGTATAATGTGCCATGGCTATATTCAGTGGTTTGTTTACAAGAGTGCACACCGCCACATGTGTGTCGTTGCTACCCGGGGTACGAGTGCACCTTGATAATAATAAGTAGCCGTTAAACCCAAGGAATTATATTGAGTCTATACAAGTCCTTGGTTAAACCCAATGAATGCTATGAGATTAGATTGATCAGCTGTCGAGCATGCAGCGCATGATAACGGTACGCACATATTGATATTCACAATTTGTTTGACAAAAAATGAAAACAACTTGGAAGATAAACCAGGTAACAAATATATTAACAATTCACTATTTATAGATTCATAGGATAGAGAACAATGCATTCTTAGTGAGGCGCAGTGTTGAAATACAATACAATGCATTCACAAATATGTTTACGATTACCAGGGGAAACCAGTCTCAGTGGGGGTATGTTTGCAATGACTTGCATACACAATATCGGTGATACAAAACAACACCCATTGTTAGCGCCAAGGTTACTTACACCTTGTTATTATTGGAGTATGTTTATAAATGGCGTTTAGGTATGTCGGATACATGCGGCATTTTCGCTCTACCTTTTTACTGTATAAGTTACAAAATAGAACACAATCAAATAGCCAAATTGGCAATACATGTACATGTATTGTGAATACAATATAAGCGCATCACATGTGACAATAAAGCATCCATTTCAACAACGACAACAAAGGCTTGTTTACTGTTTATATGTCGTGTCGACGTAAAGTAAAATTTATTTTTTATTTAATTTCATTCGTCAACTACAACAATAACAAACAACAACAACAGCGGTAACATCTACAGCATCATCAGCAGTTACAACAACAGCAACAACAGTAACAGCAGCAGTAACAGCTACAACAACATCAGCAGTTACAACAACAACAACAACAACAACAACAACAACAACAAAACAATAACAACAACAACAACAACAACAACACCATCAACATAGAAAATAGCAGCGGCAGCAACAGCTACAAAACGGCAAATTGTTTAAAAATTTTAAATGAAAGTACATGTATTTAATAATGAGTTTTCAGAAAAAAACAGGTATTCGTCAAAATTTTGTTGTGGTTTGGGACGCGTACAACATCAGCTTAAGGTATATAAATGTCCAATGAAACGAGTTTAGAGCATTGTGATAAGAAATTAAAAAGTATTTTCACAAAAAGGAAACCCCAAAAGGACACTGTTGAAGCTAAGATATTTAGAGCCCCGTTACTGGGGTCACTCACCCTGCTATACTGGTGCCGTGAGAGGGCATGGGCTTGACTAGTAGCTATGTATACGTTTTGTATACAACCGAGCCGGACAGGTGATTATTGTACTAGTTTTTTTTTTCAATGATCTTAATCTCTATTATTTTTATGTATCTTTCCTGTCAACTTAATGTTTTATCTTAGTAAAATATTAGACACTATACTGAGAATATCTTCATTTATTGGTTGACATATAGAAATCTAGCCATGAGATCTGTATTAGACAGGGCCTATAGTTAAATACTAGACACTATACTGAGAATATCTTCATTTATTGATTGACATATCTTTAGAATATATATAGAAATCTAGCCGTGAGATCTGTAAGACAGGGTCTATTGTTACATATTAGACACTATACTGATAATAACTTCATTTATTGGTTGACATATAAAAATCTAGCCATGAGATCTGCAAAACAAGGCCTATAGTTATACATTATACACTATACTGAGAATAACTTCATTTATTGGTTGGCAGATTCAAGAAATCTAGCCGTGACTTAGTCCAGAGGGTCCTCAAAAAGGTAAAAATTGGAAATTACAAAAATGTTTTCCGAAGAATCGGTGTCATATTTGTTCATATTTGGCTTAAAGATAAGTATTAAGTAGTTAATATTTATAGTTAGGGGACTTAGAATTTTACATAAGGATACTATGAGAAAAGAGAACATTGTCATTTCTATTATTATCAGATTCATTTTATTATCATTATTATCATCGTACTTTAATTTAAATGACTATATATTGTTATTAGTATCATCATCAGCAGTAGTAGTACTATAAGTAGTATTAGTAGTATTAGTATTAGTAGTAGTAGTAGTAGTAGTAGTAGTAGTAACTTATACCAATATGTTTGAAATGCACAGCTGCCAAAAAAGGAAAATAAGTGTGTCATTTTCATTATTTTATCTCGATTATCATTTACTTTTATTATTATCATTTTATTATCATTTTCATTATTATTTGAATTAATTTAAATTATCATTTAATTTAATATTGAATGAAAGTCTCTCCAAAGAGTCCTTTTTTTATTTTGCGTCTCCCAAGCACATCGGATATTCAAATAAAACAAAAGCTATCAATCGTCTAACTGCCTTAAAATCCATTGTATATCTCCTATAAACGACAGAGTATAAAAAATAATAAACTAGATGCAATATTGACTGTAAATTTATTTAGATTAACATTATATAAAGTCTTACAATTCTCATGACTGACATTATTTACGACCAGCGCTGTGAGAATCGTAAGACAAAACCGTGGGAACCAATCATTTAAGTTTTACGGGTTACAGTCCTTGACTCACCAGTGCATAAACCGGAAATACAAAAAATAAATAAGCGTCACTTGTAATTTAACGGACGCGTGTACAATGCCGTTCCGGTTATTTTCACCGGCGCGTAAATCCCCTATGAAACAGTTTTGCTCAGAATTAAAATGTATTATGAATTGAAAAACTTAAAATGTCAGAGTAATGGTTGTGTATTTGTTTTTTACAAAGTATTTTCACTACAAAACTGTTAGACTACTCAAATTAAAAAAAATAATTTATTGAAACATTAACCGATTAGAGGTTCAAACTCTTAAAAATCCATTTGCTAGTATACATGTTTTACTTCTAAATAAGCATAACTTTATAAAAGTAAGCATCAATTTTGAGAGTATACAGTTGTAAATCAGTTGGCTACGACAAGTTACCGAATGAAATTCATTCATCAATTACTCTTTAAAACAACTCAATTGAATACTAAGTCGTTAAAGGACAAAACTGTGTTGTTGTTGTTTTTTTTAAATGTATAACTGTATAAACCGATTCAGCTATTTTGAAACTACGTAATTATATTGTTAGATGGAACCTTCCGTATTAGGGGTGTTTGTAGTATGATAGCAGATTTATCTGTTATAAACTGATTCAGCTATTTTGAAACTAGCGACATTTGGGTTGACAGTTCAAACTGTTACCACTACGCTATCAGAACAGACAATAGTACAAAAGATTTAATATTGATATCTAGTTTATTTTATAGTTTATGTTACAGATAAATCTGCTATCATACTACAAACACCCCTAATACGGAAGGTTCCATCTAAAAATAGAATGACGTAGTTTCAAATAGCTGAATCGGTTTATCCATGAGAACTGTTTACCAGTTCTATTTATTATAAGAATTATAAGATATGCGCATGCGCGGAATATGGAGGTTATTTTTTGTGCTTGGATAATCGTTCATAAAAATATGGAATAAACTTGTTAAAATGTAGGTCTAAAAAGTTGAAAATGGTACGTTGATGACTTTTTATAGTGCTGGAGTAAATTAATGCCGAGAACACGTAAGAAGACAAGGGAGTCGCCTGGAAACTGTCAAGTTTCATCCAAGAGACAGTCAACAATGGATCAAAATAGCGTGAAAAAATCGACAAAGAAACAGGGAAACAATGTAACACAAAACAGTCAAACAAATCAAAATGACCAATATGGACAATATCAGGCAAGTCACGATTTTAATACGCCGCAACATGTACAATTGCCTTTAAATAGTATGAATTATAACCATCAGTATATGGCTATGAACTCTGCATCACCAGTGTTTTCCCCGTGCAACAACCAAGTCACACCAGCCCAACCGACACAAGCTGATATGTTCTCAATAATAGTTTAACGGCATGACTCAAATGGACGTAAAATTAAAACAGTTAGATACTATTCAGTCTACGGTTAACTGGTTTACGGTACAAATGGATACAACGGGACAGAAGATCGCCAGTATCGAGGTCAAAATGAAGGACATCGAACGCAGTAGGGAATTTGACAGTAATTTATTGGAAAATATCAGTAAAAAGCAAACTGAGCTAGAAAAATTAGTGTCGAAAATGAAAAAGGATGAGGAAGAGCAAAAAAACAAAAGAAGCAGAGCTGAAGTCGGAAATTATTGATTTGAAGAGCCGCAGTATGACAGACAATTTAATGTTTTACAAGCTACCAGAGGAGAAAGATGAAAACTGCGTCGAGAAAGTGCTTTCTTTCATAGAAGATAAAGTGAAGATCCCGAATGCAAAAACGGACATCAAAATACAAAGAGCACACAGGGTGGGTGGATATAGCTCTGGGAAAATACGACCAATTGTTGTCAAATTTGCATACGACCCGGACAAGGAAAGAGTACAGAAATCGGCTAGGAACCTGAAGATACGGAATATGGCATAAGTGAGCAGTTTCCGAGGGAAGTGATGGAAACAAGAAGGAGACTCATCCCCATAATGAAACAGGCACACGAGCAGGGTAAGGACGCCTACATCAGTGTTGACAAACTGTTTATAAACAAGACTTTATACAAAGAAAATCAATAGGACCCATGTGAGAGTGTTTTAAAGTGTTTAACTTGGTATGTGGAAGGACTAACTGTAGCAAAACAATCATTGGATGGCTTTGTTAATATTATAAGTAATTATGACATAGTATGTTTTTCTGAAACTTGGACAAATAAAGACTCAAATATTGATATTAAAGGATTTAGTGACCCAATTCACTTGTACAGAAAATTGCTACATAGAAAAGCAAGACGGTCCAGTGGTGGCATAATTGTGTATATTAAAGATTGCTTTAGAAAAGGTGTAAAAGTTGTTAAAAATGATATCGATTGTTTAGTATGGCTGAAGTTAGATATAAAATTGTCATATTGAAACTGACATTTATTTAGCATTAACCTATAGCGCCAGAAAATTCGCCTGCGCATAATATGTATGAAGTTGATATATTCAGGCAAATTGAAAACGACATAAATAATTTCCATGATTTGGACAAAATATTCATTGCAGGTGACACAAATAGTAGAACGGGACATAAATGTGATTACATTGTCAAGGATCGTAGCCTTGACAACGATGACGTATTTGATAGCGATATTCCATTGCCCCGGGCGTCATATGATTTTAAATCTTATCGATTTGGGGAATACTTGCTGGACCTTTGTAAATCTACAAATATTCGATTAGTTAATGGGAGATTACATAGTGCAAAATATGTAGGTAAAATGACTTGCATGACATATAACGGAGAAAGCGTAGTCGATTATCTGTTAACCTCGTTACCTAATTTCAAGGACCTGGCCGATTTTAATGTACACGATTTTAACGAGCATTCAAATCATGCACTGGTCTCCTTTTCATTCAAAATAATGACTAGAATGGAAACGAAATTAAATAATACAAGAACGTTTTACAAGTGGAACCCTAAATATAAAGAACAGTTTGTAAATTACGTCATTTCCGATATTCGTAATCTCGAGAGTAGCTTAGCAGACGACATAAACCGAGGCGAGAACACGGATGTATTAGTTAATAAATTTACCGAGTTCCTATGCACAAAAGGGAAAAAATATTTTGCGAAAAATGTAACGATAAACGGTACGCATTTCTTATCGAAAGATCAAAATAAACATAAATGGTATAACGATGAATGTAAACATAAATATGAAATGTACAAACAGGCTATTTATAATTATAATATTATTAAAACCGATGAAACAAGACGTGAGGTATATAGAACGAAAAAAGACTATAAATACTATTGTCGAATATGTAAAAATAAATTTAATAGAGATTTAGGTAGTAAAATGAATGACATAAGACGTAGAAGTCCATGTGAGTTCTGGAAACTATTTAAACAAAAACCATCTAATCCAAGCGGCGAGCACATATCAAATGACGAATTCTACACTTATTTTAAAAACATAACGTTAGAGTCAGAGCAGCATAAAAACGAGGAATGTGTTGAATTTGTAAGAGAATTTTGTGATAACGGTACTCATGAATCAACGTTTATGGAGCTCGATCGACCGATTACTGTTGATGAAATTATAGCTGCATCGAAACGTTTAGGTAACAATAAATCATGTTCGTTCGATAACATTTTATACGAATACTTTAAGGAAAGTATTGATGTAATTTCACCGCCGCTGGCTATATTGTTCAATTATATATTAGATAAAAAAACTTTTCCATGTAGTTGGTCAACTTGTGTCATTATACCATTATTTAAAAAGGGGACAACAACGGGCCCAAATAATTATAGGGGGATAACTATAACAAGTTGTTTTGCCATGTTTTTTTCACTGTCATAATTTATGAGCGATTAAAAAAATGGGCCGCCGAAAATGATATACTGACCGACGCTCAGTTCGGGTTTAAACCCAAAAAAGCCTATTATTTAATTGACCGAAATAGTTTATGGTTTAAATTAATCAGATCTGGGATAGATGGTAAATAATTCTCATTAATAAAATCCATGTATGATGAGGTGAAACTGTGTGTAAAACATTTGAATTCTTTATCAGACTTTTTTAACAGTGAAATAGGAATGTTTCAAGGGGAGATAACTTAGCCCATAATGTTTTCACTTTTCCTTAATGATATTGAGCATCATTTACAACAAAATCTAGATGCTGGAAGCACGTTGGAGCAGATTTCTATTTATCTTCTTTTGTTTGCTGATGACGCGGCCGCGCTATGTTCGTTAACAAGGGAGGGTTTGCCAGATTCTTTAAATAATTTAGAAAATTACTGCACGAAGTGGAATCTAACCGTTAACATTGACAAGACAAAAATAGTAGTATTCAAAAAAGGTGGAAATATTAACCAGGAACACATATGGACATACGCAGGCAAATTCTTGAAGTAGTGAAAATTTACAACTATTTAGGTGTAGTCATGTCTGGAGGGGGTTCGTTCATGCCAGCTACCAATACTCTTAAAGGAAAAGCGCTACGCGCATTGGACTCTTTGTTCACCATAACTAGAAATAAGGAAGTTCCCGTAGATATCATGTTTAAACTGTTTGATTCATATGTTTTGGCTATTTTAAACTATAGCTGTGAAGTGTGGGGCCACATTAAAGCAGAAAATTTGGAAACTTTTCATAAAAAGAATGTGTAAATGGTTAATGAATGTGAAAATGTCAACAAACACTTTATCAATATACTCTGAACTCGGTAGGTTCCCTTTATATATTACAAGATCTGTAAGAATAGTTAAGTATTGGTTGAAACTATATACAAATAAAAGCAAGAATTGTATTATAAGTTCTATTGTATACAACCAGAGAAAAGAAATTGATAATGACAATCGTATCATCAACTGGTCGTCTAGCGTACGCGATATCATACAAAACGCTGGTTTTCACGAGATTTGGTTATATCCAGAATCAGTTAATATAAATAGTTTTATACCAGTTTTAACAAACCGTCTGAGAGACATATATATTACACAGTGTCATACAAGTATGGCATTATGTTCTTCATTGTATTTATATAGCGAAATGAAGGTAACTTTTTAAAGGTCATATTATCTAACTTTGTTAGATAACACCAAATTTAGAAATATTATTGCAAAAATAAGATTGTCATCCCATAAACTATTCATTGAAACGGGTAGACATATGAATATTGAAAGAAGTCAGAGAAAATGTTCATTATGTACATTCGACGATATAGAGGATGAATATCATTTTATTTTGTTATGTTCTTTTACTACCGATTTAAGGAAAGCGTACATTCCAAAATACTATATTAATAAACCAAGTATTTTTAAATAAATTAATCTTCTGAATGCAAATAAAAAACATTGTTAATAAAGCTAGCAATTTACTATCAAAAAGGATTTAAAATAAGAACAGCTGCTCTTAAAGATTGAAGAATTTAATGATTTGTTGACCACTAAGTTGTATTTTTTATCCTATTCATGCTAACAATGATCACTCTCACGATAAACTCAATTGACTTTATATATATGTTCTGTTCTGTTCTGTTTATTCGTTACAGTTTATACGCTATAAAACTTCCTTGAATTTGATACAAACAATTAATATGAACTAAGGCATTGCCTCGCTTGGGGTCGAACTTCAATTTTATAAGTATAGTAAAGAAACAAATACTAAATAAACTTTATAGTACGTGTATTATATGTTTAGGATAACGTTGCAGTTGTTTCCATTATATATTTATTATGCATTTTGTTTATCATAAATAAATCACTTATTATATGATTGAAACTTAATTCAACGAACTATATCTCTAATTACTTGGTTTGCAAAACAAAAGCAAACGTTATTATTAAATGGATGCTGGTCACAAAATACCTTTTGACGTGGGGTTTTCATCAGTTATAAATGTTTCTTGCATAATATAAATGTCACAGTGTGTATCTAAACTGTTAGGAGAGAAACATATGTCAACGGTCTGGTTAGCTCAGTTGGTAAAGCACTTGACCTGTAAGTGAAAGGTCCCGAGTTCGGGTCTGCAATAGTTGCATATTTTTCTTGCCTTATTACATAAACATAATACATGTCAATACTATAGTTTACACTGTGCAGATAGCCAGTATGTATTTTTACTGGGGTTTCAAAACAATTTCAACAAGAAGACAAAGGAACCAATCTCAGTACAGCTACCGTCTTTTTGTAAGTAACCATAAATTTCTCACAAAATGTTTTTAGACTACCGGAGCGAGGATTGATCCGACAACTTCGGCAGTGAGAAGTAAATGGTTATTTGACAACAACACTATGGACAACTCTGCCACAGAAGGAACCATTTGTATAATTCTAAACACCATACATTCATACTGTAATTCAAGCATAAATAGAGTTCTTGCAGTTTAAATGTTAAAATATGACTTAACCAAATGTATATTTCTGGGCAAATGTTGGAAACGTCTAGGACACAGGACTAGACTAAAATTTAAGAGAAGTCTTTCGACATGGCAGTAATTTGAACCTCCATCTCCCATGTACCAAGAAAAAACAACAGCATTGTGCATGACTGCATACATAATCCAACACATTTACTTAAGTTCCCAAATTAGCAGCTGAGGCATCCAAATATATATGAAATATACAATCTGGATATATAATTCCCTTCAGTTCTTGTCCAGACACTTCTGCAATCAGGTTGTAATACTAAACAAGACAAACAAAATAGAGACGATGTATGATTATAAACTGCAGTCCACGGAAAATATAATTTTCGAATGTAAGGCAGTCAGAAAGAGTAAGTATAAGTTAGTAGCATTTTGTCTATGCAGCAGCAAACATTATGAAAAATATACATTTTTAAAAAAGAATACCTTTATTAAAAAAAAAACAGACATTTCTTTTTTCACCATATCTAAGCCATCTCTTTTCATGTTGTTTGCAAATGCTGGGATTCGAACCCAGAATTTCTACAAAAGTGTAGTTGTATTTGCCAGTTACACCACAGAAGCATATCATGTTGTACTAAGATAATGGACTTAAATATTTATCAAATCAAATTATGTAAATTAGAAGAAATAAATATTTGAAATAGCCCAAATTTCTATTAATAAAATGCACTCTTGTAACACAGTACTACATGTTTGTTTTCTAAAACTATATACATGTAGTATAATATCAAATTTTGTGAAATTAAAAATCAGATCGACTCCTCCTTTTTTATGGGGGAAAACGCTTCAACAATCTTGAAGCTAGTCTTTAATCGAAATATACAGGTATTGATTTCAAGTCAGGTTGAAACATCTAAAGCATCAGCTGTGTGTTTTATGGTATTTTTTACATAAATATATGTACTTTATAAAATGGTTAAATTTGGATATCTCGGTCCCAAATAAATGCCCCCCTTTATAAAATGAATCTCACCTTGTGATTTATTCATGTTATACGTTAAGTCTTTAATGTGTCTGACTGTCAATTCAAGGGTTGTGAGATCCAATTGATGGTACTTGCATATAAAATTTTGATATGTCAAATAAGGGGTATTATTTGAATTTTATTCATGCAAGAGTAATCTAACTTGTTCATTGTAGTATGTTTTATGACTTGGAAGTCTTGCGTTAAGTTTAAATCAAATCAAATACATTTAGTGGTTGATGAAGTATGGACAAGATGGTACTTGCAAGCAAAACTAACCAGAATTTCTAAGTCAAACAAGGGCAATAATTTGCATTATATTAATCCAAGAGTTATCTAACTTAGTTATTATAGTACGTTTGATGACTGGGAAGTGTTGTGTTTAGTTTCAAGTCAATACATGCAATGGTTATTGAGATTGGGACTTGCACACAAAACTTCAACCAAGGTGGGACGCTGACTTCGAAAAGTTGAGTTAAAAATAATTTGAAAATTGTTTACAGTAACAAAGACAACTCCGTCAGAATTTACAATGTATTTACCAAAACTCTAATGAAAACAAAGCAAAAGGCCAACTAACAATAAATGTATGTTGTAAGTACTGTTCTCTTATTGAAATAATTACATCATGACATGAATAGGGAGGTAACCGACTTATATTTATATAATTATATGAATACATACATTGTTGGAAATCGTAATTTATAATGTGTTTTTAAACAAGAGGTCCATGGGCCTTAACAGTCGTCTGATTATCCAACAAACATTCACATAAATATATTCAGTCATAATAAATAACTTTTTGTCAAATTCTCTTATATAGATTTAGTAAAGGAGGCTTCACTCCAAAGGCAAAACAGTGTGACCCAGGGACATGCAATTCACAGTTTTTTATAAATGACCCATGTATGTCCATTATTATGCTCACTATTTGTTTCCGAGTGCTCTCCTATATTGAGAAAAATATTTTCAAAGTTTACCTTACTATGACCGTTTTCGCAATTTTGATTCACCCGTGTGTACCAAAGCTGCATACAATATATCATTACAGTCACAGTTACGGTTTTGAGAAGAACTCAAAAAAGTCAATTGTTTACAGACGCATGATGATGGACAAAAGGTCCATTGAGACAAAGTCTCAGGTGACCTAAAAAGACTGACTGAGATTAAAGTTGAGGGCATAATGGTAGACTGAATGCATTTAAAGGGTCCTCTGTGGCCGAATGGTATAAGGCGTCATCTCAAGATCACTTATTTCTCACCGCTAAGGTCGTAGGTTTGAATCCCGCTCCAAAAACTGTGTGTGAGAAAGTTTCCAGTTACTTGCGGAAGGACAGTAGTTGTACTCAGTCTCAAGTCTTCCTCCACCAGCAAAACTGAATTTATAAGCCATATATAACCTGAAATGTGTTAAAAATAGCGTTAAACCCGAAAAAAAAAAAGAATGCATTTAAATCACTGTTCTCATTAATTAAAGTTTTATAACTATCATATCATTAAGTTAACGCTTTGAAAGGCAATAAAAAGTTTAAGTAGCTGCAATATTTAGCGAGTAGGTAGGAGCACAGCAAAGACATGCCCTACTTGTTTTATTTTGATGCCAGAGTGCAACCCTCCATTACTGAGAGCACTTCTGTGCTAAAGATCACATACCTGTCACATGTGAAGTTGTTGGTTCAAGTCAAGCTATATACATACAAGTTATTAGAGTTAACCAATTTCCTCTGAAAGATTCTGCTCAGGCTTATGTTACTTTTTTGAATAAACAGGACACCTTACAATACCTTTTAATGTTTTTGTTCATTATTGTACCTAGAGTACAGCTTGCATTGTCACTACAAGGCACTGTCTGTTCACCAATTATCAACTACCACATGCACACTTTTTGCCCCATGCCATTAACCCTTGCCTGTCGCTGTTATCAAAATTAGGATTCTGGGTAGTGATTATGCCCTGCCTAAATGATTCTGAGTAGTGATAACGGTTACGCCCTACTCATCGGAATTATGCAAGGAATGTGAATATATGCCCAATGTAACAGTGATAATAGACAAAATTTAGTATAGATATATTTAGACTTTTAGTACCATGCCTAATAATGTTGTTAAAATACCTTCCCCTGACAGTGCTGTACAATCCTATAGCCAGATGTTATGAACAAGTAGAAAATTGTACAAGTCACTGGCGAAATAGAAACTTGTACAAGTCACCATTTACAAAAGTTTAGTCTCTTTAATTACTTTAATTGGTGCACATACACATGGGAATTAATTACCACTGACCAGTTAATCACTACTCTGGATCAATTATCATTCAATTATCTCCAGGCGGTATTCGATAAGATGTCCAAAAATACATAGCTGTTTTGATGGCAGCATAACCAGTATAAGCTGGTTAGCCCCATTAGCTCAGTCGGTAAATCACAAAACTTCTAGCATTGAGGTTGTGGGTTAGATCCCCGGGGCTGGCCAATTAAAAACAGTCGTTCTGTTGGGTATTTAAATCGTGGATCCATTTGGCAGTGCTATACACTGAGCACACTGAAGAACCAGAAGAAACATACAGTTGGTTTCAATCTGTAACCTGCACTATCCCCCTGGAACCTAAAAAGATCAACACTCTTCTCGGGTAATCGCCAATATGGGATGTTTATGTCCGTAAAAGTAGGTAAGCTACTTTCGCACCAAACACCATGACAGCTACAGATATTACAAAAGTGTTGATGTTTACAAGGACTTGTATAGAAAGATAGGAAATTTGCATCTCCTGACTAAATGTTGATAAAATAGTACACGAAGGATTACTAATTTGGCATGAGCGTTCACAAAACCTCAACTGGTTGCCTTCCATCTCTATACAATTCCTTGATGTTTATGTCCATACATTTTATGTTAGCAACTTTCGCAACACAAACTATGACAAATACGGATATTTAAACATATGGTAGGTGTTTATGTCTGTAAAATGTTGGGTAAGTGACTTTGTGCCACACACCATGACAACTACAGATAAAAAAAAAATTGGTTGCGGTTTATGTTCTTTCGACACACTGTGAGTTTGGGTCCGACTGTAGCTTCAATTTCACATGCTGTGGCCCACGGGTGATGGTGGTTTCATCAACCTACCAGTTCATCTACTTTAATTTTGTGTTAAAAACAGGTAATGGTTTCGTCAACCTTACTTTAGTATAGTGTTATGTGGCGCGCCAAATATACAGCAAGAACACTGACAATTGTAAAAAGGTGAGAACCAATTATGGTCTGTTGAACTAACTAGGGCTATAATTATGTATTATTTTTTCATGATATCTGTCCATTTTTCTTTAAAATACTGATACTGAGTCGAGACACAGCAATCAAACATTCTTTTAGGATGACCTGGCCAAATATGACAAAATAGCTTGGTCAATCTTGATGATAACAAACAATTGTATTGATACACATGGTGCGGCGGCATATTATGGTAGTTGATATAATAGTTATAAAACTTTAATTAATGAGAACAGTGATTTAAATGCATTCATTTTTTTAATCGTGGTTTAACGCCATTTTTAACACATTTCAGGTTATATATGGCTTATAAATCTAGTTTTGCTGGTGGAGGAAGACCTAAGACTGAGTACAACTACTGTCCTTCCGCAAGTAACATACAGTTTTTTGGAGCAGGATTTAAACCTACGACCTTAGCGGTGAGAAGTAAGTGATCTTGAAATGGCGCATTATACCACTTGGCCACAGAGGACCCTTTAAATGCATTCAGTCTACCATTATGCCCTCAACTTTAATATCAGTCGGTCGTTTTAGGTCACCTGAGACTTTGTCTCAATGGACAAAAGGTCCATCATCATGCGTCCGTAAACAATTAACTCTTCTGAGTTCTTCTCAAAACCGTAACCGTAATTGTTATGCTATATTGCAGTGATCCCTTTAGGCTGCGTCATTGCGCTATTTGCACATTAAAATTTTATATAGCGCAAAAACAAATGGGCCGTGCGCCGATCGGACCCATTAATCCACAATTTGACCCATAGTTTATTTGTCAAACGGGTCCGTCATGTAATATGTCGTTTTTCCGTTCTGCTTTCGGAAGTTGGACAGACCGGAACCGGATGTTATTGATCTAGGCCGACGCTTAATAAAATCGACAATATTGTATGTAATATCGGTAAAACCCGTCTACAGGAAGTACTAAATTGATTCATTATTGGAGTCTATGAAACGAAGGCTTGTATTTTTTTGTTCCCTTTCAATAAGCGTTTGTGTGATCGTGACAACAAACATGCCGCCTAAGAAAAGTGTACGGCTGTTATTGCCATTTTTGTTCATGAATTCTGGATTTGTATTAAAACTGTGGTTACAACAAAACTTGAACGTTGTCTTTCATCTATGTTGATGGCATTAAAACAGACTTGTCACTGATATAGTCCTTACAGGCTGAAATGGGATGTTAATTGAGCAAGCCCTGGCAGCCAAGTTATATCCTTTTAACAATTATGTGCAAACATTTCTGGTTTGTAGTTATAATTACATCCCTCTCACTCACTCACTCACTCACTCACTCACTCACTCACTCACTCACTCACTCACTCACTCACTCACTCTCTCACTCACTCACTCACTCACTCACCAACTCACTCACTCACTCACTCACTCACTCATTTCAAAACTGTGGATTACAACAAAACTGGTACTGTAGTCATCATTTTGGAATTTAAGGAGTAATAAAACTACAAATTCAGCATCATATAATTCATCATATTTGCTACCAGGAAATACAATCTGAGGGTCTTTAAAATTGCTGAAATTCATGACGGGGGGGGGGGGGGGGGGGCAATGCCCCTCTGGACCTCCTACCGGGGCACTGCCTTTGCGGCCCCCATACTCCAGCCTAAAGGCCCCAGTATTTTATGCAGCTTTGGTACACACCGGTGAACCAAAATTGTGAAAATGGTCGTAATAAGGTAAACTTTGAAAATCTTTTTCTCAATATAGGAGAAGCACTGAGAAACAAATAGTGAGCATGATTGTGGACATATATGGGTCATTTATAAAAATTGTGAATTGCATGTCCCTGGGTCACACGGTTTTGCCCTTGGAGTGAGGCCTACTTTACTAAATCTATATAAGACTTAGAGAATTTGACAAAAAGTTATTTATTATGACTGAATATATTTATGTGAATGTTTTTTTTTTTGATAATCAGATGACTGTTAAGGCGCATGGGCCTCTTGTTTAAAAACACATTATAAATTACGGCTTCCAACAATGTATGTATTCATATAATTATATAAATATAAGTCGGTAATCTCCCTGTTCATGTCATGATGTAATTATTTCAATCAGAGAACAGTACTTATAACATACATTTATTGTTAGTTGGCCTTTTGCTTTGTTTTCATAAGAGTTTTGGTAAATACATTGTAATTTCTGACGGAGTTGTCTTTGTTACTGTTAACAATTTTCAAATTATTTTTAGCTCGACTTTTCAAAGAATAAAGAGAGCTATTCTGCTCACCCGGATGTCAGTGTCCCACCTTGGTTGAAGTTTTGTGTGCATGTCCCAATCTCAATAACCATTGCATGTATTGACATGAAACTAAACACAACACTTCCCAGTCATCAAACATACTATGATAACTAAGTAAGATAACTCTTGGATTAATATAATGCAAATTATTGCCCTTGTTTGATTTAGAAATTCTGGTTAGTTTTGCTTGCAAGTACCATCTTGTCCATACTTCATCAACCACTCAATGTATTTGATTTGATTTAAACTTAACGCAAGACTTCCAAGTCATAAAACATACTACAATGAACAAGTTAGATTACTCTTGCATGAATAAAATCCAAATAATTCCCCTTATTTGACATATTAAAATTGTATGCGCAAGTACCATCAATTGGATCTCACAACCCTTGAATTGACAGTCAGACACATTATAGACTTAATGTATAACATGAATAAATCCAAAGACGCGATTCATTTTAAAGGATGCCATTTATTTGGGACCGAGATATCCAAATTTCATAAAGTACATATATTTATGTAAAAAAACCATAAAACACACAGCTGATGCTTTAGATGTTTCAACCTGACTTGAAATCAATACCTGTATATTTCGATTAAAGACTAGCTTCCAAATTGTTGAAGAGTTTTCCCCTATAAAAAAGGAAGAGTCGATCTGATTTTTAATTTCACAAAATTTGATATTATACTACATGTATATAGTATTAAAAAACAAACATGTAGCGCTGTGTTACAAGAGTGCATTTCATTAATAGAAATTTGGGCTATTTCAAATATTAATTTCTATTAATTTACATAAACTACACAAACACAACTACACTTTTGTAGACATTCTGGGTTCGAATCCCAGCAGTTGCAAACAACATGAAAAGAGATGGCTTAGATATGGTGAAAAAAGAAATGTCTGTTTTATTTTTTAATGAAATTATTCTCTTTTAAAAATGTATATTTTTTTATAATGTTTGCTGCTGCATGGACAAAATGCTACTAACTTATGCTTACTCTTTCTGACTGCTTTACATTCGAAAATTATATTTTCCGTGGACTGCAGTTTATAATCATACATCGTCTCTATTTTTTGTCTATTTTGTTTGTCTTGTTTAGTATTACAACCAGATTGTAGAAGTGTCTGGACAAGAACTGAAGGGAACATATGTCCGGATTGTATATTCATATATATTTGGATGCCTCAGCTGCTAAATTGGGAACTTAAGTAAATGTGTTGGATTATGTATGCAGTCATGCACAATGCTGTTGTTTTTTCTAGGTACATGGGAGATGGAAGTTCAAATTACTGCCATGTCCAGAGACTTCTAAATTTTAGTCTAGTCCTGTGTCCTAGACGTTTCCAACATTTGTCCAGAAATAAACATTTGGTTAAGTCATATTTTAACATTTAAACTGCAAGAACTCTATTTATGCTTGAATATAGTATGAATGTATGGTGTTTAGAATTATACAAATGGTTCTTTCTGTGGCAGAGTTGTCCATAGTGTTGTTGTCAAATAACCATTTACTTCTCACTGCCGAAGTTGTCGGATCAATCCTCGCTCCTGTAGTCTAAAAACTTTTTGTGAGAAATTTAAGGTTACTTACAAAAGAACGGTGGCTATACTGAGATTGGTTCCTTTGTCTTCTAGGTCTGTTTTGAAATTGTTTTGAAACCCCAGTAAAAAAGGCAAGAAAAATATGTAGCCATTGCAGACTCGAACTCGGGACCTTTAACTTACAGGTCAAGTGCTCTACCGACTGAGCTCACCGGACCGTTGACATATGTTTCTCTCCTAACAGTTCAGGTACACACTGTGACATTTATATTATGCAAGAAACATTTATAACTGAAGAAAATCCCATGTCAAAAGGTATTTTGTGACCAGCATCCATTTATGTAGCTTGATTAAATAAGGCGTGAATGGACAGCTTCTTTATTATTTGGATATCCTTTCTGCTGTCTATAACTCGGGAGACGCAAAATAAAAAATAAAAACTTTAAAAGGCTCCTTGAGATGTGCAATATGTCGCACTACCATTTATAATGCTAATAACGTTTGCTTTTGTTTTGCAAACCAAGTAATTAGAGATATAGTTCGTTGAAAAAAATTTCAATCATATAATAAGTGATTTATTTATGATAAACATAATACATATTAAATATATAATGGAAACAACTGCAACATTGTCCTTAACATATAATACATGTACTATAATATTTTATTAAGTATTTATTTGTTTACTATACTTATAAAATTGAAGTTCGACCAAAAGAGAGGCAATGCCTTAGTTCATATTAATTAATATCTTACACCTGCTTCTGACTTATTAAAAACACTATTATTTCAATCAATTTTATTAAGATACTTTGTTTTGCTGTTTTTTATACTGTTCATAACACAAGGACGTATATGTGATATATAATTCCTTGATATCACGTGTTAATTATGATCATAAAATTGAAGGGTTGTGACTTTATGACCCCTTGTTGCAGCTGAGTAATTTTCTTTTGATTACAAGGTGCAATTTTTCGCATCTATTTCCTGTAGGAAGACAATGTCTGGTTAATTCAAATTTGTATAATAATGAACAATATATTTGTTTCAACGGTGCATCTATAAAATATACCTTTGCACCGTTAAAACATATAGGTGCACCGTTAAAAGTGGCGGTCCACCGTTATAATATATCGATGTACCGTTATATACCGGTGCACCGCTTTATTTTATCGGTCCACCACTATATTTTAAAACAAATATATCGGTGCACCGATATAATAGCGGTGCACCGGTACCGGTAGCTTGACTGCGAAGTAAGATCAGAACTCTTAATGAAATCCATAATCTGCCAGACTTCCGAAAATAACGGTTAAAATGTATTGAAATCATAAGTATAAGAAGGGAAATCTCCGATGTAGGCAGATTGGCAGGGATGAGTAGGTGCATTGGAGTCTTTCATATGCTCCATGATAGGAAATGGGGTACATAGAAAGCCATATGCAAAAATCCAAACTTCTTGGAAATCGAAATACATTTCTTTGGGTTGATGACAACAAGAAAGAACTATTTCACTATCTTCTGGTCAGTCAGTACAACAGGTATTATATGTGTTTCAAACAAGCACAGCTACGGTCTGTCACTAAATGTATGTAAAAGGTCACGTTAAAAATCATTGATACATATATCCTGGTATAAACCATTGGTTTAAGTTTACAAACTGGTGTGAGTGTGAATTGGGTTGGGTTTGAAGCTGGAAAATACTTTTCGTATGCATACCGTTTTATATCAATTTAATAAAGAGAGGACGAGATCCATGCCAGCATTTCATTCATTCACGGGATGTGACCAAACTCCATCATCTAGTGGGAAAGGAAAACTATTAGTCCAGGTGAATAATAGAGAAAATCGACTGAACCGTGCAATAGGGTAGATACAAGGTTTTATTGCTGTTTCCTGTTGTTTAGGGTGTATTGATTAAGAATCCGCTGTATGCCACCTTGGCATCATTGGGGAAATTTTTTTATCAGCCATTATATTACCATACCGTAAAGTCATTATTTGTAATTTTTTAATAATCATTTTCAGTTTGTTATTTTGTTGAATACATTAAAATATATTTATAACATTGATATTAAAAGGGATCTGATTGGAAGGTAATCATTTAAAAAGAATATAGATTTGTGATTCACGCGTCAAGATTATAATCATTAGAAAAGGGAGGTAATATTAATATAATCACATATCTTATTTGTTGTCTCAAACATAAATGATTTGAACCCACACAAATAGTCTAGCTAACACAACCAATGTGACATTGTGGTGGGTTTTGAGATTACTAAATGAATGCCATTCATCAAAAAGCAACACCATGGCCTGGCAGTGTACTCCCTACCAACAAGTTGTGACCATTTCTGCCTACCATAGTTGATACTCTTCAGAAAGGACAACTTCAACAAAGTAACTCCTTAAACACACTACAAAGTTAGAAAAGATGATCTAAAGAAGTTATATATATATATATATATATTGTGAAGATAAATAGTCACATACAATCTATACACCATGAACATTCCTTTCATAATAGGTCAAATTTGTATTTTTGGACATTTGTTTATTGAGTGCAGACGCCACCAGATTCGGACGGTGAAATTTATAAGGGCATATGTTATTTGGCAACAGATGAGCTAATGTAGAATATTCTTCATGTCAATGTCTTTAATGTAGATGTCTACAGCCATATATTTATTTTATTTACTAAATATCAAAAAACAATCAAATTAACGTGAAACGGAATGAGTTCCGGTCAAAATTTCTATGTATATAAGCCCATATCAGTCATAATTTTGAAGAATAAATATCATTGACAGCTATCGATACTTTTCTGTTTTCAGTTATTCACTTTTATTTTCAGATAGCCGTAGCATTATTTGTTTCTTTCCTTGTTGCGTAATATATACATTTTAATCCCGAATGACACACGCATGCCTATTCAAGTGTGATGTATTCAATAAACCTTTATATGTAGCAGTCCTGGAAAGAATAAGCAGCATTATATCAGCAAGTAAACAAAGACATGATGACCTATACAAAAAACTGGAATGAAAGCAAACTGGTTATTAAATTCAAATTGTTTGCATCGTATGATTCCATATTTTTTCGCGGTAATACACTTTAATTATGCCATTACTCAGTATGGTAATTGTTAGAAATGAAGAAATGTCTCCAAGAAGAAGCACAGAACATGATTCAAAAAGGCAATCACGTTTGTCAACATGTTGAAGGCCCATGGAATGCAGGTTTTTTTTCAGACCAGTTTGGAGAACAACCCTATATCAGGTATCGAAAAACAAAAGGTGACCTTGTAGGTATCACCCTTTCTCATGATCAAGTATCACGATGGATGTTATCATACAATTTGTGTAATAGTGTTTCGCTGTCAATGGATTAAATGTTCTGTTGTGAAAAAATTCAAGGCATGAGCCATACTCACGGAAGCACAAAAGAGGATACCTCTTGATACATAAGATAGAAAATAAATACAACAGGAACTTGAGAAATACAAATATCAATTGAGCTGAAAATGGGTTGGACACTTTCACAGAAATTTTAACGGTTAGACCTACTAATGTGAAAACTATCAAGTGCTCTAAAATGAGAAAAAGGCTAATAATCAGAGATAAAATAAAAATAATAAAATCTTTAAATACAATGTTGTTGTTTTATTTTTTATTATTGTGTGTGGAGGAGTCATCATTTAATGACTATGCGTTTTGTTTTTATTTAAACCACTGTTATTATTTAATCAGTCATTGCTAAAATTTGTGTGATATTTCCTATCCAGTTTATACGTTCTCTGCAACTTAAACATGTATTTTAATATCCTCGTTACAAATATAAGTTATTACAACATAATTAGAACAAGATGTTTTATTTATTCTTTAAAAAAAAACAAACATACATTGCATTATGCTCTGCTTACTAGTCGTATTTCCATTTTGCTTCGTTAATTGATTTCTTATTACCCTTTAATTAAGCATACGGTATGTTTTTGGGGATAAAATTAATAACTGAATTAAAAAAATAATAATAATGACAATAACTATGACTGAACGTTGCTTTCATTTCCAAATGTTTGCATATACTCATGCTAGTAGACAATAAAGTATCAGAATTTTCCTTAGTTTAATGGTTATTTTCAAAGATAATAGCATTGATGACGGCCATTTTGAATTTCCTTAAATAAAATAAATTCCCCAAAGATGACAAGGTGTCATACAGTGGATTCTCATTAAGTACATCATAAAGAACTGGAAACTGCAAAAAAAAACTTGTATCTACTCTAATGCATGGTTCAGCTTCAGTTCTCCTAGACTATATAGAACAGGGGAGACCGGAAACAATAAGGAATTTGAAACAATACTCGTTACTTCCCCTAACGAATCCACGAAGGTGTAATGCCAGTTATATAGCGATTCGTATTTGTCCCAACAAACGCTGCTTCAAATGTAAATGAGGCTTTAATGGAATTGTTCACACATAAGGGTCACTAACCTTTGTATAGACAACTCAGCTATAACACACCAAACGAACAGTTTATCGAAATGGATTTGCAGGGAAAGAGTTAATTTTCAATGACCATTCCAAGCCCAAAAATTCAGATTGGGAAAAAAGATGGGAACCAATCTGATTCTCTCTCTCTCTCTCTCTCTCTCTCTCTCTCTCTCTCTCTCTCTCTCTGCATGCTGACAAATAGTATTTCGTAAGATGTTAATGTACAAAGTTTAAAGTATTGTGTAATATACCAATAACTGTTGGACAGATCTAAAATCTAATCTAATCATTAATTTTTTCTAGCATTGACTGATATGTATACCTAACGTCATATTGATTTACCCCGTCCACTTAAATTTTCATATAGATACAAATTTTCACTTTGTTAAATTTTGTATCGTAAGTGTCCAAGCATAGTTTTTTGTACAATTTGGTGAAAATATTTTACTATTCTGACTAATCGTGATACGTGTATGGCATCTGTCAAGTTTCCCATATTTTACTATTCTGACATATCGTGATACGTGCATGGTATCTGCCAAGTTTCCCATACATGACTTCATTATTAGAAATGGATTTTACTTCTCACTAATACTTACAGAATTTTAAATGTACATGGTCAATTTATTTATTTTGTATAACCCCACATCTCCGCCCCATCATTTAGAATGGATCCAACAAAGGTGACAAACAGCCTATCATTGTTCTAATATGTCTCTCACGACTCGTGCTGTTCCATTATATTGCAGGTAAAGTTTAGTGTAGTAAAGAGTAGCCTAGTTTAGTCTGTTTGATTGATTGCTTGATTGAATATTTAGCGTAATTTTTATGCCATCGAGGGCTAACAGACGATCAGTTAACATAACCATTTTTTTCTGTTCATGTGATTGAACTTATTTTCCGATACTCATAGAAAAAACTTGTACACCACAGTGACAACTTAGCAGATTTTTATTTATCACACTTGTCTGTTAATCCCTAACTGATGATCGGGTGATGTGACATAAACACCACCACCTGCCAGTTGTTTACTCTCTCTAGTCAGCGGACGATTTCTAACACTTATCAATTATTTTCCAGCCGGCTCAAGTTGTTCCGACTCCGATAGTTCCGGCGAAATGTACAACCAGATGGAGCAGCCGACACTATTAAAACAGATTAAAACCATCCTAGACGAATACCCGGATGATGGACAAATCATTAAAGTAAATATACAACTTGTTATCCGTTTCGAATAACATAAGTATTTTAGTTAATTAAAAAGTACACGAGGATTACTTTTCTAAAATGCCTCTCAATACATTTTTTTCAGGTACTTTTACAGAGATAGAGAAACTGGAATCATTATTACAGAATGTCGAATTTCGAGAAAAAACAACAACACGAGAATAACTAAGTTTGGACAAATGGTCATTCAAAATTCACATACAACATATTTTTTGTACATAAAATGTTTTACGTTTTTCTTGTTACCCTGCAAAATAAGCACTTTAGCACCCGCATTTTTTATTTGACTTTCAACAAACGTATACAACAATTAATTATTCACAATATCTCGGAAAAGCGATTTAAATAGCCAAATAGGACAGGACAATTAATGTCAAAGTGTTCTTTGGTCCGTCTTCTCTATTTGATGTTGTGTTCAACTGAGATCAAGATGAGTAGTACCATATTTTAATATACTCGTATATTCCTATGTGAAATTAATAGATATATTTTTTTATTCCTCCATTCAGGAGAGCATACGATATAATGCAATCATTTTAACAAAGAATCATATACATATTTGCACGAATGCATAATTAAATGACAGTATTTATTATCATATGATTATAGTTTTCATTTAAATGCATTGCAATAATTTTCAAACAAAACAGTTTTATATATGTATATTACGTTAGAACACTCCACAGGTATATTTGCCTTAACGAAACAAAAACAAATAACTGACAGGTGAAATATTTAGCAAAATAATGCTATAGCATTCGACCGTTTTATGTCTGTCTTACCGAAATCGAAACTGTAAGACAGGAAATAACAGTGGACATAAATGATAGGGTCATATATGGAGACTTGAACAAGACACCTTTTCCGCATATGCATAGTACTGGTTCTAATCAGGAAGACATCGAGAGTTATATGTATTGTGTAAAATAAATAAGTTTAAAATAAAGGACTGTTTGGTTTGATTTGTCCGATTTTTAGTTTCTGCGAATAAAACATTTTCTGTTACACTAATTCAGAGCTACCCTGTGCATTACATGTACGATTTTAGTTTGATTTGCCTATACATGTTTATTATACGTCTATACGAGCTACCTTATGCATTACATGTACGATTTTAGTTTGATTTGCCTATACATGTTCATTATACGTCTATACAAGCTACCTTGTGCATTACATGTACCATTTCAGTTTGATTTGCCTATACGTGTTCATAATACGTCTATACGAGCTACCTTGTGCATTACATGTACAATTTAAGTTTGATTTGCCTATACATGTTTAGTACACGTCTATACAAGCTACCTTGTGCATTACATGTACGATTTTAGTTTGATTTGTCTATACGTGTTTATTATACGTCTATACGAGCTACCTTGTGCATTACATGTACGATTTTAGTTTGATTTACCTTAACGTGTTTATTATACGTCTATACGAATTACCTTGTGCATTACATGTACGATTTTAGTTTGATTTGCCTTAACGTGTTTATTATACGTCTATACGAGCTACCTTGTGCATTACATGTACGATTTTAGTTTGATTTGTCTTTACGTGTTTATTATACGTCTATACGAGCTACCTTGTGCATTACATGTACGATTTTAGTTTGATTTGCCTTAACGTGTTTTTTATACGTCTATACGAGCTACCTTGTGCATTACATGTACGATTTTAGTTTGATTTGTCTATACATGTTTATTATACGTTTATATGAGATACCTTGTGCATACATGTACAATTTTAGTTTGATTTGTCTATACATGTTCATTTTACGTCTACATGAGCTACCTTGTGCATACATGTACGATTTTAGTTTGATTTGTCTATACATGTTCATTTTACGTCTAAACGAGCTACCTTGTGCATTACATGTACGATTTTAGTTTGATTTGTCTGTACATGTTTATTTTACGTCTATACGAGCTACCTTGTGCATTATTTTAGTTTGATTTATCTTTACATGTTCATTTTACGTCTTTACGAGCTACCTTGAGCATTACATGTACGATTTTAGTTTGATTTGTCTATACATGTTCATTTTACGTCTATACGAGCTACCTTGTTCATTACATGTACGATTTGAGTTTGATTTGCCTATACATGTTTATAATACGTCTAGACGAGCTACCTTGTGCATACATGTACAATTTTAGTTTAATTTGTCTATACGTGTTTATTATACGTCTAGACGAGCTACTTTGTGCATACATGTACGATTTTACTTTGATTTGTCTATACATGTTCATTTTACGTCTATACGAGCTACCTTGTGCATTACATACACGATTTTAGTTTGATTTGCCTATACATGTTCATTATACGTCTATACGAGCTACTTTCAGCATTACATGTACGATTTTAGTTTGATTTGTCTATACATGTTTATTATACGTCTATATTATACGTCTATACGAGCTACCTTGTGCATTACATGTACGATTTTAGTTTGATTTGTCTATAAATGTTTATTATACGTCTATACGAGCTACCGTTTGCATTACATGTACGATTTTAGTTTGATTTGTCTATACATGTTTATTATACGTCTATACGAGCTACCTTGTGTATACATGTACGATTTTTGTTTGATTTGCCTATACATGTTCATTATACGTTTAAAGGTGTTATATTTTGAGTTTTCACGGTTTGTTAGTAATTTAGTACTCTTATGGTTGACCATCGTATATCAGGCCATACCTTTGTCAATGTCATGCCAAACAGGGTATGTCACACAGGAGCTCGTGCAGAATGCTGACGACGCTGGGGCAATTAGATGCGGATTATGTACGATGGAAGAACTACCAAAACAGCCAAAACAGATGACAAAGGATACCGTTTCAGAAAATTCTTTAAGGTAAGGATCTAATATGTTTAATTGACAACCTGACAACCGGTCTATTAGTTTTGGAAATAGTCAATGAAATTACGTTATGTAGGGACCCGTGATCTGACGTCCTTTCGTCCATCCCTCCGCATTTGCCCATGTCTGTACCTGCGTCAACACTTTTTTAAACGACGTTTTCTCTGTAACCGTGTGACTAAATTTCACCAAATTTGGTATGAAACATTTTACATAAAACTCTCTCCAGTTTGTCAAAGTCATAACCTGGGATTAAAGTTGACCATGCCATAGGGGCTTGTCATATTTACCCCAAAAATGAAAACAACTCCGAAAGTACAAGTCCTGAATCTTTGCTATTTTGCATATAGTATCACCTAATGATTTCGTTCAAAGACTCTAGGGTAACAATTGACGCCGCAAGGACTGATTAGCCAAATGTATTCATATTTGGTAGAAATGCTACCTGTGTATAGTGATTTCTAGTTTGTTCAAATAAAGGGGATAAGAGACCATTGGGGCCCAGTAATAAAGACTTAGTTTTTAACATTTTATTTTGTTTATTTTGATATCATTTCAATCGTCTTGATGTCTGTAACATCTTTCAGTCATAACAGTTGATAATGCATCTTTTTAATGGGGCTTAGTATTCATAAGGGCACACCAAGGTCCAATGAGAGATAAAATTGTGAAACTTAGAAAAAATTGGGGTCAAGTAAGGAGGCTTTGATTTTAAAATGGGAATGCTATGAAAATGCAAGAAAATATTTTTTTTTTCTGTTCTATTTGATAATTTATTTTAACCATGTTAAGGTCTAGAACGTTGTTAGACTGGGTCCTTTGCAGGAGCATATTAAGGGTTTCAAGTGTGTTTAAACGAAATATTAGGGTTTATTGAAGCCAAGTAAGGGAACTTTGAATTTTTCATGGGAATGTTATGGGAATAGGAACTTTTCTTTTTATATTTTATTTGAGGTTTCATTTTATTCATCTTGATGTCTGGAACATTATTTAGTAGTAACATTTGAGAATGCATCTTTAATAGGGCATAAATTCCGTACATATTTGGTGTAAATGGCCCCTATGAGTACGAGTTTCAAGTGTGTTCAAATCAAGGGGCTATGGGATAAAAGGGCCCAGTAAGGGTCTAATTTTTTTTACAGATGAATACTCTGGGAAAACAGAAAATTATCTTTTCATCATCTATTCTAGGAATTGTTTTATTCATCTTAAGATCTAGAGTATTATCTAGTCATATTAGTTGAGACCTGGGTCTTTACAAGGACTTCGTTTCACACACCAGGTATTTCATCCGATGGAAACGATGAAACGGACCCATATTTAATTTTGTGTTATAGATTGTGTCCGAGCCATCAAAAGTTTTTTTCCTTTGTTTGGATGGCCTACTAAAACCGGTTTTCAAATTAAGTTGTATTACATTCCGAGAACATTTAATAAGCTTTCCAATATGTACATGTATGGTGTGATAAATTTTAGTATTTTTAAAGTTTGTTATAAGTTTTCTGTTTTCTCTGCTTTCATTCTTTTACAATTCTGTCTTTTTCTCCTTCATATTTATTTTTTATTTGTTTACAACTGCCCTACTCTATATATTATTTGTTAAACTGTAGGTGGAGGGCCGAATCTAATGTTGGAAGAACTTGTGGCCCAACCCCATTTTCTGTATATATACATAGAAATAAAATATGTTTAAACTAAGTATTATTATTTCTGTATTGTATGTAACCATGCCAACAAAGTTTTTTCTCTTCTTTTGCGTGGTTCGTTAAATTAAAAACATCAAACATAATAAGATTGTACAAAAACGAGCGAAAGCGTATGGGATAGTGTTTTGATAGTGTATTGATAGTGTTAAAACTTGTTTAATACTCGCACACAAACATGTAACTATTTGTTAATAGGCATGTAGAATGGCTGAACAAATTTAATTGACAACCATCGCATTGTCATTTGGACTTTTTCTAAGATTAACAAAATCACGCGACTCATTTAACACGTTACAAAATATGCGGGAAATATATTTCAGTCTAACCTAGGTGCGTAGCCCAAGTCAGGAAATTCCCTAGTTTAATAAAACTATAATAGATGTCGTACAGACTAATAATTAGAACAATTTCTATTAATGATTTTGAATAAACAGTATCTCAGAAATCGAAGTGTTATGTCTCAACTGGACCAACTAGGCACATAATAAACAATTATCATTTGTATCATAATATATAATTAAATAACAGGGGGATATATTTTGCATATTGCATATTTTTCTCGAACAAGGATGCTGTTACATATATAACATGTTTTGTCCTGCCAGTAATTGTTGAAGACGGTAGTTAATGAATATAATCACTTGATGTAAAGTTCAGTCAAATGTGATTATTAAACATAAACATCCGTTTAGTAAATAACAGTAAATACACTTTCACACAGTCATATAGTTGTAACAGGAGAAACACTTGTAGTTGAAATACAATACATCGCATGTCCAAAGATATGCACTATGGTAATATTGTATTATGATGTGATTTTTATGAAAATATCTTTTGCAACTTTTTAGTTTATTTATAAATATTCGATTACATTTTATCTTCAAATGCAACATGTCAATTCTGGTTAAACCTGCTCTCACATGTTTTCAATGGCAACTTCTTGACATCTTAATTACTACTGGAAAAACTCATTAACTTAAACTGATTATTAATCCAGTATTGTGTGAAATCATTTCAAACTTTCGTTTTTTGTTGAAGCCTAATTGATTATAACAATTGAAGATGTGAAAACATTTTGATTTTGGTGTATATAACATTTTTTACCATGTATTGTTCAGTAATACTTGTTTACCTTTATGTTTTCTTTTGATGATTAAGTATCTAAACCATACCAAAGTCATGTATGTGCAAACAAAGTAATTTTAGTTTTTAAGGAAGAAGTTAATAGAGGATGAATAGAGAACCATATTTTAGGACATAGTTACTGTCTGAATAGTTAACCAGACAGATTGGAAAGCCGTAAGTACTTTGTAAAATTTAATTGAACTTTGTGAACTTCATATAAATTTGGATATTGTTCGATATTTGGACAGTGTTCTGTTTATCTAAGTTATTCGCAAATAGTCTTTTTTAGGGACACCGCTTCTATAGTGAGATTTTAGTGAATGGTATAACAACTTAGATACAATAAAATGATTTTGATTATATCTATATATTTGGAACTATTTTATTATAAACTGTGTGACTTTAAATTATATTTAAACTGATAGAAATTGATAAGTGTCGTCGTTTTTGCTGTCTGTGATTTTCAACGATATTTTATTTGTTTTGTATCTTCAACTTCGTCAACGCCTTGCAAAATTTACTCATTCATCAATAAACAACGCTCAACGCATCGGCACGTCCGCTCACGCACGTTTCGTCGACGACTCATCTTACACCGTTCGAAATCGTTACGTAATAATTGAACAAAGCTTCATAGTCACTGCAAATTAACCTCGTCGCACCTAGCGGCCGAAACCACTGCATAACTACATTGTAAATGCTGAGACTCTAAAACTGTAGAACGAAACTAAAGTACGCTTGCTCGTAACCCGTTAACTCCTATTTCATAACTAAAAATAGTTTAATGCGCTTTAAGAAAATTACCATGTTACTAGCACGTGTGACCTGTAGTAACTAATTAAAAATACTTTTTGGAGTTTTTTTTAAATCTTTGCGACATGTGTATAAGGCGGATAAATTTCGCCAAACAGATTAACGTGTATAAATGTACCTAGCCTTAGTTTGCTGTTAAATTATATTTCAAAGAAAAACGTACAAACATTTATTTGAACCATGATGTCTTTATTCAAATAAGATATATAACATAAAATCAATCAATACATATTAGAATTTCATTTAGTTTACAATCATAAATTCTGATGCTTTCCTGCAAGTATTGGTAGCTCCATCGAACAACATTTGGTGATTTGAGTTGTCCAACGGACATTTTACCCTTTCCCCTTTATCCATGTTTCTGCCTTTATAGCAATTCATGTAATACGGTGTCGGTTGATTTGATGGTATGTATGGTATGGAATTTTTGCCATCTTGAAGATCCTTGCACGAAGGATAGTAAATGTAACACGGTGGACCTCGTCCACCACGAGGGTCATTTTGTGCCATGTAATCACCTGAAATAATTAGGTTTATAAATGTATTAGTTATTTACGTTGACTTTTCAAGTACATGTGCAAATTATTAATATTAAAAAAGAAGTTGTCTTGTTTTATTGTTCGATTACCGAATGGTCCGGTATTGTATTGGAGGCGTAGTTACCTAGTGGTTGCCATGATTGCTCCAAGACTCAGAGGTCCCCGATTTTATTCACGGTGGTTTCGTCCGGAGTTTTCTTCAAATGCCTTATTCGGGCGAGGCACTATTAAACTATGCAATCCTCCAGAGTCGCTTGAAAGCAGTCGGACTTGTGTATGGGGAGAGTCATATCAAATGCACGTACAATATCTCATTGAACTTCTATGTTAACCAGTGATGCAAATACCCGTAAACCTGGGCACTTTGTGTCTTCACATAATCCTCACAGGAGGATGTTTAGTATTAGTGGACAGACAGACAGCGATGTAATTTATGCACATTTATCAAAGGTGTTACTAAATATGTATTCATGATTTCCCATCATATGAATTACAATAATGTAATCTGTCAATTTGTTTTATTTTCATGTTTGTTTTTTCTTTTCATGACTCAAAGTCAACAGAAACTTTTCAATAAATAATAAACTTTAACTCTTTAATGTCCAACACAGCCAATTTGAAAGCTAACCTGGAGCATTTGCCCTTGTACAGAGAACAAATCATGAGGGTCAGTGCAGAATGTGGCACATCTGGGAAAGGCAATTAACATCGCTCACTCCAACGGATGATAATCCGCAGCAGGCTGGTCACACATTCAGTCTCATAAACTTTTAAGTATAAGTAGGACGAACGCTAATTATTTATATTGCGCAAGGCGGTTAGCAGTATCGGAAACAAATGTAATAGCCTGAATGCCGATTTAGTTTACAACCATTTTAAGACCAAATCCCAATTACAATTGTGGCTGTGAACTAGAAGAAGCCGAACATTAATTTTTAATCCTTATGTTTTACCAAGACGTCAACCATTGACGATTACTCGTGTATTTCACCCTTTAAGTAAATGCCTATTTGGAATTGAATACCTAACAAATGACTAAAATGAAATGATATTTTTGGAAGCTCAAAAGGTTGTCAAAAATACAAACTTTTTCGATAAAACGATACCCTAAAAACAAAACTTATGTGACTGTCCACTGTCTTTAGCTCGGAGAACTTTGAGATGTTCAATTAATATGCCGCTATGGGGAGGTCTGTAACTAATGTTGTAATAACTTGTAGCCCGACTCATTTGTTTATGTTATATTTGTAACTGTATGAATGGTTATATCAATATGTTACTAACATGGTATGTTTCAATAAAATGTGATCAAACTAAAAAAGGCATGGGCTTGAACCCCTGTCGGGCCACACAAAAACTTGCATAATGGTACCAGAGAGTCCACACTGGGCACTCAGCATTTAGGATAGTTCTAGGTCTGGTCGGACCGATGTCAGTTAAATGTGACTTGGTGGAGTCTTGTACTTTTAATACTCTGAATACTGCCTCAAGTAAACACTGTTGCGATATACATGTAGATGAAAAATTGTTGAATGCGGCGCTAGACACCACACAGTACAATAATAAACGACTCACTGATTCAACAGTAAAGAAGTATTATCATTTATCATTATCAACACATAACCAGCAATTATACAAAGTTTAACCATATATTTCATTTCATTCTTCACTAGTAACATGACAGCAATGTCTAATGTGTATTTTTATTGAATACAATTACTTGTCTATCTTCCAGTAATATATGAATGTCGTTAGTAAGTCATCCTTAATGACTTAAACTTTTTAAGATAAACCATTATACTGTTAAACTATCACAGCTTTTCCTGATTTCATGTAGAGAATAAAACATTGTACTTAGACATTACAAAAAGAAAAGCATGCATTGAAGAAATAATCGTATTTGTTATTGTTTGTTTATACCGGTAATGCATAAATATTATTAGAAAAGAAGGTATGGTGTGTCATAAAACAGTTCAATGTGTTTAAGGTTGACAAAGTAAGAACAAAAGTAGAGCAGTAATACAATCCAAATCATATTAAAAAATCACAAAATGACCGTTAAAACTATAATTATTGATACAGACATTATGCAACAAAACAATACAATTTATTTTGCTAATTTCAATACTTTACTTTTCGTCGATAATTTTTATACCAATAAATGTTGATATAAGGACGTATTTGATCCTGCTTCAATTATTTACCACTAGTCACTTCATCATACTGAATTATGTAAATAAAAACAACTACTTACAACCGTCTATAGGCTCGTGCTTGTCACCACACGTCATCTCTGTGAAATCTGTGCACTTGTGTCCATCGAATAGATCGGGATAAACACATTCCAGGACTACGCCAGGACTGCTACAATCGAAGTACTGGTGACATTCTGTAGGATGAGCAACCAGACCAGCGTCGGCACCATCGCACGGAGAAGAATCGCCATCTGCGTAATGTATTGTTTACATTCAGAATGACAAATAAAACAAATACGTTTTGCATATAAATTAATATAGTTACTTAATCTCAAATAACAGTAGCTATATAATAGTTATTTTCTAGTTAACAACCATTGTATAACACAAGTAGGTTTACTTTTACTTAGTTTTTTTGCAAATCTTCAAAGAGCGACAAAATGTATCCTTTGATTTTATTATTATTTTTAATTATATTAATTATTATATTTAGATAGCAACAGTGCTAGAACATATGCATGTAAATGCTACCCGGAACAGTGTGATGACGTCAAGTACTTGCACAATAATTAATCCGTTTGATCTACATGAACTTCAGTTTAAAAGTCATCGCATCATAGCATATTTCAAGGAACAATAATATGGGTTGTGAACGACAAATAGGCCAATATACATGTATGAAGTGCATCTAAGAGTCGATGGACACTTTGACAAGATATGATTTGGATGTTTAAATATCATGCAAAATTGTGACGTCGTTGACGTCATCGGATTGCTCTGAGTAGCCATTATATAAATATTTTCTGGCGCTGTTTCTACATAACAGTATTCAATGTCAATATGAAATTTGGAAATAGCATAGGATTTTTAAAGTCCAGTTATTTTTCAACACTTTTCATTTATACTATGATAAGTATTTAATAGAAGTTGTATATACAACACAAGTATAATTATTTGAGATTATCCAAATTACTTTTTCAGTGCATTTTTGTTTTGTTATTGTTATATTATAACTTACTGGATAAATTGAAATATAGTTTATGTTTTGATAAAACAATCCTATTCCAAAGATGAAGCGCACTCTCTCAATGATGAATACGGAGCACAAATATGTTCATGATGTGATAATTAATGCGGAATGGTAGTGGAGTGTATAAAGTGTTGATCCCTCATGCCAGAGGTTGCAGGGTCGATTCCCGGCTCGATTCGATACCTCTCAAAAATCAACACTCGGTACTGGTCCTACCAAGGAAGCAGGTTCGATAGCGGTTCATATAAGCTCTTACTTTTTGTCGCAATAGAACTATAAGAAATTAGTATTAAATAGTAATTATTTACGGTATTACTGCTTACATAGTTTTCTATTTATTTGTGTTACTATTATGAATAAACTTTGATATGTTATAACGAATATAATTTACACATACTATTGATGTAAAAACAACATATAGATATTAGATAAAATAGTATTAACTCAACGGAAAATACTAAATCAAACAAACTTACAAATTAACATACTTTTTATCCGTCAATGATATTAAATTCGGTAAAAATACGGTATGTCACCCACAAATCAAAGATGAAATTGGTAAAAATACTGTATGTCATCCAAAACACCAAGAAATGTAGATGAGGCCTAATTATTTAGATGGCGCTTTGTAAATAACGTCACTGTTTGATGATAGTTTTAAAAGGTAATTATTCTACTGACGTGAAAGTAATAACGATACGATTTAATAAGTCGATTATAGCGGTTTGGTTACTTAATATTTTAATAGTTTAGTTTTAACATATTTCATTACTTTATATATTGCTTGGGTGAATAAAAAGTCGGGCCATATGTTCTAACAACATTTTGAAGGCCCTTGTTGACAAAATATTTAAATACAAATATATTTTAATAAAATATACATTATATTTTCGCAAAGATGTTCCTCAGATAAGCGGTTCATCAGAAATATCCATTTTAAGAATGAAATAAAGACCCGAAAAAATTTTATAGAAAAGTTAACATGTAAACACTTCGATATAATGTTTACCTGTCTTATTAACACCTTAATATAATGTTTACCTGTACTTATTAACACTTCAATTCAATGTTTACCTGTACTTATTAACACCTCAATATAATGTTTACATGTACTTATTAACACATTATATAATGAATTACGAACTGAAATACAAGTACCTGGACCACGATCTGAGAGATGATATTTCGCAAATAAAGTATATTACTCACTTGGTATCGAAAATCAATGGTTTCTTTTATTCATATTGTCCTATTGAACTGTTCCTCCTCTCTCTTTTCTATTGTTTTATCTTTGCTAAAACTTTTTATTTAATTCAAAATATCGTCATACAAGTTTGAGATTTTTTATTAATAAATAACCTGTTACATAATTTAAACAAACACATACTTCATGATGTCCTTTCATTTTTTGAAGATAGGTATCCATTTTGTAAGCGTCTATGCACGTTTCCATGAAATAAGAAGTCCTTACTGAAATCGAAAAGCTGAAATAACCAAACAAAACAAACAAATAACTACTTACAAATCATAGACGCTTTCATCAAAACATAAACACAAAATAGCAACATATTGCTTCCTTTTTCGTCAGATATTGACTAGCGGTAACTGTATTATAGCAACGTAATACCTCCGATTTATATACCTAGCCCATGTACCTGTTTAAGATGCAGAGATGATAGTTGGTTGATTAATTATAAATGCCTTCGGTCACAAATCAAACGAATGGTTAGTCGACAGCTTGTTATGGCAGTTGTATTGGAATAACAACGTTATGACAACTTTGAATGTTCCGACAAAGTCGAACAAAAAAGCTTTGAATTGATTCATAGAATTTGCGTTTTTATATACGATAGAATAGAGTTCCACAAACAAGAGCCTGCATAAGAAACGAGTTACGAAACATTTCAGAATTTGATTTAGGTGATACAACTAGATTAGAGAATGACCGTAATGTGCGTATATGGACATTAACTGTTAGAGTAAGTTAATCTTTGAGATGCGCAGGAGCCTGGTCATTAAATGATCTAACATGACTTCTGTCCTTTCTTTTAAATGTTATCATTTCAGTAAACATCACCATTTAAGCATTGTGAATAATTTTGCTGGATGATCTACCTGGTTAATTAACATATGTGCGTTTTTACTTTTAAAAGTTTTCCTACATTATTATATTGTTGGTTCAATCGCTTATCATCATGTGAAACTGCATATTACTTCTATTTATAGGCTCTGACATATACGTCCATTGGACTGGATGCTTTACTTGTTGTCATATATCTTATTGTATTGGCACTATGATTTACTATTCTTTACTTACTTATTGTATTGCCACTATGATTTACTATTCTTTACTTACTTATTGAAGTGATTTACTATTCTTTACTTACTTATTGAAGTGTCACTACTATGATTTACTTTTCTTTACTTACTTATTGTATTGCCACTATGATTTGCTATTCTTGCTAAGTAAGTAAATAAAAAGTTAATCATAGTAGTGACAATACAATAAGTAAGTAAAGAATAGTTAATCATAGTTACAATACAATTAGTAAGTAAAAAAATAGTAAATCATAGTTACAATACAATAAGTAAGTAAAAAAAATAGTAAATCATAGTAGTGACACTTCAACAAGTAAGTAAATAAATAGTTAATCATAGTAGTGACAATACAATAAGTGAGTAAATAAAAAGTTAATCATAGTAGTGACAATACAATAAGTAAGTAAATAGATAGTTTATCATAGTAGTGACAATACAATAAGTAAGTAAAGTATTGTCACTACTATGATTAACTATTTATTTTCTTACTTATTGTATTGTCACAATGTATCTTAACAGCTACTTATTAATAAACGTTCTGCATTTGGTGAGTTTACAAGAGCTTTCTTTTCGAGCAAATATACTGTTGTCTTTATTTCGGATGGCTTCAAGAAATTACAACCACCTATTATAACATATTTTCAAAAAGGTTTATTACTTAAAACACATATAATATATAAAACATAGGTATGTTATAGTTGTACGTTATGTTTTTATTTTTACATTTATCTCTTATAGCCGGTAGTTATTAGATCAAGATACAAGTATATTAATATTTAAGCACATTTATGTAATTTAATTGATTGATTGATTGAATATTTAGCGTGATTTTATGCCATCGAGGGCGAATAGACGATCAGTTAATTTAATCACTGTTTCCTGGGATTAACCAGTACTCGAGCACACCCAATCTCTGCAAGTCACTGGATAATTTTCTCACTTAAATCAGTGGTGAGAGACGAATGATAATGAGAATCAAAGTCGTATATCAATTATCACAGGGATGGGATTCAAACTCACGACTTCTGGATTGATAGTCAGACGTGTAACCGATTTAATCAATTTAATGATGTTATTTAAAAAACAGCTTAATATTGAAAAAAAATGCCAGTAACTTACTGATGTAAGCTGTTTCTGCAAATATCATGAAACTGACAGGAGCATAATAAATGGCATATCCAGTTCTATTGATGGAGAAAGACCTCGGAATAAATCTGAGTAGAACCATCGTCATTTTGCATGTTACTGGCATATTTTTTCACATAGGGTTTTTGAAGCGAGCTTGACTCGAATCTACCACCTTAGCGATGAGGGGTAAGTAATATTGAGACGGTGCCTTGGATCACGAGGCCACAGAAAACCCTGTATCGATTAAAATATGTAATGTTATAATTATATCACATATAATATGTTGCCAATGGTATAAAATTGTAAAGACTGTTTCCCTCAAATATAACGTTTCATTTTTGACACTATATTTTCACAGTACATTTAATTTATCTGGTGTTTAAAATATGTTTCTGAGATAGGAAAATATCGATAAAACTAAAGTTTGTCAAATTACCAAATGCTGTTTTAATTGATTGATGATATTTCATAATCGTCATTGCCGTTCGAACGTTACATTTTATATCGTTCAACTGTCTTATTTACACCACCAAGGCTCTTTCAAATTTGAAAGTTGAGATTTATTCGCCTCCTACAGACATCTCTTATACCTTATTATTTGATAAAGACATTATATTCTAGTTACTTTTTGAAACAGCATTGACACACGTCATGTAAGAGGACAGTCCGGCGAAGATATTTTCATTGGTATTGTCTCTTCTTATTACGCGACAACGGGGTAGGAGCGAGGTTGCATGTATCTGTTATCCAGTGCAAAGCTTATCCCCACAGGCCATAGGCGGCTTTACTACTGATCGTTTCAAAACGGTATTGTTACCTTTCTTTTCTGTGTATTTATTATATTTTTGTAAGTTCTACTGTTTATTACTTTTGTTTTGTTCCATGTATGCGTTTTGGATGCTACGTAACCCTACTGATGGTTAACATTTCAAAAATATTTGGCGTTTAGACAAAGCAATCAAAACTACACTCTTCTCTTAAGTCCGCTGTAACTTCAGTATATCAACATTACTGGACAATAATCATTTGTCATTATGAAAACAATGAAAATTGCAGCTGTTACACCATGTATTTGAAATAGTCTAACAGTATACTCAGTTGTGTAATTGATATAACACAAGCTTTACTGAATACCAATTTTGCGATACATTAAGGCAGAAATACGCTCTGTGCATGAATAATCTGACAATAACAATATCGGTTATGTATCGATATAGTAGTAGATGATGCACTAAGTCCATTCAGTTAGTCTAGGAAACCATAAACTTGCGTGATTACATCAGTGGGTGGCCAATGTTGGCATTTAAACATTTGTCCTGTAAACCGTTAACCAGATCCAAGTGCGGGTTTACAAATGGCGGGTTAACAAGTGGCGGTTTACCAGCGGCGGATTTACAAATAGCAGGTTTACAATTGGCGGGTTAACAAGCGGTGGGTTTACAAATGACGGATTTACAAGTGGCGGGTTTACAAGCGGTGGATTCACAAATGGCAGGTTTACAATTGGCGGGTTAAAAAGCGGTGGGTTTACAAAGTGGCGGGTTTACAAGCGGTGGGATCACAAATGGCAGGTTTACAATTGGCGGGTTAAAAAGCGGTGGGTTTCCAAAGTGGCGGGTTTACAAGCGGTGGGATCACAAATGGCAGGTTTACAATTGGTAGGTTAACAAGCGGTGTGTTTACAAAATGGTGGGTTTTCAAGCGATGTGTTTACAAATGGCGGGGTTATGAGCTACGGGATTACAAATAGTGTGTTTACGAGTGGTAGGTTAACGAGCGGTGGGTTGACAAAACGGCGGGTTTACAAGCAGTTGATTTACAAAGTGTCGGGTTTACAAGCGGTGGGTTAACAAGCGGTGGGTTTAAAAATGGCGGGTTTACAAGCGGCGGGTTTACAAATGGCGGGCTAATAGGTGGCGGGTTTACAAAAGGCGGTTTTACAAATGGCAGGTCCAAGGCGGTATACGGTATTGCAACATTTTATAACTATATAAAGCCATGTTATTATATTTAAATTATATCTCGCGTCCGAAAAACATTTTCATCTTAAAATCTTTGACTTTATTAAAAAAACAAAGGGAAAACTAATTTCAAATTATGACAGTTGTGATACTCATGACTAGCTCAGTACGCATTGAACTTGAATGTCCCTTATGTTAGTTATGTATATATATTATGTATATATTATGTATCTATATTGTGAATTTTTCCAGTATAGTTCAGTATTGTAGGTATTCTGTTGTATTGTATTTATTCTATTGTAAAATCAGCCTTGTGTTGCATTCAAAGATGCATACATGTATGACTACTCGGGAAATATCTTTATCATTCAGTTCAATATGAAGGCATTTATCATATCATCATTATTATTTTACGTAATAAAGCGAGGTTAGATAAACTTTTGCTTTATCGGCAGGGAAGGTTTATCAGGCAGCAACGCACAATTCGAGTATGTCATTGTTTTTGCGTTGTGCTACACCCACGTTTAATCTCACTTATACTGTTGGTAAACAGTTAATTATGTCAATAAAAATATAAATGATAATTATAACAGGATCGAACATATTCCATATTAACTACATTTGTTTAAATATCATCAATCAAATTTAGAACTATTTTTCGGCGCATTTACCACAGATGTACACTGCTGAGATTAATTGCTGAAATGAACTCAGTTGTTGATTAAATACAAATAGACCAAACAAGCAAATAAAGAAATGATAAATACAATACCATGTTAGTGCCTAATTATCTTAAAAAATATCAGGTTTGGCTCGAAAAAATAAAACACTCGTAAAGATCCGTGTCTAACTTATGCCCTTCTCAATTTCACCTTAAGTTTCAACTTTTTAGTTTAATAATATTTTATTGCATCTATTATAAACAGTTACATGAATAATAACAATATAATTATATTTATGTATAGTGCAAATGGGTCGGGCTACAAGTTTTAACAACATTAGCAAAAGCGCTCCTCAAAAGAGAAAATAACATTTAAATGTACACAATTTTCGATACTTTACGTGTAATCACATTAATTCTTTTATCCAGACATTTTGCAAAAGAAAAAGAATATAATATATACATATATGATCAAACGGGTTTATAAATCTGTCCTTTATATAGCATGTGCGTAATCATGAATCCTTAACTAGATCCTACTCATATAAAGCTATCACTTCATGTATGTAAATTTGTCCACCCTGTCCAGATGTGTTGCATGTAATTCCATAATATATAAGTCATGGTCGACACCAAATTTCTATTGGTTTGGCAGAGGCCTTGATATTGTATGTATGGTTTGCATTGTAGCTAGGCGCGCTCGCCGTAGTCTGGTCTGTACATTTATGTCTTGGTTATTCACAAATAATTATCTCCATATATATATATCATGCATTGTGAATGAACATCTGAAAAGATCCCAAAAATCGTAAATTCCGTTGTTGTGAATTTAATTATCTCCCTTTATGAAATTAAATATACATGAATTCACTGTATCTATATGATCCAACGGGTTTATAAATCTGTCCTTTATATAGCATGTGAGTAGTCATGAATCCTTAACTGGATCCTACTTATATAAAGCTATCACTTCATGTATGTAAATTTGTCCACCCTGTCCAGATGTGTTGCATGTAATTCCATAGTTTATAAGTCATGGTCGACACCAAATTTATTGGTTTGGCAGAGGCCTTGATATTGTATCTATGGTTTGCATTGTAGCTAGGCGCATTCGCCGTAGTCTGGTCTGTACATTTATGTCTTGGTTATTCACAAATAATTATCTCCATATATATATATATATATTAAAGTGAAGAAAATAAGATCTATTAATAAGATAACATTTATAAATAGAAATTCGGATTTGAAATGAGAAAGGATAATACTTAACAAGATGAACTCCTATCCTGCCTAAACTATCAGGCACGAATATGGTATGTTAGTTAATTTTATCTTATTTTATTTCAATTGTAACTTAATAACCGTATATGTTACAAACATAATAATTTTGAAATAATCATTTTTAATATGGAACAAAGACCATCTCATTTATATTAACTTGTTTTGACTTTATATCATAGAACTTATAGTTATATGTTATTTCTTTAATTAAATATTCAGCATAATATAGGAAGTTGTTTTGTGAAAGTTATATGAAGCGTCGACGCTTACCAAGACCACGTTCACTATAAAATAATGCTAACTAACATAATGAAATAGTTAATAGGAGGTATAAAAAATATAAAAGGAAAAGAAAAGCATATGTGCAGAAAATTAGACACATAATGAAGAAAATTAAACACCAGCTTTTTCAGAGGCAAAAGAAAAAGAAGAGGGAAAGAGTATATGTAGATTATCTTTACTTTTTATTGGAGAAAATATCTTCATTTATATTGGTATGTTTGAAAAGTGCATGGTATTGTAGTGTTATATGTTCCTCGATCGATATTTGTTTTTATAAATATTGTTTAAAAGGGGAAAACATTGGTGTAACATTTTGACATTTATTGGGTAAAATGTAATATTTTGCACAGATGCAATTTACTACTTCCGTCGATTTTATAGAACTAATAGTAATACATTTACTCTCTAACAGAAATTCATGTTTATATTAATATTTTTTAGGAATGTCGTTAGACTAATCCAGAATTTCGCGCATGTGTACATTCCCAAAAAGGTGATTTATCGTTTCGATATCCGTATTACAAAAAATGCACAGATTTAATTTTACTAAATAACAATATGAATAAATTTTATATACAGGTAAGAGTAAATCTTAACGTAAACACAAATCCAAATAAAAAAAATAATACGCATGTGACACGTGTTTATGTCAGGCCATTGTTCAGTGAATCCGTTTATGATATGTTAATAGAATAGGCTTAGAGCACAATAACATATCAACAATGCACCGGAGCGCACATACATCGTATTTATATTTATATATTCAGAGCCAACCAAAGGAGTAATATTGCTGTTATCATTTGTCATTACGTAATTAAAAAACAATAACAGGAAACATTTGCTTTGGATCCGATTAATGCATCACATAACAATTTATCATATTTGTTTTTGGTATTAGTCATATGTTTATTTCTCAATATGGTTGATTGATTGTGTTTAAGCACATCATATAATAAATGTAAATATAATATTATCGTACAATACACGTGTTGACCTGGGTGAAACGTTAATATATTGACATATGACAACACAAGGTCCTAAGGGATGGCATCCGCAACTCTGTCCTGGTGTGTAATTATACAACTAATTAGAACCTGCTTTAATCATAACCATATACGGATAAAATGTCTTGCTCAAGAATACAACAAATAGCCTGAAATTAACTTCTGTATAACAAAATCATAATAAGATTTTAGTGTTGAAATGCATATTTTTGAAAATACAAATGGATTTGAATAATGTTTGAAGTTAAAAATGTGTCATTACCACACGCATGCGTTCAAGCATAATCGTTGTTTACTCGTGGTCGCATTGATACGCGTGCATTATTTGAATTAATTTTGTTGTTTACTTTTGAATACTTTCTGAATTAAACGAGCATTTCTGTTTGAAATCTATTATACCATTATTTGATATTTATCACCAATATCGTTAGTATACTAAGTAAATGGTTTAGATCATACACGTCTTTTACAATGACTACATCAATGTTTTACATGTATGGTCAATAATTAAACATAAACAAGAGGCCCAAGTTCCTGGTAAATATTTAATTGGTTTATTCAGCGTAAGCATCGATGAAACATTAGACAATGTTAGTTAGTATCCCAAAATACGTTTGCAAGTACTGAACCCTAGGTATTTTAGTTTTAATTAATATCGGTACATGCTTATCACAAACAGTTTTAATTGATATCGGTACATACTTATCACAAACAGTTTGTGCGCAATTAATTTAAAAAATTGTTTATTCAAGATAAGTCACGTTTAAGTACTATATATAAAGTATGCATGTTTATTGAGAGGCATACGTATTACTAAACCGTGCGTTGTTTGATACCAAGTTGTGCTCAACTTTATTCTTGAATTTAACCTGATTCCTTGGCCACTGTCCATGTTTTCATTTTAATGTTTAAATACGATAAAGTATATCTGCCGGCCGGACGATTTTAACAGGACAGATAGTGGACAAAGCATGAAATGTCAAACGCGTTGGAATTCTTCGAGTACTCTCCTGGAACACACACACACACACACACACACACACACACACACACACACATATATATATACGTATATATTATGTTAATGTGTCATGTATAATATCTGTCAGATTTACAAGATTGGCAAAAACGTTAATAATTGTTAAGAAATACACAGCCTAATACGGTTTATAAGTATTCAAAATTGCAATTACACCTGTATATAAAAAACGATAGAAAATAACATGCCACTTTTAAAAGAAACAACAACACAAACAAAATGAATAATAACATTTATCAACCAATGGTATGAAAAAGATTTTTTGTTCATACAAATTACTTGAACGTATTTGCGATGAAACTAGATCAACGTATTCTCTATAAACCGCTGTGTCTTGTTCTGGGAGTTCCATTTAGACATTCGTTTGTTTTGTCATTTTTTATTGTAGACATATCAATTAATAATCAAGAAAATATTTTTTTATATTGTAAATAAAATTGTGTAAATTGTTTTTTTAGTAGAAATGTTCAGAGACAAAGTATAATGGTAGCTATTTTGTAGCTATTAAAATGGTGAAAATATACAAATTGATAACAACTTGAAATATGGTTTATTTAATACAAACGAAAACTTATCTTTTACTTAAATACGTTCTTTGGACAACAATAATAGTCTAAAACTATTTCTTACACCAACTCAGTTTGTAATATCAGAATTTACAATATTGATACAAATAAATGTTCAATGCTTTTCATATAAACACATTTTATATAATAAGATCTTAAAACAAGACTATTTATTCATTTATTCATGAGCATAAAATACTAACATCCGTCTTTCGGCTCATGTTTGTCACTACACTCCATCTTTATGAAGTCGCTACATTTCTTTCCATCGAATAGATCGGGATTAACTACATTCCTGGACTACGTCAGAATTGCTTTAATCGAAGTACTGGTGACGTTCTGTAGGATGAGCAACCAGACGCCATCATCACATGGTCCAGGAGATGAATCGCCGTTTGCGACTTTAACATCTGCATTTAGAACAGTGATATAATATAAATTGGAAACTTACACATTATTGAAATTTTTAAGCATATACCATTGTTTCTTTATGATTTTCTTTAAATTCGTGTTCAAAACATCTCAATAAACCAGTTTTCAAACGCTACGAACATATAATATATATTATAATTATTATAGGTTAGAATATAATCGTTACAACGTCTTTATTCGAGTGGTGCTAAGCTAGTTACAACACACTTTGATACCCTCAAAATAATTCTAGTCCAACAGACACAATATAAAAACACATATTTGTTTTACAACCAAGTTGGGAATAATGAAAATATCAAGTGAAAGTAAAATATATCTAATATATCAGTGGAAACCCTTGAGAAATAAAAAAAACTTCATAAGATGGACGGTGTAACATATACTGTTTAATCACAGACACTTTACTAACACACATTGGAGTACGTACTTTTAATAAATAACATAAAATTATATTATTGTTTTTTATGGATTTATCAATGTTTGAGATTTAGCGTTTAGTTATAAAGTAAATCACTTCGACTTTTATTCTTTCAATAAATACTCGTTATAATGACATTTTCCCCACCGAATATAGCCAGTAGTTGTACCGGTATACCCATACATGCTGAAGTTTCATGCCGAATATAGCCAGTAGTAGTACCGGTATACCCATACATACTGAAATCTCATGCCGAATATAGCCAGTAGTAGTACCGGTTAACCCATGCATGCTGGTGTTTCATGCAATGAAATATCCCTTTAAGCAATTAAATATAAATAAACAAAACGTTTAAATAAAAATAAAATGTCATATTTTATTAAAAGAAAAATATTGCATATTTTGAATATTACACTTATTAATATTGAAGTTCGTGTATAGTCATATATATAAAACTCAACTTAAGTGCTACAGCCAAAGCAAAATATAGCCATCATATTGTGTGCTGGGTGTTTAAATGAAGGAAGATTCAAACTGTTATCGTATTGCCAGGATGCAATAAGTATTCCTTGCATATCACTTGCCTTTAACGTTAAAATGATACGTACACTTATAATGCCATACGCTTTCAGCAATTCGACATATTGCACTATTATCAGCATCTGATATCACTAGAAATAATTGTCAATGTTGAAGTTCACTTACAAATAATGTTACCGATTTGATAAAGCTCTGATCATTGACCTTTAGTAAATACATCATCTAATGGAAAGCCAGAATTATGTAATTGACGTTCAGCAGTTATGCGGTTTTAACATGTTCTAGTATTTCATTGTTAGAAATGATTCCAAAAATTGATCAAATTGGATTCTTGTTTCGTTTGCTAAGCAAGTTATGGGTATGTTGGATTCATAAGCGTATTTGTCCAAACTGCATACGCACATTCTTATATATTTTCTTGTAAATTTGAAAGTTGGCTTACTGCAGACAATATCTATTTCATTGTTTCACGAATAATACCTGCTTGTCTGTTAATGTATTGAGTGGATGTGTGGTGTGTGTTGACTGGAGCCTTTGGATTCTACTTCTCTTGTTAGTCTCATATTTTTTTCATATTTCGTATATTTTGTTAGATTTTATTTTCTCATACATGCAATTTACTTGTCAATATATTTTTATTACATTGTTTTAAGCATGTATTCAAAAAGAAATGATTCAGTGTGAGAGAGAGAGAGAGAGAGAGAGAGAGAGAGAGAGAGAGAGAGAGAGTAGTGTGCAGACTGTTAGTACATTTAGTGACAGTTTTGTGTTATGTCTAGTGATCGTCGTAATAGCCCACAGTTCTGTTTACCCATCTACTTCTCTTTGGAGACGAAACTTTTTCTATCGATACAAATATTATCATGTTCTGTGCTGTACATAATAACATCGTAAATACACATCGTTTCTAACGTTACATATATAGTTTTTACTGGTATGAACGTTAATAAATCAACTCATCCCTATGTCGCCCACAATTCCCCCTGATATGTATTTAACATATTACAGTCTATATTATCTAGCTACAGTTTCTATTATAATGTATACTATATTGCATTTCATTTTCATTTCTAAAATTAATGTTGTTATCTTGTATACTTAACTAGAAAAATAGTTTGTGTAATTGTATTGTATTTAGGAGAGGAGGTTTATAAGCTTGTCTTTCATTCCAATCCTTTTGATAAATTATTTGTAAATATGTAATATTGTTAGATATTCGAAATAAGATAAATGTAAATCTAAATCGCATGTCTATAAATACATCAAAACCTAAAATATTGTATATTTTCTGTAAGAACATGAAATAGAGGATATGCGTTAGTTTTGTTTAAAAAAAAAATATGCAAGAACAAACTTTTATTTTCATAATTTCACTGTTTTCAACAGTGGATTACCATAAATAATCCACTGAGAAATATATATAATTCATCAAAAAACATAAAATAAACATGATATTCATAATGAATCTCCTACGTTACTAAGACAGCGTACGGTTTTCTCAACGCTTTACTTTTGAACGATGCAAAGTTAGTAGGTGTTAATAAAGACAATACATTGAAATAAGTGACAATGTTTAAATGTAATCCATTAATATATGTTTTATTGAATCAACATATTTCTTTATATAGCCATGTACAGTTGATTGCATATTTTCACTAAATTTTGATAACTATTGTATAATATACTGAAATGATGAAGAAACGACGGATGGCTTTTTGAGCCACGTTAATAAAATATTAAACGATAAATACAGTTTTAGAATATATGTGTATAGTTATATGCAACACGTACACCTAATAATGTTACGACACATTCCTTTTGCTGCACTATTCAATAAACATAGTTAAACAAGCCACATCTTATCACATAGACTCAGTCACTCTAACAACGAATGCGGCACTATTCAATAAACATAGTTAAACAAGCCACATCTTATCACATAGACTCAGTCACTCTAACAACGAATGCGGCACTATTCAATAAACTTAGTTAAAACAAGACACATCTTATAATTAAAAAGAGAATTAGTCACTATAACAACTAATGCTGCAGTATTCAATAAACATAGTTAAACAAGCCACATCTTATCACATAGATTTAGTCACTATAACAACTAATGCTGCACTATTCAAAACACTTAGTTAAAACAAACCACATCTTATAAAAGAGAATTAGTCACTATAACAACAAATGCTGCAGTATTCAATAAAAATAGTTAAAACAAGCCCATTCTTATAAAAGAGAATTAGTCACTATAACAACTAATGCTGCAGTATTCAATAAACTTAGTTAAAACAAACCACATCTTATAAAAGAGAATTAGTCACTATAACAATCAATTTTATTTAAACATAAAAAAACAACAATCAATGCTGCAGTATTCAATAAACATAGTTAAAACAAGCCTTTTCTTATACCAGAGAATTAGTCACTATAACAACTAATGCTGCAGTATTCAATAAACATAGTTAAAACAAGCCTTTTCTTATACCAGAGAATTAGTCACTATAACAACTAATGCTGCAGTATCCAATAAACATAGTTAAAACAAGCCACATCTTATAAAAGAGCATTAGTCACTGTAACAATTAATGCCCATCAACTAAATTATCGCCAGCTTACAGCCTACCTTTATATTTTTCAATACTAAATAGTGAGTTTTTCAGAAAACCACATGTTTATTCAAGATTATAAAATCATTATACATACCGTATTAAAAATAAAAAAACACAGTTAATATAGCGATACAAACGATATATATTGTTATGTTTTGCTTTGTTATTAATAAACACTTGCATCTCTCCGTTGTCTATACTGTATTGACTTGAATTCATCTGAACTTTATTGTAGATAATTAATAATACTAATAGTTCAATTTATCGTATATCATTATGTCAGTTTGTTGGTTATATTGATATTAAATCACTTTTATGTTAATAGTGTTTATATGTGTATGCTTTGTTTAGGATCTCATGAATAAATCACAAATGTGTTATCTCGTTTAATAAATGGTTTATACTATTATCGTTGTTATGTTATTTTCTAACTTGATGTTGAGTTGATCATGTATGCAAGGTTTCATAAAGTAAATCGCATACAAATTGTGGAAATAGCTTAATTTTACAAGGCAAATAACTCTCCATCGAATGTATTCGATGTCACAAGATGTAGTGATTAGGTGCATGTCAGTGGCCTGGAAACTAGGGCAGGTATTCACTTTTTTATGTAACAATTTTTAAGTAATATTTTAGTTTCTGTAGCAAAAGGTTACAATACCATTTGAAATTATATAAAACAAACAATAGCTCTGGTCGATATTTTAGCAGCAAACGTTGAAATGATCTGGTTGGTATTGATTTTATTTGAGTTAATAAAAGTATACTGAATGGTCGTAATATGTTTTACACGTGTAACGTCACGCTTATGATCATATTGTGATACAAACACACTTTACAGCATCAAAATATAATCACTAATGATCTCTGTGTGGTATGTTCTTTATAAAAAATATCACAAAATATGTTGTTGCTCAGCATAAAAACACTATACATCTAAACATTGAATGTTACATTTGTAACATTTACATGACCTATTTTAAAGTATTACAACACCTTAAAAACAAGTAAATGTTAATGGAAATAGTTTTTACACATTGTATACACATTTACCTTGTTCGATATTCAGCAGTATATGTTAGGAAACAGGGTCTTTTAATAGTTAATGTTTATTTTTTCGCAGCTCTTATAAGGGAATTACCAACCAAACACTGGAAATTATTATCTATAAATATCCAAAACAAAAATCTAAATTTGCAGCCAAATGATAGAAGACATAGCTTTAGTTTCATTTGATATATATTTGAAATTAAATGTTTGGGAAAAAATGTCACGCTCAAAATGTTACACTTATGACTTATTTGCGTACATATTTTATTTTAATTTATGATGCTATTTCAAAAGTATCAATTAGTTTGCAGCATCAATATTTGTCACAAGATCCATTGTTTAGTTTTAAACAATTGCTTGCTTGCAGTAAGTTTATAATTTAAGGGGTGAAAAAAGTTTTCATTTATTTTGAAAGTACCCAAATGTAAACACGTAAACATTGAAAAGTAATTCAAATTAAAATAAATAAAGACCAAGCAAACTCGCAAAAACAAACTAAAAAGCACGAGCACATCACACTTTATTCATTACACAAGATAGCAGATTTCAAATGTACACTAGAAATTATGTATGAGCGAAATACTATGTTACCAACTCGCACAATTGTGGGAATTATCTTATTATAATAAACGTTAAACAACAGAGAATTTAATGACTATCGATAGTGCTGTTGAAAGAAAAACTACAATGGCACCGAGTGGCAAAGTGGATTTTCACATCGAAGTATCAGATAGACCATTCACAGTATTTTTTGTCAAAACGTGGTCGTTGGTTGTGGAAAAACCAGCACTGGAAAGAATTCTCAATCGTAACTTCAAAGGGTCAAATGTTCAAAAGTCTAACAAATCACTCAAGAGTATAAATTTGATATGCAAAGTAAGGTTTCATGCTTATTCTTCCCCAGAAAGTAACACTAAATTTTAACTGATGGTTCCAGTGAAGAAACACAGGCTACATTCTTCATTCAAACATTGAAAAAATGCTTTAGGCCAGAAATCCCCCAAGAATGCAAAACGGATATAAGTTTTAAGATTATTCTTCCGAGCAATTTTCAGTGAATTCCAGCAAATGTTTCCAGACAAGAAGCACGGACGACATTCCAACATTGAAAAGAGACGTGATGCTTCAATTACCTTCCGATTCCATCGTAAATATTGATAAAGTTTAAACAGCCCTTGAACCCCACCATCAACATTGAGAAGATGGGATGTTTAGATAATCATCAGGACCAAGAGTACATATAGAAATGATGTGGTGTTTTAGTGGTCTTCGGTACCCAACAAAAGTATAGAGACGATATAATGTTTAGATAACCGTTTACGGGTTAATGTGTAGCGGGATTCGCTCTTAAATAGACATATTTATTTACCAGCCATAAACATTGCCCATGCCAATTACAGATATATAAATTAACGTGTAAATTGTCATACTTTTTTTCTTCTTTTTGATAGCCTTTTGTAACTGAATAATTTTTTTTTAATTGAATGCATCTGTCATTTATCTTGGCATACTAGTACATGTACTTCGTGGATTCAGGAGAAAAGGTAGAGTTTTAGCCAAAGTCCAATTTTCAGTCTGAATTGAAACCAATTCGTGCATTGCTACTGTTTTATGTGTATGGAACCTGTTTATTTTCATACACATTTACAAAACCGTTATGTTGAATTAAGGCCTGAAACATAAAGCAAAATGTGTAATGTTGCACTATATTGCCCATATTAATACAATACTGGTCCCCTTTTAGCACTCATATTTATCATATAAACATACACTTATTTTTCAATGAACTAAATGAAAAGTATGTGTTAATCATAACACCAATAAATAATGTGACCGGTCGGGTGAAGATTGAATAAAAACAGTATAGTTAGAAATGTGACATTTTAAGAATATATAACAATTAATGGGTCATAACTCCGGAGTAACTGTGTCAGTGAGGATAACTATAGAAGTCATTATGATAATAGCCATCTGACCAACTGTCGGAAAAAAGACTAGGTTATACAATTATTATAGGTAAAAGAGGACATCGATATTCCGAAGCTGAAGGCTCAATAATAATGAACATTAAGATATCAGACGTTTGTTTGAAAGATATGTTTGACAAATTGAATGAATGCTTAACAATTCAATATTTTCTGACATAAATTAAACATTTGACATAGTAATACTCATTAAACACTTAATGGTGTTACAGCAAACGGGGGCTTTATACACAACTGTGTATATAACATGTGTACAAATTATGTGAATCATTATTTCAGTCCATGCGCATGTATTTCGTCTTGATGCTAATTCATATCGAATTGGCAATTATTATGATAATCATTTGTATATATATTTTAAAGTTGATGTGAGCATTTTATTTCCATAGCAAGATGGACTTTCATAAGGACATTCCAATGATCATAACTTCGTTGAATACAATAAATGATGCTAATATTTGCCACCGGTATCAGTATTAGACGCTATATATATTGAACAGTGACATAAAGAAATGCAAAGTGAGGAAGATACAGAGGTAAGTAAATGGCCTTTTTAAAATCGGCATACGATGTAAGTCATATAAGGGAAAGTACAGGTTGATACGTTTGTTATGATGAAACATTTCTTTACACTTTCTCGTCTTAGGATGTGACGACAGGGGAAGAACGAGGTTTCAACTTGGATAGACCGAAAATGATAATTTATCTTTTAAAGAAGAAAATGTCCTTCTGCAGTATACAACGCGAGTTGAAAGGTAACAGAAATGACGTTTCCATATCTGCTATTCATCGAGTGAAGCACTCCATAGGTAAATCACGCGGTACCGATCGGATACAACCATAACCAGGACCATTTCGAAGAACACCAACTATGTCAACTTCTGCTGTCATACGTTAAGTGTCCTTGATGATTAAACGAGTTAACTCGCCGACCCAACGTGAGATGGCATACCAACTAGGAGTATCTCAACCCACTATAAACAGAATAATTATAAAAATGTGCTGAAAGCTAAACTGCGTAAAAAGTACATAAGCTTAATACAGCCCAACTTGACAAACGACATCAACGTTCATGGCACCTATAAAGACGTTTAAAGTGTGGTTAATGGAAACATTTTGTGACTACAGATGAGGCAATGTTTTACTTGGGTGGTAGCTATGGTCACCGTCGAGTATGCTACATTCGTAAGGGGCAGGACGATCCTTCAAAGCTGAAGTTTGTAAAACGCAACGCATTTGCACCTGGCTTCATGTCCTGGCCCAGAATAAGCTACCACGGCAAAACAGACCTACGTATCATAAACAAAGTCCTAGTTTTATATTGACGAAGTTTTAAAGCCAATCATCAAAAACGACGTTTCGAGAATGTTTCCAGGTGATCAAAAACAGAGATATGGTATTTCAACAAGGTAGTGCGTCAAGTCATACGTCAACTGCCCAAAAGTCCTGATGCGGCTCCAGTGGATTTACCATTTGGGTTATTCCTAAGAGACGGTTACAGAAAAGGAAAATCTTCACATTGGCAGACTTTAAACGAGCGTTAAAAGACGAATAGAGAAAACTGGAACAATCTGTTATACATGAGATATTCGATCCCAGATAGAACATTTGTTACAGTAAAATTGATATTGTTGTATGAATTATGTTACGATTAAAAGTGTTTCAAACTCGTGAATCACCTCTCGTAGAAGCAAACCTATTGTAGAATATGTTTCCCGTTATTGTACCATTTGCAATTTTCACACAAAAGTATTTATAAGGTATACAGAAGCAAACCTATTGTAGAATATGTTTCCCATTTTTGTACCATTTACAAACTTCGCACAAAAATATTTTTGAACGAAATAAAGAGGAAATCTTTTTGTAGAATATATTTCCCATTATTGTACCAGATTCAAGTTTCACTTGAAATTATTTATTAGAAGGGATATAAAAGCAAATCTGTTGTAGAATATGTATCCATTATTGTACCATTTGCAAATTTCACATAAATCTTTTTTACAAGAAGTTATATAGACGCAAACCTAATGTAGAATATGTTTAGCATGATTGTACCAATTGCAAGTTTCACAAAAAAAGTATTTATTAGAAGGAATATAGAATTTCAACATGGCCAACAACATGTACCTGGTTTCGGGCGAATCGCGTACAAAAAATGTGTACATGGCCTAGATTAGGATCACGTTTGGGCCTAGATATAGGTGGCACTTGGCCTAGCGGCAAACAACATGCACCTGCTTTCAGGCGAATCCCAAGCAAAAAGTCTGGTCGTTCTGCGCATGCGCAGTGCATTTCATGTTTAGGACATATTTGGACCTAAATATAGGCCCAACGGGTCCCGATCGAGATGGGCATTAGCACACCTGCTAATTTCAACATGGCCTACAACATTCACCTGGTGTCGGGCAAATCGCGAACAAAAATAATGAACATGGCGTAGATTAGGACCACGTTTGGGCTAAGATCTAGGCCCATACGGCATATATCGAGAGGGCATTTGGCCCAGCAACTTTTTAATAGGCGGCAAACAACGTGCACCTACCTTCAGGCCAATACCGAGCAAAAATGTGGTTGTTCTGCGCATGCGCAGTGCATTTCGTGTTTAGGACTTATTTGGAGTTAGAAATAGACCCAACAGATTCCGGTCGAGGTGGGCAATGACACACCTGCTAATTTCAATATGGCCAACAACATGCACCTGGTTTCGGACGAATCGCGAACAAAACAAATGTACATGACCTAGATTGGGACCACGTTTGGGCATAGTTCTAGGACCATTCAGCATAGATCGAGGTGGCACTTTGCCCAGCAACATTTTGATAGGCAGCAAACAACATGCACCTATTTTCAGGCCATTTCCGAGAAAAAAATCTTTATCCTCATTGTCCATGGATCTGCTTACCTCTGACTATCTATACTATTGAAGTAGTGGACATTCTATTATACTTATTTTCTACCCATTGTTGTTCCCGTCTGTCTTCCATACTTGTATACTGAGTGAGGATTAATCGTCATTGTCCATGGATCTGCTTACCTCTGACTATCTATACTATTGAAGGAGTGGACATTCTATTACTCTTATTTTCTACACGTTGCTGTTCCTATCTATCTTCATTAGTTGAAAACTGGCAGTGAAGATTAATCCTCATTGTCCATGGATCTGCTTACCTCTGACTATATATACTATTAAAGTAGTGGACATTCTATTACGCTTTTTTCTACCCGTTGTTGTTCCTGTCTATCTTCATTACTTGTAGACTGGCAATTAGGATTAATCCTCATTGTCCATGGATCTTCTTACCTCTGACTATATATATACTATTGAAGGAGTGGACATTCTATTACGCTTATTTTCTACCCGTTGTTGTTCTTATCTATCTTCATTACTTGTAGACTGGCAGTTAGGATTAATCCTCATTGTCCATGGATCTTCTTACCTCTGAATATCTATACTATTGAAGGAGTGGACATTCTATTACGCTTATTTTCTATCCGTTGTTGTTCCCATCTATCTTCATTACTTGAAGATTGGCAGTGAGGATTAATCCTCATCGTCCATAGATCTGCTTACCTCTGACTATCTATACTATTGAAGTAGTGGACATTCTGTTACACTTATTTTCTACCCGTTGTTGTTCCTATTTATACTCTATGGCTGTGTTAAGTTCTGTTCAATGTCTTCAACGCAGTCCATACTTGATTAATCTTCATTGTACATGTACTGCCTGCATCTGGCTATCTATTATCTTGTAGTAGTGGACAATCTATTCTCTTGTGGCAGTGGACAGTCTTTACTTTCTACTCTGTGTGTATATTTAACCTCTCTTCCATACTTGTATGGTGGCAGTGAGAATTAATCCTCCTTATGCATGGATCTGCTTTCATATGGCTATCTATACTCTTCTAGTAGTGGACAGTCTCTACTCCTGTAGTAATGGACAGTCTCTACTCTGGTAATACTGGACAGTCTCTACTCTGGTAATATTGCAGTGTCTCTACTCTGGTAATAGTGGACGGTCTCTACTCTGGTAATAGTGGACAGTCTCTACTCCGGTAATTGTGGACAGTCTCTACTCTGGTAATAGTGGACAGTCTCTACTTTGGTAACTGTGGATCGAGTGTACAGTCTTTACTCTGATAACAGGGGACAGTCTCTATTCTGGTAACAGTGGACAGTCTTTACTCTGGTAATAGTGGACAGTCTCTACTCTGGTAACTGTGGACGGTAGTGTACAGTCTCTACTCTGGTAATATTGCAGTGTCTCTACTCTGGTAATAGTGGACGGTCTCTACTCTGGTAATAGTGGACAGTCTCTACTCCGGTAATTGTGGACAGTCTCTACTCTGGTAATAGTGGACAGTCTCTACTTTGGTAACTGTGGATCGAGTGTACAGTCTTTACTCTGATAACAGGGGACAGTCTCTATTCTGGTAAAAGTGGACAGTCTTTACTCTGGTAATAGTGGACAGTCTCTACTCTGGTAACTGTGGACGGTAGTGTACAGTCTCTGCTTTGGTAACAGTGGACCATCTCTACTCTGGTAACAGTGGACAGTCTATACTCTGGTAATAGTGGACCGTCTCTACTCTGGTAATAGTTGACAGTCTCAACTCTGGTAATAGTGGACCGTCTCTACTCTGTTAATGGTGGACAGTCTCTACTCTGGTAATAGTGGACAGTCTCTAGTTGTCAGTCTCTGCTCTGGGAATAGTAGACAGTCTCTACTCTGGTAACAGTGGACAGTCTCTACTCTGGTAATAGTAGACAGTCTATACTCTTGTTGTGATGGAAAGTCTCGTTGACAGTCTCTACTCTGGTAATAGTGGACAGTCTCTACTCTGGTAAAAGTGGACAGTCTCTACTCTGGTAATAGTGGACAGTCTCTACTCAGGTAACAGTGGACAGTCTCTACTCAGGTAACAGTGGACAGTCTCTACTCTGGTAAAAGTGGACAGTCTCTACTCTGGTAATAGTGGACTGTCTTTCACACTGACTTTCTACCCGGTGTGAGTGCATTAGTTGTCTCCCCTCCAAACTCACTGTATCCAGGCAGTGATGGCGGATTCGCAGTATCCATGGGTTTGCCTGCACCGGACTCAAGACTTTGGTAGTTATGGACCAGTGACTTCATTCAGCTTTCTACAAAAAAGGAACATAATTATACTGAATGAGTGACGCAAACTAAAGATAAACATGAATCTTTACTTCTGCCAATGAAAAAAATATCACCATATTATAAAAATACGCATATCACAGACTATTGCCATTTTACTGCATAAATTATTACTATTACATTTACAATAATGTTCTAATTATATTTCGATTATCAAAACAACCATAATGATAATCAAAACAACATATATTTGTAGCACTACTTACTGCAGTTTTGTCAAGCTTCAAACATAACAAGAACACCATAAACCATGTTCTCTGTACCTTCTGTGTTAGCCATTACAGGGTCAGCTTCACTCATCTGGCTTGCGACAGCACCTGATGAGGCCTGGAGTGGGCCGAAGGAAGCTGTAAGTAGAGACGGAAACTTTTTAAATACTTATTTATACCTGTTCTAGTTGTTACATGTGGTCATCATATAGCTTAACTCTTGCCCATCAATGAAAATGTTTCTGTTTCTCATCTTGTCTTGTCCTGTTTCAAACATTACTCAATTGCCTTCAAGGACTTTTAAAGAACTTCGAAAAGTTACAAAATTACCTATTATTTATACATTTATATACCATTATACATGCAATGTATATTATAGTCAACTCATATTTGCTCTGTCACTTAATATTAAATGCTCCAGTTAATTTCAGTTTTACCCTTAACAGTTTGAAAACAAATTTAAGGAGTAAACTTCTCTTTTGATGAAAAGCTTATCTGGAACACTGTGTCTTGTGTACACAGACTGTTGCAAAAACAATTTTTGATTGCATCTTCAAAATAAAAATAAACTTAATAGAAATATTAATAACTTAATTAACTTATAGAAATGATATCACTAGAAAGCAATACTTAGTATTTTTGTCGCATTTTCAAAATAATTTTACATTTATATATTTACAGCAATTTTCCTATCATTTGTCATGTAAAGGCTTAATAGTTGTCTTAGTGGATGAACATGTTTGTTTCCTATACCCTCCATTTACAGCTTATAATATCAAACAATGCACCACCTAATACAGTTCAGAAAAATTACATTTTTTCCTAAACATTATAAAATTAGAACCATAAAAATGTATGTTTCATTTATTTTCAAATTAGGCCAAAATCGACCCTTTATGCATTTAGTCCTTTCAAATCATTTGTATTTCATTTACAAAATTAATTCTAGTGAGAAGCTTTGTATTCATTTTAGAATTAAAATAAAAATTCTTTAGACATTTATAGTGATATCTTCTGACATAAATTAATTAAAGTGTGAAAAATAAAAATATTGCATGTCCAATCAAAGGAAACAACTAACCTTGTATTTATAACAACTGAGCCAATCTCAGATAAAAAAAAATAATTATACAATAAAAAATAATAGTCACCATTATTCAATGTCAAAAGAGGGTTTGTCCTCAGGGTCCGTAATTCCTGCAACATGTCGTCCACACGCGACTTCTTGGCCTGAAGTTCGGACAGTTTGTTGTGAAGGTCATCCCTGTTGAGTTTGGACAGTTTGTTCTGAAGGTCATCCCTGTTGAGTTTGGACAGTATGTTCTGAAGGTCATCCCTGTTGAGTTTAGACAGTCTGTTCTGAAGGTCATCCCTGTTGAGTTTGGACAGTCTGTTCTGAAGGTCATCCCTGTTGGGTTCGGACAGTTTGTTCTAAAGGTCATCCCTGTTGAGTTTTGACAGTTTGTTCTGAAGGTCATCCCTGTTGAGTTTAGACAGTTTGTTCTAAAGGTCATCCCTGTTGAGTTTAGACAGTTTGTTCTGAAGGTCATCCCTGTTGAGTTTAGACAGTTTGTTCTGAAGGTCATCCCTGTTGAGTTTAGACAGTTTGTTCTGAAGGTCATCCCTGTTTAGTTTAGACAGTTTGTTCTGAAGGTCATCCCTGTTGAGTTCCGCAGCTGATGAAGGCATGAGTGGTATAGATATTTCCCCCTATGATGTAAAATATAATTTGAAATATTATCCTTTCCTAGTTACAACAACAGGTTTTTAATGGGTATTATTATTTTTTTTTCAGTTTAAACTTAAATATTAATTGTAAAAATGGTATCACTCGATTTCTCCTGGGAAGAACTAGTAAACAAAATGCCCTAGTAAAGGATTGAACCCTTGATTGTCTGATCCTGGGTTTACTCTTCTACCTCTAACCAAGCAATTCACGTTATGTGTTTTAGACAAGATGATCTGTTTTCTTTTACCTACATTGACAAAACTTCATCCGTAACCATTTAATATTCAGACATACATTTAGCAAATGGAGAAAGGTTTCAAAAAAGTATAGTTTACTTCGATTGTGAAATAAGTTACAACCATTTCTATAAATCATGCTCAAACTCTTCCTGGGTAGAACCAGTACTTAGCACATAGTCATGACAGAGGATCCAACCCAGGACACTTCGTTCATGGAGCCAATGCTCTATCACTGGACAAAGCTCTCCACACAAACATTTACCTGCATTAGATAAATCTATATGAAAGTCAGTCAAATATTTGTATAAACTCCATAACACACTTGATAAGTATCAGTGATTTTGCAGCTTAAATTGTAAAAAAGATTTCTTATTTTATGGTATGAATGCAAGACCCTAATATATCTAATAACCTGTAACAGTTGATCAAGCCTGTCCCTCTTGCCCAGAAGTTCCGTTAACTTAGCCTCCAATTGTTTTTCTCCATCTCTGATGGTGGTACATTGTTCTGTGGTTGCTGTATTTGACAGGTCGGTGTTGGTTCTGCTAGCAGTGGCGATGGAGTTCGAAGAGGTGCCCGGTTTTTGGTTCTCGGCTCAGCTCTACTTGCAGGGACATTTCACTGGGTGGATTGAGCTTGTTGGATATTTTGATTCTAGTAACGAGAAAAGATGAACAAATATAAACTCTTGAAAAATAATGAATACATGTACAGTCTAAATTTGTTATCTTGATATTGGAGGGAATGCCAAAAAACATCGCGATATCGACAAAGAGTTTGTTTCAAGACTAATTTTATTTTCATTACCTGTTAATTGGCGTCTGTCTTATGTCATTTGTACTTTTCCTTTAGTACGGTGGTCCGTGCAGTAGAATTGCACTGTCAAGATCAATGCTCATATTCGGGTCCTTCTTTAAATTTGTTTGGCAGTGTGAGGTATAGGTTGTTTTGTCATATTGACAATGAGGCTGGTTGATTGAATCAAATATATTGTTTATACAATTTACATGTAATCACTCAATTTGATGACACAATATTTGCAATACTCTTTCAGTCGTTAGAACTGACACATTTACCGTAGACCAAGTGTCGCATCTTTAACAAACTTTGAAAAAAGACGTATGCAGATATTGACTCTAAATGGCAAATAAAAAGAATATGGTGTCAACAATTACAATTTCGAGACAAACATTCAATTAAAGGTGTAAAATGATCCATCATAGAAAATCCACTTGTATTAAGCAACAACCGTCTTAAGAGGCCACATTTGCTTCTAACCTTGACTAGCTGCTTAATACAGGTTTGACTGTATAATAGAAGGGGAAAATGTTTTGGGAACGGTCTAAAATATTGACACTACAGGAAAATCGTCATAAACGATATTGACATAATGTGATTCAACTGTATCTGTTAATAAATGATTGTTTTTCTTCCTTTTTACATTGGAATTAATGCAATTTTAAACACAATACAGGTTATATGACATACATTTTAACTGGTGTAAGAAAACCTATATCCTTCCGCAACTGTAAAACTTTCTCGTATAAAGCTTTTGTACCAAGCTCACTAGAATCCATGACCTCAGGGTGAGAGGTGACTCTGCCTTAGTCCACTTAGTAACAGCTTCAAAGGACCCCTAACACATTTATTTAGAATAAATAAATCAGTTCAAGTATGAATATGAAACTCAGTACATTACAATTTTTAAATGTTTTTACAGAGGCACCCGACCTAAAGGGAATATTTCAAGAATTTTTCAATATTTTAAAATTGGCTTAAACTTTTTTTCACAACTTAGCATGCTATAAATAACACAATGACCCTGTTTTGCCAATAGAATACTTGCTCAAACATGCCCAAAATAATGTATTGAAAAGGGATTTCCTAACTTAGACTATGCACCCGCTTAAAAATGCAACATATTTTGTGACGTATTAAATAAGTCACATGAATTCATTTGGATTTCAAGTTCATCTGTCATGAAAACAGGTTTACACATAGTAAATATTTGCGAGGCTGATTAACAATGCGATGGTCGTCAAGCAGTATTTAAGAGGTCAACTATTTAAGTTTTATGATTTTGTTTCAAGTTTACTAACCCCCCCCCCCCCCCCCCATGTAAATTTCGATTTGTTCACAGTTTGTTGGATTTGACATAACAAACCATTGAAATTTTATTTATTAATGAGATGCTGTTTACCCCATTTTAAAAATATGATTTAATTGTTTAAGACATTTATCCGCGATATACTCCCTGTAATCCAAACCATGTTGATTGTTTCTTTGATCTGTCATATCAGTCTGAGAGAAACATTAATGGAATTTAGTGCTTTCATTGTTTTGTTGTAAGACTGATGTACACTTACTTGTGTTTTAAGCTCAATTTTTAGATATTGTATTGGTCGCAGCTTCTTCCAGAGAATTGGTGTAAGTACAAGCTGTGAAATAAAGAGGTCAAACTGATTTATATGGAATTCTAGTTGCATCTTTTATTCATTCAATAAACTTTAATTTCTTTTTCAGGGGGGAAACTATGACTGGTGATAATAAAGGGCTGCATGAATAACTGCGATGGCACCGAAAAGTGGATTGTGGAAATGTGGTCATTGATTGTGGCGAAGTAGCACAGGAAAGATTTTTAATGCAGAAAAGTCAAAGGGCCATAACTTGGCTAACTAGAATATACATATTATAATCACCGATATGCAATACAAGAATTTAGACTTATCTTTTTCAGTAAAAGCTGCGCCCGATAAGCTCAGTCAGTAACGCATCTGACTATCAATCCAGAGGTCGTGAGTTTAAATCCCCGCATGACAAGTCTCTGTGATAATTGATATATATATACGACTTTGTCTCATTATCATTCGTCTCTCGCCACTGATTCCAGTTGGAAAGTTATCAGTTACTTGCGAAGATGGGGTGTACTCGAGTACTGGTTAACCTTCCAGGATCCTATGAAATAGAAGTTAGGTTAAATGATCGTCTATTAACCCTCGATGGCATAAAAATGACACTAACTATTCAATCAGTCATTTTCAAAATAAGTAAATTGATGGTTTAATAAATATTAACCATTCAAATCATCATACATGTAAGACTTTTCAGAAAGTTTGATAGATCTCCATTTACACTATATTTCAGTACAAATAACTGGTGTCCAGCAGACAGACAACTATACTTTGTATTAATAATTACTAACTTCTCAGTCTTTAAAGCGAATTATAAAACTGTAGAAGAATGTATCCATAATTGGATGTCATAGGATTTTTTATGTGTTTCTAGAAATCATACCATTGTTGCTTTTCTGTTTAGCAATTGCCAGTTTGTTTTCTGCATTCAGTTGTAGTGCAAGGAGAGCTGCCTGTCTACCCCGTAAAGCACGCATCTGTAAATGACAATACAAAAACAACTGGTCATCTAAAATGTAATACATGTACAATAACTTTTTTTATAATTTCAATAAAAACCCTTTCTAAATTTACATACAATAATTAACATGCTCACTGCATACTTAAATTCTTTGATGAATAATGTTTCAAACAACAAACAGTCTAATTTTTTGTGACCCATAAATAAAACTTCCATTCATTTTTTATGGCAAATGACTATTGAAAATTTCATTGAAGATTCTGGCTGATTATGTACATGCATAGCTCTCTTGAACTAATGATGGTTACTGTACAGCTTGAGCAGTTGTGCTGTATGGGTCAATTCTAGTAAACATAACTAAACTTTAGATAACAAGATGTGAGTTTACGGCGCTGTTCCTCTCAAATAGGATTCTTCTTGAAAAATCTGTTCTTGGATAATCCCTAAAACACACTCATCTGAGCGTTGATGTGAGGATTAAAAGACATATCCGTCTGAATGTAGAAATTAGATGCTTTTAATTAGCTTCATAGCTTCCATGTTTTTACACAGAATGCAAAAGTAACTGCATATGGTCTGCTACTATGTAATATGTCAAAGAACCACTTACATGTAACAGTCATGTTAATACCATTATTTTTATGGATGGAACAGTGAAATATTCAATAAAGATTAAATAATCTACATTTAAGTATTACAACTATACATGTGTTTCAGTTGTATTTCCATATGTAATGTACTGAACTTTCAAGTATTTTTTTTTCAATATCACATAATAAAAAAAGAAAATGACACACACCTGTTCTTGCAGTTCCACCTGCTAAGTGAGTAGTTCCTGCTGTTGCCGGAGGGCAACCAGGGTCTCGGACGGTTACTTTTGGATTAGCGACACCTCCTAGTGCAAGCTATAAAGGACATAAAATTTGGAAAAAGGAGATAACTCTGCGAATGAAATTAGCAGGATCACTCAAGTACTGGAGGTTGAGACGGAGATAAAATCAAACTACATGTATTCATGTATCTTCTTAGAAATTGTTTTTCAATGAAGTTTAACATCATTTTCAACACGTCAGATTATATTATCAAGCATCCAGGTTTATTTGGAAAGAAAAAACCATCCTACCACAAGTAACTGACAAACTTTCTCATATGAATAACCAAACTTTGCTTGAACCTGGAACCTCAGTGATGAGATATTAGAGATACTGAAACAGCAACCACTTGACCATTGACAACTCGTGAACTAATTAAAATACATTTTAAATTCTATTGTCGAGAGAATTACACTGACAGTTAGATACACTCAGATGTTTTTAAATATTAAACATTTGAAACCATATATGTACTAGCAATCATGAAAGCTGTGTTGTATCCATGTGTTGGATTAAGATTCATGTAGCTCTCAGAATGTGGTTGAAATTGGTAGTTGAGTTAATGTAAACATATTTGAGACAACTTTTTTAAGAGACCACCATTTTCTGTATAGGCGGTACAATGATTATGATTTTAACTTTCATATTTTAACCAACAATGCCATAAAACAGACCCGATGTTATAAAATATCCGTCAGAGTTTATGTTCAACTGAGTTCAGCTCAAATCAACCAATCAATATTCATGTTAAAATAAAAGATAAGTTTCAATTTGTTGAATTTAGCTGAACTCGGGTGATTATGCACTTAAGTTTTTTCATCTTGGAAAGGCCCTGAGATTATAAAACATTTTTCATGCTCAACTCAAATTCATACTCTAACACTATTTTCAGGATTCATATAAACACACAAATAAAAGTGCAGACATTTAAGTCAGCCTTGATTTTAAAGCATTACTGAGGCCCTCCCGGGGGTTTCAGAGATCTGGGAATCAAAGGCCTAATTTTATAGATCTAGGGATATTGTCCTTAATGAAAAGAGTACATAATTTGATCAATTTTATCAGTGACATAATTTTATAAACAGAGATAGGCAACTGGAGGCTCTAGTCTAAATTTCAGGTGTCACATTTTGGCTTTTTCTAGTTTAGTTTGAACTTATTTATTTTATTTCGATTTTGAAACCAGCTTCTTACGACTTAGACAAATCACGCTCGAAGTCTTCCTGGGTTTAACCAGTATTAAGCATATGTGGAAAAAGTGTCTTGCTCAAGGACTACCACACATAGTCGTGGCGAAGGATTGAAATACCCACGACCCTCCGATCACGGGTTCGGTGCTTTACCACTAGATCACGTGGCGTTTCTCTAAATCATAGAAACTCACATCCTCCAGAAACAAACAACATAATTTTGTGATTATGGTATCAAAAGACAGGGCTTGATTTGGTAGATTATTTTTTTCTTTTTTATATTTAAAGAAATGAGGAATTTACTCTTAAAGTTTTTGGTGTGATCGTTTTCTCTTTTTTAGCCCATTTTTTAAATAAGAAATTAGAAAAACGTCTTCAATAAATATCAATATGAAACTTTCGCCACCGATGGAAAACTTATTGCTTCATCTTTCTACCTAATATTTATATATGTGTTGTGTTTTGTTTAAACGTACATGGTATTTGTTAAATCAAGACTACCGATTTTTGTTTAATTTTTTTTGTGTGGAAATTTCAACATATTTCGATTTCAATCCGTAATAATTTAAATTCAGAAGAAAATATTAAATAATTGATAATTGGAATTGGTCATCATTTTCATCTGCTTTACTTTGGCACCGAAATTGTTAAATTCAGACCAAGATTCGAAGAGTTGTTATAGGAATACTAAAAGTGCCTTGGACATTATATTGCTATTAGCCTGCCAGTTTCTGTAATTAAGTCACTGCTTTAATGTATAATTTTAATACTTGATCATAACTTACTTTTAAAATGAGATGTCGACTGCTTGAAAGAGCTTTGGAGGTTTCTTACGTGTTAGTCTGGGCCCCTGCACAACTTCATCCCATAATCGTTTGTACCCGAAATAAATTTTGGATGGTAATTCTGGCCAATGATAGGCAAAATAGTGCAGTGGTTAATATCGTCGATTTCGGATTGTAAGGACTGTTGTTCAATCCCATCCAGCATCTACTTTTTTTTATTAGAATTATTTATGTGTATTTATAACTATTTATGTGTATTTATTGCATTTTGTAAATTAACCGTTCAGCTGTTCAATTTTTTTTGTCTCTTCTGTCCTTCCATCGATATCTTCTTTGGCTCTACTTGCCAAAGGCCAGCAGGGCTTATGTCGTGGTAAATTGTCCAGCGTAATTAAAACACAAATGCTCCCTGCCACAGGGCTTACAAGCACATTTTCAAGGAAACTTAAAAAAAATCATTTTCTCTGAAAGTTCAATGCCATAGACCATAGATATTTTAAACAAGGAAAAGAACGATAGTACATGGATTTTGCTTATTATGCTGATGTGAAAATAATAATAGAGTATATTATAGAAGACGTTTTACTAAAGGAAACACAATTTGGTACTTTCAAGGAGCTATGTTTAAAACTTTTGGAGATCTAGGGAACAGTGGAAATACTTTTAGAGATCTGGGAAACATGGACAAAATACTTTTGGGGAACTTAAGCAAATCCTTTTGGAGATCTGAGGAATAACAGGCATTACTTTAAGAGATCCAGAGAACAGCACCCCCCCCCCCCCCCCCCCCCCCGGTCAATGTTTTCACATGGTCAGATGTTTCCCTTGATCCTTGCAAAAATTGAGAATATCTGGGTCATAAAACCACCAAATGATAATATCTGTGATTTGGCTCAGGCGTTGATACGGGGGTCGGTTTTGCGTTACGTTACGTCGAGATGCCGTAATATTATTGAACACATACCTGCAAATGGTAAATTGACAAATTCTTACTCAAACTTGATGACCTAAACGTTAATAACAAGTGTGTAATAGATTTTTTGTTTTATTTTGAACCCCCACCCCCGACCCCCATTCCCACTTCCCCATGGTATCAGTATGAAAATGTTCGTGCTTGATTAAGCAAAATGATATTAATCCGTAAATGAATGAACAGTTTTGGTGCATGCCTCATTTCCATTTTCGTCCAAAGACACATGCATAGGTAAGACATTATTTGGCTAGTAGAAAATTATATGTAATTTCCAACCGGCTTATTTGATATACTTTCTTGTTCCAGGAATGATGTCATCGGCAGAGGATAGAAGTTAACATCTTCTGACAGTCATGACATTCAATGTAAAATGAATTGTTTTATTTTCAAAAATATGAGCGGTTTTATTGGTGGCTGAGAAAGGACATTTACTCAATAATAGGCCTTTATCCAGATCACAATACAGCGAGGAATCTTCGACAAAGGGTATGTTCAGTCCTGCCAATAGTGTCGACTTGAATCTGTGATCCTGTAGAGAAGAATCCGTGACATTAAAGCAACATCGACACAAACCTGTGACACATGAGGCGTTTTTCAAACGGAATTTCTCGTATGGAATAAGTAAAAAGTCAATTAGTTATAACTCTATTTTTAACAGTTATAAATGATATTCTGCACTGATTAATGCTCTTCTAGACAATTTCATCTCTACTTTTGTTTTGCATACATATTTATTGAGGATTTATTAATTCTTGCGTTTTAAGCATTTACTTATTCACACATGATTGATTGGAACATTGAAATTACTAATAATTATAAGGTGAAACTCAATCATGTAAAATATATAAAACTTTTAGCTGTATCCAGTAAATAATTGACTTTATACATCGAAGTATGCCGTGTTTTTAGGCATCGGATCGACGTAAATCTGTGACAAACTGCCGAAGCGAATCGCACCACGTTGTGACGGAGTTCCCTGACCGTGCATTGTATTAGTTAAAGACAGCAGCGTTGTATTTGAAAATCATGTTTATTTTCACCTGCAGTGACTACCACATAAACATTCTTATCAGCCTCACCTGGAACGACTACTACATAAAAAGAAAAACAATTTTCCACACAGAACTCACATGTGTTAAACATAACATACATTAAAACTTGCCAAACTACATAATTATATGTTACTGTATATTTCACCTGGAATGTATTTAACATACACTATAAACTCGTATTTAACCACACATAAAACACTATGCCTTAAAAATGAAATCGATCAATACGACTTGCGCACTAACAAACAACACTATTATTGTACAGGGCGTTTTGTATATGCTTCATTTACGTCAACGTGCGCTATATTAAGATAGTTCTCGGGGGAAGTACACATTTATAACGCTTACATTAGTCTTTCTGTGAGCTGGAATTGTTCTGCCTCTGCTGACAGCACAAGGTGAGCATTTTAAATATATACTTCACGTCCTTTAAAAACACACATTTTTTCATACTGTATATGAGTTTTATCCCAAATAATTTTTATCGGTTCATATTATGTCGACCGCGATTAATTTGTTGAGCGGTTTAATGAGATTCAATGCAATTTGAAATAAAACATTTTGTAATTTCACTTACTTTATTAAATAGCATTTTCTAATGTTGAGAAAAAAGTACTGTATTATTACCAAATCTGGTATATAAGTCATGGATTATTTTTTTTCTCTTTAATAAACCGTACATCCACGTAATGCTAGAGCAAAACATTCTACTTTTCTAACATAGATTTTTAGAAGAAAAAAAAACAACAATATTTTGTAATTTCACTAACTTTAAACAATATTACAATATTCTCTCTTTTCTAATGTTAAAACTATTTTCAACGACAAAACGTCTTAACACAAAACGACTCGCTAAAGGAAAAGAAGGAGATAAAACCATGTGAATTTTAGTATGGAAAGACTCTGGAAACTTGCACCAGTTTGTAAATCGTAGATCGCCTGGTTGTCGGGCTTCTTTCCTTGTGGATATATGGCTAATTTTCTTATATGTTTCAATTTATTTACACATTTTACATTAAAACATTCTAAAGTATACATTATTCCAATAAGAAAATGCCGATATAGTTCTACAAAATGAAAAACGAGCATAGATTAATTTAAATGTAAATTACATTTAGATGTAACTTGTACGGAATCATCCGGTAGAATTGTACTGAGTAATGAGTTATTCTTCCAACTATAAAACTGTATATGCCATGTATACCTTGACATGTTTTGAAAATGGTGTTAAACCCCATTCAAAAATAAATAAATATCGAAACTGGTGAGTTTACTTAGATAAGGGTAAATTTGTTACTTTACAAGACAAATTATATCGAAACTGGTGAGTTTACTTAGATATGGGTAAATTTGTTATTGTACAATACAAATGATATCGAAACTGGTGCGTTTACTTAGATAAGGGAAACTGTGTTATTGTACAAGACAAATGGTATCGAAACAGTTGAGTTTACTTAGATAAAAAGGTAAATTTGTTATTGTTCAAGACAAATGGTATCGACACTGGTGGGTTTATTGAGATATGGGTAAATTTGTTATTGCACAAGACAATTGATATCGAAACTGGTGATTTAAATATCGCAGGTCGATGAGAGTAAACTGATAGAAGAAAATGGCACTATCTAATTGTAATATCATTAATCTATATGAAGACGACATATTTTTAATGCCATATTGAACACACACTGCAGACTACTATACTTAACCCACTATACGGACTGCCATACTGAACCTACCAAAGATACTGAAATACTGAACCTACCATTTAGACTGTCATTCTGAACCCACCATACAGAATGCCATACTGAACAGTTTATACAGACAACTATACTGGACCCACCATTCACACTACAATACGAAGCCACCATACAGACTGCCACACTGAACCTACCATACAGACTGCCATATTGACCTCACCATAAAGACTGCCATATACAATATACAGACAACCGTAACGAACTATCATTCAGGCTACCATACTGAATCCACCATACAGACTGTGATACTGTACCTACCATACAGACTACCATACTGAACCAACCACACAGACTGCGATACTGTACCTACAATACAGACTACCATACTGAACAAAATATACGGACTATCATACCGACCCCACCATACAGATTGCCATCCTGAACTCATCATTCAGAATGCCATACTGAACACAGTATACAGACAACCGTAATAAACTCACCATTCAGACTGCCATACTGAACCCACCATACAGACTGCCATACTGAGCCTGCCATACGTATTGCCATATTGGCCCTTACCATAAAGACTGCCATATACAATATACTGACAACCGTAATGAATCATCATTCAGACTACCATACTGAACCAACCATACAGACTGCGATACTGAACCGACCATACAGACTACCATACTGAACCCACCATACAGAATGCCATACTAAACAAAATATACAGACTACCATACCAAACACATCATACAGACTGCCATCCTGAACCCACCATTCAGACTGCCATACTGAACACAGTATACAGACAACCGTAATAAACTCACCATTCAGACTGCCATACTGAACCCACCATACAGACTGCCATACTTAGCCTGCCATACGTATTGCCATATTGACCTCACCATAAAGACTGCCATATACAATATACTGACAATCGTAATGAATCATCATTCAGACTTACCATACTGAACCCACCATTCAGACTGCCATACTGAACACAGTATATAGACAACCGTAATAAACTCACCATTCAGACAGCCATACTGAACCCAATATACAGACAACCGTAATGAACTCTCCATTCAGACTTCCATACTGAACCCACCATACAGACTACCATACTGAACCTGCCATACAGACTACCATACTGAACCCACCATACAGACTGCCATACTGAACACAATATACAGACAACCGTAATGAACCATCATTCAGACTACCATACTGAGCCCACCATACAGACTGCGATACTGAACTTACCTACCATACAGACTACCATACTGAACCCACCATACAGACTCCCATACTGAACAAAATATAAGACTACCATACCGAACCCACCATACAGATTGCCATCCTGAACCCATTATTCAGACTGCCACACTGAACACAGTATACAGACAACCGTAATGAACCAACCATCCAGATTACTATACTGAACCCACCATACGGACTGCCATACTTAACCTACAATAATATACTGATTTACTGAACCTACCATTCAGACTGCCATTCTGAACCTACCATACAGAATGTCATACTGATCACTATTATCAGACTACCATAATGAACCCACCATTCAGACTACAATACGAACCCACTATACAGACTGCCATACTGGACCTACATACAGACTACCGTACTGAATCCACGATACAGACTGCCATACTGAACACAATATACAGACAATCGTAATGAACCCACCATTTAGATAACAATTCTGAACCCACCGTTAATACTGCAATACTGAACTTACAGTACAGACTTCCATACTGAACCTACCATACGGTCTGCCGTACTGAACACATTATACAGACTTCCATACTGAACTTACCATACGGTCTGCCATACTGAACACATTATATAGACTATCATACTGAACCTACCATTCAGACTACCGAACTGAACCCACCATACATATAAGGTCTACCATACTGAATCCACCATACAGACTACAATACTGAACCCACCATTCAAACTATCATACTGAACCCACTATACATACATGTTATACCATACTGGACCCACCATAAAGAATATGATACTGAACCAATCATACAGACTATCATACTGAACCCATCATACATACAGTTTCTACCATACTGAACCCACTATACATACTGCCATACTGAACCCACTATACAGACTACCATACTTAACCCATCATACTAACTGCTATACTGAGCCCACCATTCAGACTTCCATACTTAATTAACAATACATACTACCATACTGAACCCCTCATACAGACAGCCTTACCGAACCCGCCATACAGACGGTCTTACTGACACCACTATACAGGCTACCATACCAAACCCACTATAAAGATTGCCATCCTGAAAACTATCATTCAGACTGCCATACTGAACACAGTATACAGACAACCGTAATAAACTCACCATTCAGACAGCCATACTGAACCCAATATAAAATCAACCTATCATACATACTTTCATACTGAACCCGCCATACAGACAACCATACTGAACCCACCATACAAACGACCATACTAAACCCACCATACAGACTGCCACACTGAACCCACCATGCAGACTGCCATACTGAACACAGTATACAGACTACCTACCTGAATCCCCCATACAAACTATAATATTTAACTCACCATTCAGACTACGTTATTGAACCTATCATACAGATTACCAAACTAAATCTACCATACAGACTACCCTAACATATCATACAGATAACCAAACTAAATCTACCATACAGACTACCCTAACCTATCATACAGATAACCAAACTAAATCTACCATACAGACTACCCTAACCTATCATACAGACTGCCATACTGAACCACCATTTCGATTTCTTTACTGAACCCATCATACTGTTTACTATACTGAACCCACCATACAGACTACCATACTGAACCCACTATACAGACTGCCATACTGAATCAACCATACTAAACATTCAGACAACTATATTGAACATACCATACAGACTGCTAAACTGAACTTACCTTACTTACTAAACCCACCATGCAGACTTCCATGATAAACCCACTATATAGACACCAATTCCGAATCCACAAGAAAGAATGAACCAACCATTTATACTACCAAACCGAACCTACCAAACGGTCTAAAATACTGAACCTATAGTTAAGTTCTATCATACAAACTGCCACACTGAACCTACTATAAAGACAGCCATACTAAATCCATCATTCAGACTTCCATACTAAACCAACCATACATACTTCCATACTGAACCCAGCATAGAGACTGCCATACTCAACCCATCATTCAGACCACCATACTGAATCCAACCTTTAGATTGTCTTACTGAAACTGTAATATAGACTTCCCAACTGAACCTTTCATACAGACTGATACAGATACAGATACTGAACCCAATATACAGACTATCATAATGAACCCACCATTCAAACTACCATACTGAATACACACCAAACAGACTGCCATAAAGAACCTACTATACAAAATGTCATGCTGAGCCCACCATTCATACTACCAAAAATGATGTACCATAGAGACTACCGTTCTTGACCTACCATACAGACTGTCATACTGAACTCACCATACAGACTATCATACTGAGCCCAACATACAGACTGTCATACTGAGCTCACCATACAGACTGTCATACTGAGCTCGCCATACAGACTGTCATACTGAGCTCGCCATACAGACTGTCATACTGAACTCGCCATTCAGACTACCATACTGAGCCCACCATACAGACTATCATACTGAGCTCGCCATACAGACTGTCATACTGAGCTCACCATACAGACTGTCATACTGAGCTCGCCATACAGACTGTCATACTGAGCTCGCCATAAAGACTGTCATACTGAGCTCACCATACAGACTGTCATACTGAGCTCGCCATACAGACTGTCATACTGAGCTTGCCATACAGACTGTCATACTGAGCTCGCCATACAGACTGTCATACTGAGCTCGCCATACAGGCTGTCATACTGAACTCACCATACAGACTACCATACTGAGCTCACCATACAGACTACTATACTGAGTATACAATTCCGACTAGCATAATGAACCCACTATTCAGACTGTCAATCAGAAAACATACAAACTTCCATGCTGAACCCACCATATAGACTGCCATACCCAACATATTATAAAGGCTGCAATACCAAACCTACAATACAGACTGCCATACCAAACCTACAATATAGACTGTCATACCAAACCTACCACATAGACTGCCATACCAAACATATTATATAGACTGCCATACCAAACCTGTCATACCAATCTTACCATATAGACTGTCATACCAAACTTACCTTATAGACTGTCATATCAATCTTACCATATAGACTGTCATACCAAACCTACCATATATACTGCCATACCAATCCTACCATATAGACTGTCATACACAACTTACCATATAGACTGTCATACCAAACCTACCATATAGACTGCCATACGAAACCTACCATATAGACTGCCATACCAAACCTACCATACATACTGCCATACCAAACCTACCATAAAGAATGTCATACAAATCTTACCATACAGACTGCCATACCAAACCTACCATATAGACTGTCATACCAAACCTACCATATAGACTGTCATACACAACTTACCATATAGACTGTCATACACAACTTACCATATAGACTGACATACCAAACCTACCATACATACTGCCATACCTAACCTACCATAAAGACTGTCACACCAAACTTACCAAACAGACTGCCATATTGAACCCACTCCAAAAGAAACCTCAGATTAAAAATCTTATACTCGCCATTTGATTTTCTTACTCAACACTCGAAATCCTTGCTCGACACTCGATTTTCATACTTGACTCTTAATTATTCTCCTCAGATATGTTTATTATCTAACGGAAATAATAAAATAACAAAACAAATACGTTTTAAGAAAGATTATAATTCGAAATGTTTTATTCTTTTATTTGCCATAACATCGAACAGGTAAAATAATTTAAACAAAATGACTACGGAGCAATTACTGAACTCGTGTAGGAATTAAAACATAAACAAGAATGTCATCGAAAAGGTATGATCAATACAATCATTAACCTCACCATCTCCATATGACAACGTGTTTAACATGTATATAAAATTAAACATACATCTGTTACTAATCACCGATACATGAACAGGAAATATTCGCCAAGTTTTTGCTATAACAGCTGGATAGTAAACGATACAAAGCTTTCTGTCTCTCTATCCAGGCTTTATCTATGTCAGTAGTTCATAAAATGTAATGTGAATCGTGTTGTACTAATTATCGATTTCCAGGACATTACCTATACAGCAAAGATTGCCGTACAACGCAACTATGTAGTCATTTTCAGTGTCATTCCTGTAACAACTACTTAGTCATTTTCAGTGTCATTACTGTAACAACTACGTAGTCATGTAGTCATTTTCAGTGTTATTCCTGTAACAACTACGTAGTCATTTCCAGTGGCATTACTGTAACAACTACGTAGTCTTTTTCAGTGTCATTCCTGTAACAACTACGAAGTCATTTCCAGTGTTGTATTTTTAATATTGCCAGACTGGTTTTTAACCTCTGATTGTGCAGCTTCACTAGTTTCCATGGGAACTGTTTGCTTTATAGATTTTCAATCCCCATACTTTCCATAATTTATAATTCTTTTGACCCATCCCGCTTTTATTGCTTTATATGTTTACATCGATCAATTAAGACATCCATTTTTGTTATCCTGTATTATGGTTTCAGTAGAATTGTTTAACGATCACTATCTTAAGGGCTATGGCCAAGCTGGAATTGAGATGTTTGTTGATATTATTATTCCGACAGCTTATCAAATAGTCTGTGGTTTGGTGAAATATTGATATAAACGTAATTATTAAAATGGATACACAGCATCACATTATCATTAATAAATAGTATTGGAATTGTTTGGAATGTCAAATCCACCAATACGTGACAAAATCGATAATTGAATTGGAGTGGTAAACTTCATACGAAATCCCCAAGTTTCAAGATATTGATTTGGCATATTTAAATAGAAATCATTTTGGCAATATATATATAGGTATAATATAAAGGTTAAAAAATTGTTTTAATCATTTTTTTTAAAGTTTACAAAAACCCCGATACATTCCCTTTAATAGATACATACAGGTTGTAAGATGCCAATTGTACGTGGAAGGTTCATGGCAGTTGGGCACCGTTATGTATATGGCAGAGTTCAAAGCACTAATTTTCGGTAAATTGTTTACAATAGTGACTGATTTTAAGTTCAAAACAAATGCACTAATAACAAGGGAGAATACTCGTGTATATGCAATATGACATAGTGATTTTAAATATAAATAGAGCAGTTAAGTTTACTGTTTTCTATTTTCGCGGATGTGTATTTAAAATTTAAAGTTCTTATTGCACCTTTAATAATTTCTCATAACGCATTAGGATTGGCTTCTTTTATCATCCGTTATTTTTTTGTATTAAATATTTTATTTTATCCTGATAATCTTTATCTACAATAAAATTATTATTAAGTTTTAAAAAACTCTGGCCCTCGAGGGTGACTATTCGCATTGATATTAAATTATCCTAACGAATGATATATCCGTAAACTCGTTGTAAATTTACATCCTTTAACTGCATTTACCATGAGGTTCGAAACTATGAAAATGTTCAGCCTACAAAATATTGGCTGTTTGTGGTTAGAATGCTACATATAATATTTTGTATATGGATTTAAAATTCTCCATATATCGTTTATATCGTTATTTTGTATTTATGATTTATGTTGTCCATATTTTTGTGTTATTTTTATTTCCAATTTTTATCATTATAATGTCAGTAATAGTATTAAAATACGATGCATCTCGTAAATCAACACTCAGTACTGGTTCTATCCAGGAAGCGGACTCGAGCGCGGTTTATATAAACTTTAACGTTAATATGAACTTTCATCGCAAACGCGCTTAAACAGATTGGAATGACTAAACTAAACTAAACTAAACTAAAAGTATTAAAATTCACACCAATAATTAAAATATGATTTTGTATGAAATGTAATATGTTGACTTGTTTGGTGCATAAACATTTAAAATACATAATCTTTTTCATTTGAATTAATCTTTAAAGATTTCATTATACAGTCTATACTATCATTATATTCTTTTACTCTAATGCAAAATTGGAATTGACTAGGTTACCTACACCTGTGCTTTTTCTACTACTTCCTACAATATAGACTGCCATACCAAACCTACCATATAAACTGTCATATCAAACCTACCATATAGACTATCATACCAAACCTACCATAGTAGACTGTCATACCAAACCTACCATATAGACTGCCATACCAAACCTACCTTATAGACTATCATACCAATCTTACCATATAGACTGCCATACACAACTTACCATATAGACTGACATACCAAACCTACCATATAGACTGTCATACACAACTTACCATATAGACTGTCATACCAAACCTACCATATAGACTGTCATACACAACTTACCATATAGACTGACATACCAAACCTACCATATAGACTGTCATACCAAACCTACCATATAGACTGCCATACCAAACCTATCATACCAATCTTACCATATAGACTGTCATACCAAACTTACCTTATAGACTATCATATCAATCTTACCATATAGACTGTCATACCAAACCTACCATATATACTGTCCATAACAATCCTACCATATAGACTGTCATACACAACTTACCATATAGACTGTCATACCAAACCTACCATATAGACTGCCATACGAAACCTACCATATAGACTGCCATACCAAACCTACCATACATACTGCCATACCAAACCTACCATAAAGAATGTCATACAAATCTTACCATACAGACTGCCATACCAAACCTACAATATAGACTGTCATACCAAACCTACCATATAGACTGCCATACACAACTTACCATATAGACTGTCATACACAACTTACCATATAGACTGACATACCAAACCTACCATACATACTGCCATACCTAACCTACCATAAAGACTGTCACACCAAACTTACCAAACAGACTGCCATATTGAACCCACTCCAAAAGACACCTCAGATTAAAAATCTTATACTCGCCATTTGACTTTCTTACTCAACACTCGAAATCCTTGCTCGACACTCGATTTTCATACTTGACTCTTAATTATTCTCCTCAGATATGTTTATTATCTAACGGAAATAATAAAATAACAAAACAAATACGTTTTAAGAAAGATTATAATTCGAAATGTTTTATTCTTTTGTTTGCCATAACATCGAACAGGTAAAATAATTTAAACAAAATGACTTCGGAGCAATTACTGAACTCGTGTAGGAATTAAAACATAAACAAGAATGTCATCGAAAAGGTATGATCAATACAATCATTCACCTCACCATCTCCATATCACAACGTGTTTAACATGTATATAAAATTAAACATACATCTGTTACTAATCACCGATACATGAACAGGAAATATTCGCCAAGTTTTTGCTATAACAGCTGGATAGTAAACGATACAAAGCTTTCTGTCTCTCTATCCAGGCTTTATCTATGTCAGCAGTTCATAAAATGTAATGTGAATCGTGTTGTACTAATTATCGATTTCCAGGACATTACCTATACAGCAAAGATTGCCGTACAACGCAACTATGTAGTCATTTTCAGTGTCATTCCTGTAACAACTACTTAGTCATTTTCAGTGTCATTACTGTAACAACTACGTAGTCTTTTTCAGTGTCATTCCTGTAACAACTACGTAGTCATTTCCAGTGTTGTATTTTTAATATTGCAAGACTGGTTATTAACCTCTGATTGTGCAGCTTCACTAGTTTCCATGGGAACTGTTTGCTTTATAGATTTCCAATCCCCATACTTTCCATAATTTATAATTCTTTTGACCCATCCCGCTTTTATTGCTTTATATGTTTACATCGATCAATTAAGACCTCCATTTTTGTTATCCTGTATTATGGTTTCAGTAGAATTGTTTAACGATCACTATCTTAAGGGCTATGGCCAAGCTGGAATTGAGATGTTTGTTGATATTATTATTATTCCGACAGCTTATCAAATAGTCTGTGGTTTGGTGAAATATTGATATAAACGTAATTATTAAAATGGATACACAGCATCACATTATCATTAATAAATAGTATTGGAATTGTTTGGAATGTCAAATCCACCAATACGTGACAAAATCGATAATTGAATTGGAGTGGTAAACTTCATACGAAATCCCCAAGTTTCAAGATATTGATTTGGCATATTTAAATAGAAATCATTTTGGCAATATATATATAGGTATAATATAAAGGTTAAAAAATTGTTTTAATCATTTTTTTAAAGTTTACAAAACCCCGATACATTCCCTTTAATAGATACATACAGGTTGTAAGATGCCAATTGTACGTGGAAGGTTCATGGCAGTTGGGCACCGTTATGTATATGGCAGAGTTCAAAGCACTAATTTTCGGTAAATTGTTTACAATAGTGACTGATTTTAAGTTCAAACCAAATGCACTAATAACAAGGGAGAATTCTCGTGTATATGCAATATGACATAGTGATTTTAAATATAAATAGAGTAGTTAAGTTAACTGTTTTCTATTTTCGCGGATGTGTATTTAAAATTTAAAGTTCTTATTGCACCTTTAATAATTTCTCATAACGCATTAGGATTGGCTTCTTTTATCATATCTGTTATTTTTTTGTATTAAATATTTTATTTTATCCTGATAATCTTTATCTACAATAAAATGATTATTAAGTTTTAAAAAACTCTGGCCCTCGAGGGTGACTATTCGCATTGATATTAAATTATCCTAACGAATGATATATCCGTAAACTCGTTGTAAATTTACATTCTTTAATTGCATTTACCATGAGGTTCGAAACTATGAAAATGTTCAGCCTACAAAATATTGGCTGTTTGTGGTTAGAATGCTACATATAATAGTTTGTATATGGATTTAAAATTCTCCATATATCGTTTATATCGTTATTTTGTATTTATGATTTATGTTGTCCATATTTTTGTATTATTTTTATTTCCAATTTTTATCATTATAATGTCAGTAATAGTATTAAAATACGATGCATCTCGTAAATCAACACTCAGTACTGGTTCTATCCAGGAAGCGGACTCGAGCGCGGTTTATATAAACGTTAACGTTAATATGAACTTTCATCGCAAACGCGCTTAAACAGATTGGTATGACTAAACTAAACTAAACTAAACTAAAAGTATTAAAATTCACACCAATAATTAAAATATGATTTTGTATGAAATGTAATATGTTGACTTGTTTGGTGCATAAACATTTATAATACATAATCTTTTTCATTTGAATTAATCTTTAAAGATTTCATTATACAGTCTATAATATCATTATATTCTTTTACTCTAATGCAAAATTGGAATTGACTAGGTTACCTACACCTGTGCTTTTTCTACTAATTCCACTTAAAATAGACCATCTCCCCTTTCTTTTTTTCAATTGCTTTATGATATTTCTTCACAGTGTCGCTCTAAATGCTTTTATGTTTTCATGCGTTAATAATTACTTGAAAGGTGGTTAAGACAATAATATGCCACATACAAATTACAATAAACTTCCAACCGACTTCTTATAGCTTTAAGTCATATACTCTAATAAAGCTCCGCTTTAAAAACAATTTAACACTAAATAAAACGTATGACCGATTGAGACTGTCATTATACACTTGTAACGAAATATATGCATAAGAATTGTCAAATTGAAAAAAGAATAAAAAATATGTTTAATTACATCTCGTGTTATCCAATTTGTAATAGTGTATACACTCACATTCACACACTCACACACATACACGCACATACACACGTTTCTATACATATATATATATATACACGGACATAAACACCTACACGCACATATTCATACAAATACCTATATAGACATATATCAATGTACTATGCACACACACACACACACACACAGACACACACACACACACGCTGAAAGCGTTTCTATGTTCAAGAATTTCAATTCTATTGTATGCTCTTCTCAATGCTGGCGAAACTCTTCTTTGGACCCCTTTTCTTTACAGTAAGTGCTGGAAATTATATTTTCACAGAGAGTATCGCTGGTGATATTTGACACATTTGATACATTGCCACAGGTGCAGCCAGATTGGTGCTCAGATTATTTGATTGTTCGCCATCATTCGTTAGGATATTTGATTTCTAATTTACAAGACACATGGATCTTAATTTATTAGACAATCGGCAAAATAAAACGCATATATTTTTTTTCAAAAACAGTATCTATTTTTTTTTGTAATTTACAAACATATACATACGGCCATACATACATGAATCTACGATCAAATACATAATATTTATTGATGTTTATCTTTATTTCAGACAGAAGATAGTTTGCACTCTTTTTATAACTGGTCACTTAACATTTGAGGATATGCATGAACAACAAACCTCACTATTCGTTAGTATATGCACTTTAATCGTAATATGAGTTTCATTTGTTAGCGTGTATAAAACCAAATCATCTCTAAATATGGATCTATATAAACATACAATGAAAGCCATGCAAATTCTCTAACTATCGGAACTATCAATTATAATTTACGAGCTCAAAAATTTAATAAAGAAAAGCATGACTTAGTGTATACACTATTTTACATATTTATTTTTTATGTTTTGTATATCTATGACAAATACATATGTAATTAGGCCTACAAGATGATGACCCGGTGAAGATTGAAATTACATAAAAATATGTTCTTTTACTTGCGCAATAAGGTGGAATAAGCAGAAGATATTTCAATTATTTTCTTTCAAAATTCATGAAGAGTAAACACCCGATTATAGATAAAATCGGAAAGGAACATAAATAGCGAAAATAACAAGCCTTGTGAAAAAGAACACATGTACGTCATGGTTTGTCTAGTAAATTTGGTCTCGTAAATTAGTAATCTAAATGAAATATAAAAATTACCGATCATATTTGAATTCCCATTCATGTCTGACATCTTAAATTTAGTCAGATTTTAAATGTGCAGAGCCTTTAAGTTATCTAAATGTTTAATAGAATTTCTATGTTCAAATCATGAAGGGGACTTGCCAAAATATTAAAACGTGAAAGTCCCGTAAATGAGATTTTTGTTTCTGCTTTGAAAGCCTTTGCTTGTTTAAGTGTTAGAATCACTCGTTGAACTATTGCATTGTATACATATATGGCATATACAAAATATATAAATGAAATATAAATCTTGTTAGTTACTATGCCAAGTTTGGATATGAATAATACGATTCGTCACGTGACCATTATAAACTATATATGCCTATAAACTACAGTATGTTTTGATCCTCCGCCACGGTGAGTGTCATTTTTCTAAGTTTTAAGAACTTGTTTCACAATCGATCTAAAACAAATTAGTTTAAAACGCCGCAATGAAATAAAAGCTTTGCTTATTATGGGTTAAAGAAAATTTTAATTTTCCTGCCATCATTTCAACACGAATGTACACTTTCAGATTAAAACATATAAATATCACGAAAAATGGTAGTATGCCAATACTGAAATAAACACTGGCGTTAGACTGTAGCGCTGGCGTTAAGTTTGACTTTGAGATTACGTTTTATAATCGCAACATTTTACCTTTAATTATTTTGAACAACACTTTTTTAGTATAATGTTACGTAGCAGCGCCGTAGCGCTTAATATAGCGTTACTAAATACTAATAATGGAACTTCATAAAAATAATATGTGACACTCTGTATCATGAAGGACACCCAATAAGTGTAATATGGTGCCTTTGAATCATTTACATAAGCTACGTACCCTACTCCGAAACAGAAACTTACGATACCAAAGATCTCCACACATATTGAGGTATTTTATTAATAGACATATAATTAACAGAAATAAAAGCCGCCTATTCGTTTGAAATATATTACAGAGAAGAAGAAGTATACCTTATTAACTTAACATGATTATGGACTATTTCAGACATTTGCCAAGAGTTATCCGATAATTGCCCCTGCCCAGTTTGATGATTTTGGAATGAATCCAATTACTTCCTTCCGATCGTGATAAAACATACATATATCGTTCCGCTTTGACTCTAAGATTAAGTAGGCGTGACGTGTTATATATGCCTTCGGGTATACTATATCTATTTTTTCTGACCAGGACTTATATAAGTACTTGGTATTGATTAGCACGTTTGGTGTCAGTGATATAAATTGAGTATCCCAATCATACATACTATTTAATGTCCACTGTATTATTTCTTAACAAAGACATCAAAACATAAATGTGTGCGAAAAAAAAACAACATTAAATAATGTTTTGGAAAACAAAAGAAATGTACTGGAATTTGAACTGTTTGAATGTTATTGAGATAAAATATAAAAAATAAAAATAAACGTATGCTTTATAATATTAAGTAAAATACATAAATTAAAAAAAAATTAAACTTGCAATATTACCATGTGTTTATAAACATTTCGGTGCTGACCAAAATCTTCATTGAACGTCTCACACAACAAATAATTTTGTACTGTTGTACATATAGAGACATGTACTTATAGAAGACTGGATACATAAGCAATGGTTCTAAAAGTGCCTTATTCCCACAGACAGCGCTATGATGGTCCAATTATGCAGAAAAATACATGGGGTTGACCAGGTTGCTTTTTCACAATTTCGATGATTTGATGGCACCCCTTCATTTTTGACAATTCTTCCCATTTGTTGCAGTGTATCACTTCACATCTTTAAACTGTTGTAGCATCATCAAACAGTTCCCAATGTAACCCAAACTTTGCAGAAATTATGAAAATGTTCCAATGTTATCATATGCACAAAGAAATATGACATTTTATGCATTTTTAACAAAACAAAATGCCCAACAGCTTTACACAGCTTTCTTTGGCGTAAGAAACTACCGTCATGTAAGGTAGGTAATTCTTAAGTGAGACCTATAGCCGGTGCACCGGCTGATATAGCGACATACGTGTTGTTTTTAATTGTGCACAATAGTACGCTGCATTGGGTACAATAGTACGCTGTATTTGGCAATTTACGTTGCAATAAACGTATACGTTGTAAAAGGTTGGCAAAAAATCACAACTAATGTTTATAAGACTTTAAAAGAGGCATAAAACGTGTTTTGAGTATTTTATATGGTGTTATAAAATAAAAAAAAACGGAGCAAGAAGACGTAAACTTATTTTAATTTTTATTTTATCATAATAAAGGTTATATTTTTATTTTCATGACTAAACGTTGTAATAGGTTGGCAATTTAATAATGAAACAGTTTTAACGGTAAAATTAAATTTCTCCTATGTTTCTATGTAAACCAAATATCACGGTTACACCAGGTAAGTAATAAAAACCGTCGATATCAAGGAGAATAACTTCTCTTGATAAAACAGTGAAATGCCTGAAATAGTCCCACATGAGCTGATCCAGTTCGCAATATATATATATATCATGCATCAGTTGTTGTATAATGTTAGCGTCACTGTTCCAGTCATATCGCGACGCCGTCTACTTGAGACTGTGTTCTAAGTGCTGTCCCACTAGAGTATCATGCCGGAGACACATGGTTTCATAATACCCCATCCTGTCACATTATACTGACACCGGGCTGACCAGACCTAGAACTGTCCTGTAAATGGTGACCGTCAAAGCGTCAAACGAAGATGCTTCTAGTACCATTTATAAAGTATTTGAAATGAACAGGCCGGGGATCGATCCCAAGATCGTCTGCATGCTAGGCGAACGCTCTACCCCTAGAACACAACTGCTGAACATTAAATATAATATCACTTCTCACAGAGTTATAAGAATGAGCTTACGCAAAACCAATGATAAAACTACAAGTGAATGTTATTTTTAATTTGTTTTCTTTTACAAAAACTTTAAAAAATGAATTAACTTATGCTAATGAGTTCTATCAATATTTAACTGAAATAATGATACAGATGTATACATACTCGGATTTCTAGTATAATAGCTACGGATAAAACTTTTCTTTATATCTTTGTAAGCTGGACATTTGAAAATAAACTGAAATTCATCTTCAATATCTAGAGAAATACACATTTGGCAAAGTCTCTCTAATCTAGGATATCTGACTGTCTTGAATTTATGAATTAGGCTTTACTATGCGAAAGTGATTTATGTTATTCGAATCGGAAAGGGATATAGGACGTATTATTTGAAATTTGTGACTTATTTGATATTTTCCAAGTGGGTGAGCATCTTTTTGTTCTAATTTTAGTAACATTTACCTTTACCTGTATATCGGTGTTAACTAGAGCGTCTTCATACCTATGCAATATTGACTAAGTGTATACGGCCATTATCATGTACGGATTATGACGCTCAACTCGTCACGCTTGACTTAAGGTATAGTGTTCTGTAAGCGCGGACAGTGAACAAAACTACGGACCTGAATTAAATAACGTCATATGTGATATAATGGGTATCGACATCGTTTTATACAGACTGAGAATTGGTAAATCAGGACCTGGTAGACCACACAAAATGAAGGGTAGAACCCACGCCTACAATCCATACACAGATTCGCCAGACATTCACTATAGAATGATAGCAATAGCAGTCGTGTTAGGCTTCATATTATCATCTTGCCAATGTTTCCAGTCTGTTTACCGTACTTTTGATAATGACATATTCGTGAGTAACATGATTTGCGGAGACTTTCAATGTACGAATTGGGCGGTTTGCTATAATTTCGCAGGCACTAATACTCTCCTATCAACTATAAACGAACGATTCGCTGAAACATCCCTTTTACTATCATCTGACGTGGAAACAAATCCTGGACCAAGCGACACCGATACTCTTTTACTCGCTATAAAATCAAGTGAAGAGCACGTACTTAAGGAAATACGTACAGTGCAATCTGATATCCGTGTTATGAAAGACGATATTGCTCTTATCAAAAGTGATCAGCTAGTTCTGAGGCAAGATATGCACGCTCTCAACCACTCTCAACTGAAACTAGAATCAAAGGTTACGGAATTAGATCGAGGCCTCAACAATCTCAGAGACAAAAAGGAACAATTACAACTTGATATTGACCATATTAGTGATACATTCGAATCAAAGCTCGATATGATAGATAAACTAGAAAATGATATAGATAAACTTGAATCACGTTTCAAAGCTGACTCAATGAGAATTTTCGGATTACCTGAAATAGAAAACGAGAATCCAAGTAAGCTTAAAGATCATATAATTACAAAGGTTATGAAAATTGCCAGCCCTGATGATAAATGGTCGAGAGATGATATCAAATTTGCATATAGAGTAGGACAAGTGCAAGATGATAAACCACCTATGACTATAGTGCGCTTTCGTTATGAAGACGACAAATATATAATTTATAACGGTCGTGACAAGTTACGCGAAGACGGTATTCGTGTTGGGAACGATTTGACAAGTAGGCAACGGGACAAACTTAAGCACCTAAAGGAAAAGGGACAAACGGGTTACTTTCTCAACGGTCGGCTGCAAATACGAAATAGTACAACTTCTCGCGTATTTCGAAAAGCGTTTCGTCGTCTCGAAACTACCAATGAAATGGATACCTCAGAACAATTTGACAAAACAACCGTACAGATTACCGGTGTCAATTCGGAGGCTACCACTTCCAATGACTCTAACCCTAACGTAATTCTATAGCATGAAGGCCAAGGTCCGGAACATTGTAAAAACTGTCGTATATTGTGTTGGAACATAGAAGGGTTGAGAAATAAATTGTATGACACTGACTTTATTGAGTATTTAGAAGGCTTTGACATATTTGGATTAATTGAAACATGGGTTTCAGAAATTGATCAGATTAAGAATATATTTGCAGAGTACACATGTTATTTCAAGTCCGCAGTAAATTCATTAGCTGGAGGTAGAGCTATGTCAGGCATAGTTGTGTACGTAAAACAGTCAATTTCAAAATATGTTAAGTTAATTGAAACATCAAGTGCTTCATGTTTATTTCTTCGGGTAGAGAAAACTCTGTTCAGTCTCGAGAAAGATGTCTGTATGTGCTTTACATATCTTCCTCCAAATAGTTCTCCATTTTATAACGGTTGCCAATTTAAAGGTGTATCCCTTCTTGAAAACGAAATACTGGAACAAAATATAAATACTGTAGAGACACATTTAATTATCCTTGGAGACCTTAATAGCAGAACTGCAGATAATTGTGACTTCATTGATGTGAAAAATAACGTCCCCCAATTACAACAATATGCTGATATGTTCGAATGCGACATTCAACTTAGAAAATCATGTGATACCATATTAAATACTTCGGGAAAAGAGTTGCTGTCATTTTGCATTACGAATTCGATACTTATAGCAAATGGTCGTGTATGTTCGGACAATGCTATCGGTAACTTTACATACGTAGGGGCCAATGGTAACAGTGTTATAGATTATTTGTTGTGTGATAAAACTATACTAGATTGTTTAACGGAATTTGCAATAGGCGAACGCACAGAGTCTCCCCATTTCCCAGTTATTGCTTCAATAAAGACGAATAGTATACTGGTAGATAGTGTAAATAGAACTGGACCAAAGAACGTAATCACCAAGTATCATTACAGTATTTAGAAAACTATAAAGCAGCCAAAAGTGGGTTTCGAAATACATGTGAATCGAAGAAACAACAATATAACACGCGCCAGTTAGAAGAACTTTTGTCTACAGCAAATAACCCTAAATCGTTTTGGTCCAAACTTAAATATCTTACATGTAAAAAGCGCAGAACAAACAATATATCAAACAATCAATGGAAAAACTATTTTGAAAATCTTTTCCGTTTGGAAATTATCGATGAAAATGAACGTGTGGAACCTGACATAGAATTTGACATAGGCGACGTGGAATCAACAATTTTTAATTCTGAAATCACCGACGAAGAGATATTAAAATCCGTTAAAGATCTTAAAGAATCAAAGTCTGCAGGTCAAGATGATATTCCTCCAGGTGTGTTTATTCATAGCATAGATATCATATTACCTCTACTTTGTCGTGTCTTTAATCGTGTGTTTGAGACTGGAGAATTCCCAAAAGATTGGAGCAGTGCAATAATAGTACCTCTACATAAAAAGGGCGATATTAACACCCCTGAGAATTACCGAGGCATATCCTTACTTGACATATTTGGGAAAATATATACCAATATTATTAATCGTCAGCTAACATTTTATGTTAATATATATAACAAAGTTACAGAATGTCAAGCCGGATTTAGAGCAGGATACTCAACGATTGACAATGCATTTATTTTACAATCAGTTATATCTAAATACCTTTCAAAAAAACGCGGCAAACTTTATGTAGCCTTCATTGACTTTAAAACAGCATTTGATTCTGTCCAGCGAGTGAAATTATGGAATACATTAAGGAAAAATGGTGTGAAAGGTAAACTCTTAAAGTCTATACAAGGAATGTATGATTGCGTAAAAGCACGAGTTAGATGTAACGGTTCATCAACTGTCAGTTTCGATTGTCCAGTAGGCTTGAAACAGGGCTGTTTAGCCTCACCCATTTTGTTTTCCCTATTCATCAACGAACTTGCACCACTAATTGAAAATAGTGATCATAGAGGAGTACAACTATTCCCTGACACAGTTGAACTCTTTATCCTACAATTTGCTGATGATATTGCGCTTATTGCGGACACCGTAGTTGGACTTCAAAGACACTTGAACACTCTACATGAGTTCTGTGGTGAAACATGTCTCAAAGTCAACATAAATAAAACGAAAACAATGGTTTTTAAGAATGGTGGCAGATTATCAAACAATGAAAAATGGTTTTATGATGGTAACCAACTTGATGTTGTCAATTGTTTCACCTACGTTGGATTATCTTTTTCTATGCAACTTTCTTTTAACAAAATGTCAGAAGATCTAGCATTAAAAGGAAAGCGTGTATTAGTTTCACTTCTTTCCTCACTTTATGATTATGGTCAGTTACCAAACAGTGTTTTCTTTAAATTGTTTGATACAAAAATTGTTCCTATATTGTTGTATGGGTGTGAACTATGGGGATTTCAAGAACGTGAAAACATTGAACTTATTCATAGGTATGCATGCAAACGTTACATGTGTTTAAATGTAAAAACTATCAACGCAGGAGTTCTTGGTGAATGTGGAAGGTACCCTTTATGGATTGAATCGTCAAAACGTTGTATTAATTATTGGCTTAAAATTTTAAAGATGCCTAATTATAGATATGTAAAAAAGTGTTATTATATGCTCAAAATATTAGACAATAATGGGAGAAACAATTGGGTCAGTAATATCAGGAAACTCCTTTTTACAAACGGATTTGGCTACATTTGGTCAAATCAATGTGTACATAACGAGAAAACATTTTTAGCAACCTTTCTTAGACGTCTCCAAGATCAATACTTACAAAAATGGAGAGAGTCAGTCAATAACTCTTCTAAGTTGAGCTTTTATAACCACTTTAAAATTAGCTATGAACATGAACTGTATTTAAATGTTGTTTCAATCAGGAAATTTAGACATGCAATTGCTAAATTTAGAACTTCTTCTCATAATTTAGAAGTGGAAACTGGAAGGCATCACAATATTGATATGGACCTCAGAACCTGTAAACTGTGCAAAACCAACGCTATTGAGGACGAGTTTCATTTTTTACTATGCTGTCCTTCTTACTCTGTGTTGAGAACTCAATATATTCCAACAAAATATTTTAACAACCCAACTGTACATAAATTTAATATGATTATGTCTTCAAAAAACGATAAACTTATTCAAGCAGTCGCCTGTTATATATATTATGCTTTTTCAAGAAGAAATGAACTCATTAAGAACTAAACAATTGTGTATAACATTAAATATGCCATTTTATTGATATTGATCGTTGCATTATCGTACTACATATATCTGAAATAATGCTTACATGTTTTCAACAATTGTTTATTAATCAAATGTGTAACATTGAAACATCATACATTTCTATGTTAGTAACACCATTACATAATACATTCTATTATTTCGTTTTATAATACTTGTATGCCTACCATCTTTACTGCATGTATATGTGTTTTGGGCCGGAGGCCTTATATTGCACAATAAACTTTGTATCTTGTATCTTGTATCTTGTATCTTGATTTGTGCAAAATTGATCAAGATAATTGTCAAAACAAAATCAAACTTTATTTATATAAATACAGAGTTCTGGTTTTTGTTTTTGTTGTAAGAATCTGCAGTCATTTTTTGTATATGTTATATAAACTTATTAATTTTAGATTTAATAAATATAATGTTTCATAATTTTCTTTTACAGTGTATCAACAACAGTATCTGGCACGATATATTGTGGGATTGTTAAGTCAATTACAGCAATGTGTAATCTCCCTTCAAGGAACTTGCTAAAATGGCTACTACTATTAATTTTACTTGTTTTATTAGTTATACTACTATCCACGCTAAACGACACTAAGTTTGACAACGCTTCCTCAATTACCACAAGCGATGCTCGAATAGATGGCTGCATTCATGGTCAAAATTGTCGTCTGCCTGATTGTCTTTGTTTTGGTATAGAACAATACCCTGAACACTTTCGAAGCAGTGAAGTGCCACAAATAGTTATATTTACATCAGACGATACTCTAACTTCACAATTTGCCGACTATTATAGACAAATATTCGCCGATCACAAAAATCCTAACGGCTGCCCTTTCTCCGGAACGTTATTCGTTTCTGAGAGAGGTGGAATCGATTTTCGATTAGTACGACAGTTTTATGACAAAGGTTGGGAAATTGGACAACATGGAATGAGGCATATTGCCCACAATAATACGAGCATTCTTACAGCCGATATCAACGAAATGCGCACGCTAACAAATAAAGAAACTGGAATACCGTTTTCTGAATTAATAGGTTGGAGAAGTCCATATCTACATACCTTGATGGATGGAGAAATTGAAACGCTGAAAAAACTAAATTTCACATACAGCATGACCTTCAGCACAGATACATATTCATGGCCTTTCACCTTGGATTACGGTTTTACACCTATTTGGAAAAAGGTTAGGCTCCCAAACCCTTGTAAACACGTGTTCACGTGCATGCGTACGTATAGAGTATACGTCGAGTTTTAAACATATTATGTACTACATATTCAACAAACACGTTCTTAGTAACATTACATAACTTGGTCCCTCATCGGTCTGAGTCAAGCTCGGTCCAAAAGAATTATATGAGAAAACTTGCTAGTTAATTGCAGAGAAGGGCGGTGGTTCTACTCAGATTCATTCATCCATCCATAAATACATGGTCTTTAAAGCCTGTAATGTGTTGCCAATAGCGTTGAAACTCTTACAACAAAAAATATTTTATTGCAAGAATTACTCAATAATCGTATATGGTCAAATGTTTTGAATCTCACAAATAATATGAAACCGTGAATATAATAATATAAACCAATACTTGTAAATCAGAAAATATGCTCTCATGTTGCGCTTAGAATGTTAAAAATAATATTAACACACTTTACTGCGGTCTCATTAAAATTCTCACTTATTTGAACAGACACACAAAATATATTATATTGTTTATTATTTTTAGTCATTGAACTCAAAAGCAATACGTCATTTTGAGATAAGCAATTACCTATAAAATCTTATTTGACTTATTAAAGGGATTTAAAATCATCATGTATGAACCCATTTTCTTCTATTTTTAGTAACAGTGACCTTGACATTGAGCTTGTAATCTTAAAATCAATTTCGTTTTTATATAAGCAATGTTCCTATGAAATCAAGATCTCTGCTTACAGAAGCTCGTAGAGGGGAACTCAAAGAAGAAGAAATCGGTTGGCTTATTATCTGAAAAGGAAAATAAACATTTCCCTTACATAGTAAATTATTCATTTAAGCTATAATTCACAACATAATGTATTAAGCGTTCTATTACTGTTCCCATTTTTTCTCAGCTTTGGCAGCTATTTTGTATTTCAGATTGAACTGGGGGGTTTTCCATAGCCGAATGGTATAAGGCGTTGTCGTTTAATGACCACTTACCTCTCGTCACTGAGGTTGCAGTTTCGAGTGTAACTAGGTTCAACAACTTTATGTGATTTTTCTTAGGTCTTCCTCCACCAATAATCTCATTTGAAAAAGTACCGTCTTAATTTTTTCTAAGACTAACTTCACATAAAGCGCAACATTTAGGTACATTTTAGGGTTCTAACAACAGTTAAGGAAAGGACGCCGGGCGAGACATCGTGACATAATATCTGCTAATTAATATCTAACTAATTTCCGGAAAAAAACATGATTATTTAGAAACCCGTGATGATCTCTCCTAAAACAGTATGGCTGTTTGAATGACATATAGAAACAAACAAATGGGTATTGTTAATTATTTTCAGTTTTGTTTTCAAATAATGTTTTTTCAGAAAAACAATTAACCAAAATAGGCGCAAAACAATGTTTACAGTTGTTTTTATATCAAAACTAATCAAGTTATAACGAGTATTGTGTAAAAACAGTTCCAGATTAATTGTTGATGTTAAAAATCATTTATAAACCGATTAAATCTTAATGAGAAATCAACTAATGGAATAGAATTTAAATTTCTATTTTAGAAACAGTGATTTGTCTTTGATGCCATTGACCTAAAAAGCACTCGCAAGCGTCCATTTGACATCAGTATTTATCTATAGAAAACATCTAAGAGAGAAAAAAGTTAATTAAAGCAAATTTAATTTTCTGTTTAATATGTAACTGACTTCATTTTAAGATCATAAATTAAAACAAATCACAGGCTCCCTTTTGGTATCAGCACGTTATTTCTAAATTTTCATCAAAACATTTTATGAGACCCTCAAATTATTGGGCAGAAACATTTCTTTCTTCTATTCTCTCAAGCCGGACCCGATTAGCTCAGTCGGTTAAGCGTCTGACTATTAATCAAGGGTCGTGAGTTTGAATCCCCACCAAACAACAGTCTCCGTGATGATTGATATACGACATTGTGTCTCATTATCATTCGTCTCTCACCACTGATTCAAGTGGGAAAGTTATCAGTTACTTGTGGAGATGGGGTGTGCCGGAGTACTGGTTAATCCCGGGAAACAGTGGTTAGGTTAACTGATCGTCTGTTAGCCCTCGATGGCATTAAAATGACGCTAAATAATCAATCAATAAATCAATCAATTCTTCTATTCTTAGTAACAGTGACCTTGATATTGAATGGATTTCAATTTTCTATCTGTAGTAACTCTGATTTGACACTGAGGTCATTTATTGACCTCTCAATCAATTTCAGGACTTCTATCTAAAAGCTATCACACAAGGAACTATTTATTGGAACAGATACCATTTTTTAGTAATGGATTTTGCACGAAGCAGATTAAAGTAATAAACAATGCGATGTTTTTGACATTAACAATCTATAACGAATCTTAAGGGGAATTTATTTAATTGAACGCAATTCAAACCACCCAACCAACAATAAAAATGGATGAGATAAATTCGGCAGCGTCCGTGTCTCTGTTCGTTCGTTCGGATTTTCCGGAGTACATCTCCAAAACCATTCAGGATAAATTCGGGAAACGTTGTACACATATCAACTTATGGTTTAGTAGTGTTTTTTTTAGAGTTTTCAATAATTTTCATTATTTTCAATATTGTTCTGTTACCATGGAAATAAACAGCCAAAACTACTAATTTCGCCGTTACCAGAGCACCGTTGAATTCAACTTCACAAAACTTTATAAACATATTAACCTAGTAACATAGTAGTGTATCTTGCTAATTGGGAAATTTCATTTGCAATATCTTTTTATGTAACCAAGGAAACAATTAAGCCAAATTTACTACAGTTGCCGTTTCCGGAGCACAACACGAAAACTGGTCAAGGTAACTTCATGAAACGTTGTACACATAGACCTATGGTCTTGTAGTGCCTTTTGCTATGGGGAAGTCTCCTTCATATTTTAGGTCACCATGAAAACAAATAGTCAAAATAAAAAAAGTCGTTTCCGGACCTTTCAAGCTAATTTCAAGAAATTATATTCACATGTCAACCTGATGGTATAGTAATGCACTTTGCTATGATGGAGTTTTATTGTTCCAATACTGTTCTGTTATCATGGAAATCAATAGTCAAAATTCATCGTTTCTAGAGCACATCTACAAAGTCGATCAAGGCTACTTCATGAAACTGTAAACACATGTCAAACAAATTGTGTAGTAGTGTATTTTGCTATGAGTGAGTTTTCATTTTTAATATTATGCTCTGTTACCATGAAAACAAGTAGTGCAGATTTCAAAATTTGACGTTACCAAAGCACAACTCCATAACTATTTAAGGTAGCTTCAAAAACACTTTGTACACATGTCAACCTAATGGCATAGTGGTGCCCTTTGTATTGATGGAGTTTTCATATTAAGTATATTTTCTGTTACCTTGGAAAGAAAAAGCTAAAATTATGAAGTCCTCATCGCTTTAAAACTGTTCGAGAAAGTTTCACAAAACTGTGTACTTATGTCAATCTTGTGGTCAAGTAGTACATTTTGTTTTGAGAGTGTTTACAGTTTCAATATTTTTTCTGTTATCATGGAAACATTAGCCAAAATGCCAGTAAATTAGTAGTGACTTTTTCTGTAAAGTAGTTTTTATTTACAAGTGCCATCTATTGAATACTCCATAGTGGAGGATATTGACTACAATGTGTTCTTGTTTTAATCAACAGTGAACTTGACCTTGAAATATGTGACCTTAAGAGCAAATGACATCAAAAGCAATCCCAAACTACTTTTTGTGTTCTGTTCACAAAGTGTCATTTAGATATTTTAAAGGGAAAATATTAAACCTTTATTTAACTATGGCATATAATTAATATACTCGTATTAAAAAGGAATACATTATTTCCGTCATACATTGCAGCATTTAAAAAAAAGTTTGAAACGAGCCAATCTACTCTTTATGTCAGTACTGTGTTAGACTATAATTATATTGCGGTTGTTGTGACTTTCATTTTTGTATACATTACTACATCAAAGATATCGCCAATGACACTTTTGTTTAAACTCCTATCAAAATTAAATTAACGAAAACCCATCAAAGGTCAGGCGATTAAACAGTAATCTTTTTTGATTATCCTCTTCAGTTTTGACCAGTTTCGCCTTTACAGATGATCAATGACATAACTTCATAGCTATTTGATAATTATATTTCAGGAGTCCCTGAGTGCAACTTCTAGGTTTTGGATTATTCCAAATTCGCAATACGATGCCAAGCCATTTGATGATCGCAAAGTTGGTTACATTGACGAATTAGCGGCAAGTTGGGATGACCCAAAAAAACTTAATACTGCATCAGAAATTGAAAGACTTTTAGAAGCAGCATTTATGGTACATTACCATGGAGATCGATCACCATTTATTGTAAACACCCATGGCAATCTTTTCATCCGAAACCCGAAAGCATTGCCTGCTGTGATCAACTTTTTTAAAATGCTTGCTTCACAAACTGACGTTTTTGTCCTCAGTGCGAATAAAGCCCTGCAGTGGGTAAAGAATCCAGTTAAACTTCAAGATATCCACAAGTTTGAGCCTTGGAAATGTTGACCTCATATGACGTCTGTAAGTGGAAAAATGCGAAACAGATTGATCGAGATATTGGAGTTTGTTTTAAACATTTACATGCAAGTATCAAATAAATATGTATGGAACTTTACTTTACGTTAATGTTTGCAAGAATTAAAAGAAAGTTCAACAAATATTAGCCAACTTGTTCTCCGAAGCGTACTCTGAAATCTGTACACGAGTGTATTGGTTTCTGTTCATCTTCAAAACTGTTAGTGACAAAAACACCTGCTGCAGAATTATGACAACTTCTTGCCTTCCGTAGAAATTGTTGGGAATTGACACTTCCCAGCAGGGTACACAGCAAAATAATTGTACTCTTCATAGTAATTTATGGACTACAAAACGAATTGGTACAATTATATCAGTATTAATAATTAAAAGATTTATTTTTCATTTTAGATGAAGGTAAAAATACCATTATAAACAACTTAACACTAATAACAAAATAGATAAATAATAATGTACAGATTACAAAATAACATCATAGTTTATCAAGGCGTAATATATTCAACAGAATACATGGTCCTAAACTGATTTTGAGTATATAAATTTGCAAGAGTAATGTTACACGATAACCTTACAAAACTCAAAAACGAAAGGCGTCATATCTGTTCAAACAAATCACAAAATAAAGTCAACAGTGAAAAATCCATGACATTTTCTGGTTATGTTACTATTTTCATTCAATAACGTCGATTATAAGCAGTTTGATCCTGTGTTCTATGTAACGATAGACCCGACTGTCAACAACTTCTGTTCTGGACAAGGTTGTAAAATCGAACGCTCGTTTGCAAGACACTGTCACAAAAAAAACTGAGCTAATAGACAAACAGAAGGAAGAAATGATCACGAAACCAAATAAATTGTCTGCAAAGTCTGCAAAAATTTATAAACTTGAAAATAAAATCGAATCTCTTTTCAGTGGATTTCGTAAGAACCAAATTAGTAACAAATGTCCTGAAACAATATGGTCGTCGAAATTCAATACGAAAATCTAATCTCAAGTTCGATGCCAAATGAACAGAAAGTACGCTCACCAAACAAGTTTTGCAATTCGTTAATGACAAAGTGCTGACTGATAATTCTAAGGTAACAGAATCCGATATTGATCATTGTCATCCAGTTGGGCGACCTACACCTGAGACAATACACAGCTCCTCGTCAAATTTGGGAGGTAACATATGAAAACACATGGTGTATGCTGCAAAGTCGAATACTATGAACAGCACAGACAAAGTACTTGTATATATTTCTGAAGTTTTGACAAGGTATTTCGTAACATCATCAAAGCCCTACTTCCACTTCCGGTCATTTGAACAGTTTGACGACATATGACGGTTTCAGCTATGCAAAGGAAAAAGTTGACAGCAGGCCTTTAATTATTTTAAATTTTGGGACATTGAAAGCAAAATGATAGTGTATGATAATTCCATAAATTAATATCGTCTACGCAAACACTCAACAATCTAGATACTATGTTATACCAGAGCAAAGGGATTGTTATGCCTATTTGTTTATATGGAAATTCCAGAGTGGTGGTTAAAAGTATACCCACTTTGATTGGACCATGCAATCGTTCATTTTATCATGTGATCAAAATAAACATATATCTGAAAATACAAACATAGTCTGGTGTAAATCTAAACACCGGTAAGTATATATGTGAGTGTACGTATACCATGTTTCTACCTGACTGTCAGTATATATCGTGTATGACCATATTGAATATGTGAGTATTTGCTCACGTTGCCTAATTATTTTGAGCATGCGCGCTAAATAATTTCCAGACATACTGGAATCATGTGGAATCATTTAACTATGTTTTCATATATCAATTTTTCCTGTGAATGGTGTATAACTGATCCCAGCTACTGTAAGTGATATATAACTGTATAGCAGTATATCTGTTGTCGCTCTTTTTATTTTATCAATGTAAATAAGGGGGAAACAAATTGTAATTGCAATCGCTATAATAAACAATTAAACATGTGGTTTATATTCTGTATGCCGATGTGTGTGACGCGTGCGTGCGTGCGATCATCTATATTGTACGTTTGTGCGTGCATGCATGTGTGTTTAAATATATGTGGGTTTATATTCAGGGTACAGATGCAAGTGTACGTTTATGAGTATGTGTGTTTGAGAGTGTGTGCGTGCATGCATGTGTATGAATGTTTATGCAGACGTACCTCCGTGCGCACAATGGCGCACATAATATACATGCGTTTTTTTTCGTGTAAAAGTGCCTGTTTCTGAAATGATGCACATGCGTTAAAGATATGTATATGTATGTTAATGTGTGTCAGTATGTGACTACATTAGAATGTGTTTATTTGTGTCTGCGTGTGTTTGCGTGCGTACGTGTGTGCGTATGTGTTTATGTGTGTATACCCATGAAATGGTATGTTTAGAGCCTATAAATATTTCATATGTCTATGTTAAACACTTTTTTAATTGTCATTTTGTACCTGCACCTATTTTCAGAATTCAGCTTATAATCACTCATCATGCTTATGTAACACTACTAACACAGTGCTTCTGTTATTTTAGTGTATTCTTCTTTTTTTCCTCGTTTTTCTTCTTCTTCGTCTTCATTTTTATTCATTATCAGTTCTTTTTCGAGGGTTTTGTATCACTGTGTTGTGTAATAAACTCGATGGACAACTACGATTTTGTTGAGAAATTAATTCCGAATGGGAAACGATGTAAATTCATGGAGACTCAGGGTAGCCGTTGGTTTCATCCACGGCCGCTCATATAGGTGTCAAATTATCTCTCGAAGAGCTTTATTATATTTTGAATGGATTACTTTTACTGCGAACTACTACTTGGTACGACTCTGAAATATAATCAATAACAAACGATAGGCAAAAATCATTTGCAAAACAAACCCCAGAAAAGCATGCTGACTGGAATAAATATAAATATGCTTGTAACAAAATAAATATTTTGAAAAAACACGCAAAGAAAACATTTTAAACAATTTAGATAGTACTCTAATGGATCTTCAATGTAATGATAAAAGATGTTTTTGGAAAGTTATACGTCATTTTGTCGATACTAGCAATACTAGCAGTTCTATCCCCAATTATGTACAGCTACATATCCAGAGGGCACTAAAATCTTTTACTCTAACCAAGAAATGGCCGATTTTTCTTAATTCATATTTTACATCTATATCTGATATAACCCAATCTTGCCCCACTAACTCTGAAAACTGAAAATAATCTTTGTCGTTTCACAATTACGGAAAAGGAAGTAGAGGATATTTTTTTGACTCATGCAACATATAAAGCAAGTGGCCGCGATACATGAGTCACAAAATGCTACGTTCTATAACCGGAAATAAATTCCCTGGCTTTTGGAAAATAGCACATTTAACTCTTATTTTTTTTAAAGAAAGTTGACAAGTTGTCAATTTGGGATTGAATCATAAACCTTCAGGATAAAAAAAAAATATTGTTAACAATATATAGGCAACATGGGAAAGTACAGAGTAACCATCCAGAATATAAAGTGTACTGTTAACAATATGTAGGCAACGTAGGACAGGACCCTAGAACCCTAGCATGTAAAATGCACTGTTAACAATATGTAGGCAACGTAGGATAGGACCCTAGACCTCTAGCATGTACAATGTACTGTTAATAATATGTAGGCAACGTAGGACAGGACCCTAGACCCCTAGCATGTAAAATGTACTGTTAACAATATAAAGGAAACACGGGACTGGACCCTACACCTCTTACATGTAAAGTGTACTGTTAACAATATATTAGCAACACCAAACTGTATCTTAAACCTCCAGCATGTAAAGTATACAGATATAAGTATAACAATATATAAGAACCATGAAACTGGACCCTAAGCTCCTAAATCCTGAATCTCCATTACATGTAAGTGTAATGTTGACAATATATAGACAATATGAGATTGGACCATACACATCCAGTATATAAAATATATTATTAACAATATATAGGCAACAGGGAATTGGAACCTAAACATCCAGCATGTATAGTTCATTGCTAACAATGTATAGGTAACATAAGATACGGACCCAAAACCTTCACCATATAAAGTGTATTGTTAACAATATATAGGCAACATGGAATTGCACTCTAAATATTCAGTACGCAAAGTGTACTGATATCAATGTACAGGCAACATAAGAATGTACCCTACACCTCCAGTATATAAAGTGTATTGTTAACAATATATAGACAACATGGGACTAGACCTTAAATCTCCAGCAAGTAAAGTTTACTAGTTATCAATATATAGACAACATGGGACTAGTACCCTAAACCTCAAGCTACTAAAGTGTACTGTTATCAATATATAGGCAATATATGAAAGGACACTAATCCTCCAGTATGTAAACTGTACTGTTAATACTAAATTGGCAATCATAGGACTGGACCTCTCCAATTTATCAAATGTATTGTTAACAATATATCGGCAACATTGGACTGGGCCGTAACCCTCCAGCCTATAAAATGTATTATTAACAATATATAGGCAACATTCAACTGGGCCGAAACCCTCCATCATGTAATATGTATTGTTTACAATAAATAGGCATCATTGAACTGGTTCCAGTTACTTGCGGAAGAACGATGGTTCTAATCAGTCGGACTCAGTCTGAGGTGTTCCTCCATGCCATATATAGCCTGAAATGTGTCGAACATGGCGTTCCATCCATTCATTGTACTTGACCGTAACCCTCCAGAATATAAAATGTATTGATACAGTATATAGGCAACATTGGACTGAACCGTAACCATCCAGCATATAATATATATTGTTAGCAACATATAGGCAACATTGGACTGAACCGTAACCAACCGGCAATATAAAATGTATTGCTAACAATATATAGGCAACATTGTACTGGACGTAACCCTCCAGCATATAAAATGTATTGTAAACAATCTATAGGCAAAATTTGTCTGAAACATAACACTCCAGAATATAAAATATATTGTAACAATCTATAGGCAATATTGTACTGAACCGGAACACTCCAGCATATAAAATGTATTATTAACAATCTATAGGCAACATTTGACTGGATCATAACACTCCAGAATATAAAATGTATTGTTTACAATCTATAAGCAACATTGGATTAAACCATAACACTCCAGAATATAAAATATATTGTAACAATCTATAGGCAATATGTACTGAACGGGAACACTCTAGCATATAAAATGTATTATTAACAATCTATAGGCAACATTGGACTGGACCATAACTCTCCAGAATATAAAATGTATTGTTAACAATCTTTCACAACATGGGATTGAAGCAACATATAAAATGTATTGTTAACAATCTATCACAACATTGTACTGAACTGGAACACTCCAACATACAAAATGTATTATTAACAATCTATAGGCAACATTTGACTGGATCATTACTCTCCAGAATATAAAATGTATTGTTAACAATCTTTCACAACATGGGATTGAACCGTAACACTGCAACATATAAAATGTATTGTTAACAATCTATAAGCAACATTGGACTAAACCGTAACACTCCAGAATATAAAACGTATTGTTAACAATTAATAGGCAACATTGGACTTAATCATAACCTTCCAGAATATAAAACGTATTGTTAATAATCTATAGGCAATATTGTACTGAACCGGAACACTCCAGCATATAAAATGTATTATTAACAATCTATAGGCAACATTTGACTGGATCATAACTCTCCAGAATATAAAATGTATTGTTTACAATCTATAAGCAACATTGGATTAAACCATAACACTCCAGAATATAAAATATATTGTAACAATCTATAGGCAATATGTACTGAACGGGAACACTCTAGCATATAAAATGTATTATTAACAATCTATAGGCAACATTGGACTGGACCATAACTCTCCAGAATATAAAATGTATTGTTAACAATCTTTCACAACATGGGATTGAACCGTAACACTGCAACATATAAAATGTATTGTTAACAATCTATCACAACATTGTACTGAACCGGAACACTCCAACATACAAAATGTATTATTAACAATCTATAGGCAACATTTGACTGGACCATTACTCTCCAGAATATAAAATGTATTGTTAACAATCTTTCACAACATGGGATTGAACCGTAATACTGCAACATATAAAATGTATTGTTAACAATCTATAAGCAACATTGGACTAAACAGTAACACTCCAGAATATAAAATGTATTGTTAACAATCAATAAGCAACATTGGACTTAATCATAACCTTCCAGAATATGAAACGTATTGTTAATAATCTATAGGCAATATTGTACTGAACGGGAACACTCCAGCATATAAAATGTATTATTAACAATCTATAGGCAACATTGGACTGGACCATAACTCTCCAGAATATAAAATGTATTGTTAACAATCTTTCACAACATGGGATTGAACCGTAACACTGCAACATATAAAATGTATTGTTAACAATCTTTCACAACATTGTACTGAACCGGAACACTCCAACATACAAAATGTATTATTAACAATCTATAGGCAACATTTGACTGGACCATTACTCTACGAATATAAAATGTATTGTTAACAATATTTCACAACATGGGATTGAACCGTAACACTGCAACATATAAAATGTATTGTTAACAATCTATAAGCAACATTGGACTAAACCGTAACACTCCAGAATATAAAACGTATTGTTAACAATCAATAGGCAACATTGGACTTATCATAACCTTCCAGAATATAAAATGTATTGTTAATAATCTATATGTATCATTGGACTGAACCGTTACCCTCTTGCATAAAAATGTATTGTTAACAATATATAGACAACCTTGGACTGAACCGTGACACTCCAGCAAATAAAATGTAGTGTTAACAATCTAAAGGCAACATTGGACAGATCCGTAACCGTCTAGCATATAAAATATATTGGAAATAATATAAAGGCAACCAGTGGACTGAATCATAACCCTCCAGAATTAGAAAATGTATTGTTTACAATCTATAGGTATCATTAGACTGAACCGTAACTCTGCATAAAAAAATGTATTGTAAATAATATATAGACAATATTAGACTGAACCGTATCCCTCCAGCATATACAATGTATTGTTAACAATATATTATAATAGGTAACATTTGCCTCAAGAATATAAAATGTATTGTTAAAAATCTATAGGTATCATTGGACTTGACCGTAACCCTCCAGAATAGTAATGTATATTTAACAATCTATAGGTATCATTAGACTGAACTGTAACCTTCCAGAATATAAAAATGTATTGTTAACAATATATAGGTAACATTGTAGTGCACCGTAACTATCCAGAATATAAAATGTATTGTTTACAATCTATAGATATCATTACACTGAACCGTAACTCTGCAGCATAAAAAATGTATTGTAAATAATATATAGACAATATTAGACTTAACCATATCCCTCCAGCATATAAAATGTATTGTTAACAATATATAGGTAACATAAGACTGGACCGTAACCCTCAAGAATATATAATGTATTGTTAACAGTCTATAGGTATCACTGGACTGAACAGTAACACTCCAGCAAATAAAATGTATTGTTAACAATCTATAGGCAACATTGGACAGATCCGTAACCGTCTAGCATATAAAATATATTGTAAATAATCTATAGGCAACCATGGACTTAATCATAACCCTCCAGATTAGAAAATGTATTGTTTACAATCTATAGGTATCATTAGACTGAACCGTAACTCTGCATAAAGAATGTATTGTAAATAATATATAGACAATATTAGACTGAATCGTATCCCTCCAGCATATACAATAGTATTGTTAACAATATATTATAATAGGTAACATTGGACTAAACCGTAACCATCAAGAATATAAAATGAATTGTTAAAAATCTATAGGTATCATTGGACTTGACCGTAACTCTCCAGAATATTAATTTATATTTAACAATCTATAGGTATCATTGGACTGAACTGTAACCTTCCAGAATATAAAATGTATTGTTAACAAAATATAGGTAACATTGTAGTGCACCGTAACTATCCAGAATATAAAATGTATTGTTTACAATCTATAGGTATCATTAGACTGAACCGTAACTCTGTAGCATAAAAAAATGTATTGTAAATAATATATAGACAATATTAGACTGAACCGTATCCCTCCAGCATATAAAATGTATTGTTAACAATATATTATAAAAAGTAACATAAGACTGGACCGTAACCCTCAAGAATATATAATGTATTGTTAACAGTCTATAGGTATCACTGGACTGAACAGTAACCCTCCAGCATATAAAATGTATTGTTAACAATATATAAGCAACATTGGAGTGGACCGTAACCCTCCAGCATATAAAATGTATTGTTAAAAAATCTATAGGTATCATTGGACTTAACCGTAACCGTCCAGCATATAAAATGTATTGTTAACAATCTATAGGTATCACTGGGCTAAACTGTAACCCTCCAGCATATAAAAGGTATTGTTTAAAAATCTATAGGTATCATTGGACTGGACCGTAACCCTCCAGCATATAAAATTATTGTTAACAATACATAGATAACATTGAACTGGACCGGAAACCTCCAGTATATAATTTGTATTGTTAACAATATATAGTCAACGTTGGACTTGACTGTAACCTTCCAGCATATAAAATGTAGTGTTAACAATCTATAGGTATCATTGGACTGAACCGTAACCTTCCAGCCTATAATATGTATTGTTAACAATATATAGTCAACACTGGACTTGACTGTAACCCTCCAGCATATAAAACGTATTGTTAACAATATATAGATAACATTGGACTTGACTGTAACCTTCCAGCATATAATACGTATTGTTAACAATCTATAGGTATCATTGGACTGAACCGTCACCCTCCAGTATACAAAATGTATTGTTAACAATATAAAGGCTACATTGGACTGAACCAAAAACCTCCAGCATATGAAATGTATTGTTAACAATACATGGACAACATTGGACTGAAATGTAAGCCTCCAACATACAAAATGTATTTTTAATAATATATAGGCAACAATGGACTGGGCCGTAACCCTCCAGAATAAAAAATGTATTGTTTACAATCTATAGGCAACATTGGGCTGAATTGTAACTGTCCAATATATAAAATGTATTGTAACAAAAACGGCAAAGTTGGACTGGACCATAACGCTCCATCATAAAAAATGTATTGTAATGATAAATAGGCAACAATGAACAGAACCAAAACTCTCCAATATATAAAATATTTAATTAACAATAAATAGGCAACATTGGACTGGACCGTAACTCTCCAGTATAAACTGTATTGTCAACAATTGATAGGCAACATTGGACTGAATCGTTACCCTCCAGCATATAAATGTATTGTTGACAATATATAAAAAACATTGGAATTAACCGTAACTCTCCAGCATATAAAAGGTATTGATAACGATAAATAGGCAACACTGGACTGAACCGTATCCCTCCAGCATAATAAAATGTTTTATTAACAATAAATAGGGAACATTAGACTGAACCATAACCCTCCAGCATATAAAATTGTATTGTTAACAATATATAGGCAAATTGGACTAAAACGTAAGCCTCCAACATACATAATGTATTATTAACAATATATAGACAAAATTGGAGAGAACCGTAACCTCTCCAACATATAGAATATATTTTAACAATCTATAGGTAACAATGGACTATGTCGTAACCCTCCAGAATAAAATGTATTGTTAACATTCTATAGGCAACATACGACTGAACTGTAACTGTCTAACATATAAAACGTATTGTAACAATATATAGGCAACACTGGACTGGACCATAACTCTCCAACATATAAAAATTATTATTAACAATAACAGGCAACATTGGACTGTACTGTAAGCTCTCAAGTATATAAAAGGTATTGTTAACGACAAATAGGCAGCATTGGATTGAACCGTATCCCTCCAGCATATAAAATGTATTGTTAACAGTAGATAGACAACCTTTTACTTTGCACTAACCCTCCAGCATATAAAATGTATTCGTTAACAATATATAGGCAACATTGGACTGAAACGTAAGCCTCCAACATACAAAATGTATTATTAACAATATATAGGCAACATTGGAGTGAACCGTAACTCTCCAACATATAAAATGTATTTTAACAATCCTATAGGCAACAATTGACTATGCCGTAACTCTCCTGAATAAAATGTTTTGTTAACATTCTATAGGCAACATTGGACTGAACTGTAACTGCTCCAACATATAAAACGTATTGTAACAATATATAGGCAACACTAGACTGGACCATAACTCTCCAACATATAAAATTTATTATTAACAATAATAGGCAACATTGGACTGGACCGTAACTCTCTAGCATATAAAAGGTACTGTTAACGACAAATAGGCAACATTGGACTGAACCTGTATCCCTCCAGCATATAAAATGTATTGTTAACAGTAGATAGACAACCTTTTACTATGCAATATCCCTCCAGCATATAAAATGTTTTATTAACAATATATAGGGAACATTAGACTGAACCATAACTTTCCAGCATATAAAATGTATTGTTAACGATATGTAGGCAACATTTGACTGAAACGTAAGCTTCCAACATACAAAATGTATTATTAACAATATATAGGCAATATTGGAGTAAACCGTTACTCTCCAACATATAAAATGTATTTTAACAATCTATAGGCAACTAATGGACTATGCCGTACGTAACCCTCCAGCATAAAATGTATTGTTAACATTAAATAGGCAACATTGGACTGAACTGTAACTGTCCAACATATAAAACGTATTGTTACAATATATAGGAAACACTGGACTGGACCATAACTCTCCAACATATAAAATTTATTATTAACAATATATAGGCAACATTGGACTTGGACCGTAACTCTCAATTATATAAAATGTATCGTTAACGATAAATTGGCAATATTGGACTGAACCGTAAGCCCCCAGCATATAAATGTATTGTTAACAATATACATGTATAGGCAACATTGAACTGTACCGTTACATTCAAGCATATAAAATGTATTGATACATATAGGAGACATTCGACTAAGCCGTAACCCTCCAGTATATAAATGTATTGTTAACGATATATAGGCAACATTGGACTTAACAATAACCCTCCAGCATGTAAATGTATTGTTAACAATATATAGGAAACATTGGAATAAACCGTAACTCTCTAGCATATTAATGTATTGTTAAAATATATAGGAAACATTGGAATAAACCGTAACCCTCCAGCATATAAATGTATTGTTTAAATATATAGGCAACATTGAATTGGACTGTAACCCTCAAGCAAATGAAATGTTTTGTAACAATATATAGGCAACATTGGCCTGAACCGTAACCCTCCAGCCAAAACAATGTATTGTTATAATATATAGGCAACATTGGACTTTCAGTAACTCTACAACATATAAAATATATTGCTAACAATATATAGTCAACATTGGACTCATACATAACCCTCCAACATATAAAATGTATTGTTAACAACATATACGCAACATTGGACTAAACTGTAACGCACCAGAATATATAATGTAGTGCTAACAATATATAGGCAATATTGGACTGAACCGTAACTCACCAACATATAAAATGTATTGTAACAATGTAATGGCAACATTGAATTGAACCGTAACCCACCAGAATATAAATGTATTGTTAACAATATATAGGCAATATTTGCCTTAACCGTAACACTTCAGCCTATAAATGTATTGTAACAATATATAGGCAACATTGGACGAACCGTAACCCACCAGAATATATACTGTATTGTTAACAATATATAGGCAACATTGGACTAAAACGTAACCCTACAACATATAGACTATATTGTTAACAATGTACAGGCAACATTGGACTGATCTATGACCCTCCAACATATAAAATGTATTGTTAACAATATATAGGCAATATTTGCCTTAACCGTAACACTTCAGCCTATAAATGTATTGTAACAATATATAGGCAACATTGGACTGAACCGTAACCCACCAGAATATATACTGTATTGTTAACAATATATAGGCAACATTGGACTAAAACGTAACCCTACAACATATAGACTATATTGTTAACAATGTACAGGCAACATTGGACTGATCTATGACCCTCCAACATATAAAATGTATTGTTAACAATATACAGGCAACATTGGGCTCATCCTTAACTCTCCAACATATAAAATTTATTGTAACAATATATAGGCAACATTGGACTGAACCGTTACTCTCCAGCATGAAAAATGAATTGCTAACAATCTATATGCAACAATAGACTGAACCGTAACTCTCCAACATATAAAATGTATTGTAACAATATATATGCAACACTGAGCTGAACCGTAACCCACCAGAATATATAATGTATTGTTAATAATATATAGGCAACATTGGCCTGAACCGTAACCCTCTAGCAAAAAAATGTATTGTTACAATATATAGGCAACATTGGACTTACAGTAACCCTACAACATATAAAATATATTGCTAACAATATATAGTCAACATTGGACTCATACATAACCCTCCAACATATAAAATGTATTGTTAACAACATATAAGCAACGTTGGACTAAACCGTAACGCACCAGAATATATAATGTAGTGTTAACAATATATAGGCAACATTGGACTGGGCCTTAACCCTCCGGCACATAAAACGTATTGTTAACAATATATAGGCAACATTTGACTAATCCGTAACTCTCCAAATTATAAAATGTATTGTTACAATATATAGGCAACATTGGACTTTCAGTAACCCTACAACATATAAAATATATTGCTATCAATATATAGTCAACATTGGACTGATACGTAACCCTCCAACATATAAAATAAATTGTAAACAACATATAGGCAACATTGGACTGAACCGTAACGCACCAGAATATATCATGTATGTTAACAATATATAGGCAACATTGGACTGAACCGTAACCATCAAGCATGTCAGATATATTGTTATCAACATATAGGCAACATTGGACTAATCCGTAACCCTCCAAATTATAAAATGTATTGTTAACAAAATATATGCAACATTGGACTGAACCGTAAAACTCCAGCATATAGATGTATTGATAATGACATATACGCAACATTGGACTGTTCTGTAACCATCCAACATTTAAAACGTATTTTTAACAATATATAAGCAACATTGGACTGAACCGTAACACACCAGAATATATAATGTATTGTTAACAATATATACGCAATATTGGACTGAACGGTAACACACCAGAATATATAATGTGTTGTTAACAATATATAAGCAACATTGGACTGAACTATAACACACCAGAATATATAACGTATTGTTAACAATATATATAAGCAACATTGGACTGAACCATGACCATCCAACATATAAAATGTATTGTTAACAATCTATAGGCATCATTGGTCTGAACCGTAACTCTCCAGCATATAAAATGTATTGTAAAAATATATAGGCAACACTGAACTGAACCGTAACCCACCAGAATAAATAATGTATTGTTAATACTATATAGGCAACATTGGCCTGACCGTAACCCTCATCATTGAATATGTATATATATTAGCAAATAGGTAACATTGGATTGGACTATACACATCCATCATGTAAAATGTACTTTTAACAATATATATGTAACAGGGGATTGGACCCTAAACCTCTAGCATATAAAGTGTACTGTAAACAATATATATGTAACATGTAAATGGTTCCTAAACCTCAGGACTGAACAGTTACCATCCAGCAGATAAAATGTATTGTAAACAATATATAGGCACCATTGGACTGATCCGAAACCCTACAAGCATATAAAATGTACTGTTTGCAATAAATATGCTACATTGGACTGATCCAAAACACTAACAACATATCAAATGTACTGTTAACAATATATTGGCAACATTGGACTGATCCGTATCCCTCTAACGTATAAAATGTATTGTTAACGATAAATAGGCAACATTGGACTGACCCGTTACCCTCCAACATATAAAATGTTTTGTTAACGATTTGTAGGCAACATTTGGCTGAACCGTTACCCACCATCATATATAATGTAGTGTTAACTATATATATAGGTTACATTGGAATGAACCGTGACCCTGTAGCGTGTAAAATGTACTATTAACAATATAATATTATAGGCGACATTGGACTGATCCGAAACCCTCCAACATATAAAATGTAATGGCAACATTGAACTGAACCGTAACCCACCATAATATATAATGTATTGTTAACAACATATAGGCAACATTGGACTGCTCCGTATCCCTCCGGCATAAAAAATGTACTGTGAACAATCTATAGTCAATGTTTTAATTGGAATAAAAACCTCAATCATCTAACTTGTACAGTTAAAAATGTATAAGCACCATAGGGTCTAGATCTGAAATCCCAAACATGTACAGTATACTGTTAACACTATATAGGCAATATGCAACTGGACATTAAACATCCATCATGTAAAGTATACTATCAAAACTGTATAGGTAACATCGGACTGGATTTTACACATTTAGCATGTAAAAGGTACTGTTAAAAATATATAGGTAACATTTGAATGGTCCCTAAACCTCCAGACTGAATCGTAACCATCCAGCATATAAAATGTTAAGAATATTTATGCAACGTGGAATTGACGCTACACCTTCAACAAGTAAAACGTACTCTGAACAATAGAAAGACAATATGTGATTGGACTTTAAATCTCGAGCATACAAATTGTACTGTTAATAATACATAGGCTACATAGGACTTGACCCTAAACCCCCAGCATGTCAAATGTATTGTTAACAAGATATAGGCAACGTGGAACTGAGTCCCACACCTCCAACATGTAAACTGTATTGTTAACACTATGTAGGTAACATGGGACTGGATCCTACACCTTCAGCATGTAGCATGTACTGTTAATAATATATAGTAACATGGGACTGGATCAGAAATGTCAAATGCACTGTAAACACTATATAGGCAACGCGGTACCCGACCCTAAGCCTATGGCATGTCAAATGTAATGTTAGCAATATATAGGCAACATTTAACTTACCCTAAATTTCTTATATGTAAAGTGTACTGTTAACAATATAGAAACATGAGATTGGACATTAATTTTCATAATGTAACGTACATGTATACTGTTGACAACATATAGGCAACATGGGACCTTAAATCTCGAGCATATAAAGTGTACTTTTAACAATTTGTAGGCAACATGGAATAATGGAGCTTGTTAATATTGTTCGAAAATAGGAAACTACTTAAGCCGGTGCTAGGGATAATAAGGACATTTTTATTTCATCTGTAGCATTTTTAAGCTCTGAATTTTCCTTGTGGTCTTTGTGTTTGGCTCGTAGACTTTTTCTTGTTCCGTTGCCATGTCTGATACTGAGTTTTAGGTCTGTAACTTCGGATTCCAGGTCCACTTTTTTTATGTATTGTTTCGTTGTACGTGTACACTTTGTCTATCTCTGATTTGATATGCTGTCTAACATGTGCCTTTACATGTAGTTTTTGTGTGAACACATCTTCTGTAAGCATATTTTAAGAGCGTTTTAAAAATGTTCTTGTCTGTATTGATACTCCGAAAACTGTACTTGTCTTTATTTACAAATATATTAAAGACTTGCACATAAACATATCCGCTACACAAATATATAGTGTATATGGAGAGAGAAGCCCACAACGCTATTTGAAAATCCTGGACACAGTCCTTTGTTTAAAAGAAAACTAAAATAACTTCACCATTTTCTATTTGACGTGTTTGTTATAGTATTAATGCAATACCGGTTTAATATTTCACCCAGTGACATTGATGAATGCGTATGGTATGGTGCATTTAAAATGCAAGATTTAATGGGCAAGTACACATTTACATATATCTTAAATATGATTAAATTGGTATAGGTTTCTACTTGACGTGTTTGTCATAGTATTAAATTAAATGTAATACTATGTTTAATATTTTACCTAGTGACATTGATAAATACGTATGGTATAGTTAATTTAAAATGTTTAAGTTTGATGGGCATACTACAATTTTACAAATATCTGAAATATGAATACTGTTGGTATATTTCTCTGCATTGAGGTCTTTGTTATAGTATCAATTGTATGGTTTTCCATAATTAATATTATACAGTACATGTATGTTATGCATTTTGATTGAAATTGCCTTGTTAATACTGAAAATGGAAAAATATATGTATACTATAACTGGGTGGGGTGATTTATCATGACCAATGTGAATATTAAATAAGTTGGAATTATTACTTCAAAAGTTGACCTGTATTGATATGTTATCCATGAACATGTGCAATACTTTTGCAACAATGATAATTTCAGATTATTAAACGTGTTTCTTTTTGCAGTTATCATCAAATACAGCTACATTTATCTTAAAATTGGTCAAATTCGCATATCACCAGCTTCAGTTAACGGTCTGTCAGTTGTTTTTTTTATATTTGTTTTTATGAAATAAAAAAACAAAATGCATACATAAACTATGATGATCTGCAGGGTAAACATGAAAGATAAGTTAGTGTAACGTGATTTCCCGCAAGTATACTTGGGGTTCTGGAGATGTGCCTATATACACAGGTCATAGTATCGTTCCTTGGACCAACTCTACCCACCCGCACAAAAAATAAATCTTGTACTTATGCGTCTTTTCGGATTATATGTTCATATGAAAAAAAAAAGATGTCATAACAAATCATATATATATATATATTGTTTCGAATGAGCATCAAACACATAAATACAAAATGTGTGTTTATATTTGTGTGCATAGGGTGGGTGTTGTCGGTCCAAGTTACGATACTTTGACCTGTGCATATTTAAAATCTGCCATAAAGTAGTTGACTTTTCACATATCATCTGAGTATATGTAGATGTTGTGAACGATTGTCTTCTTTTAAATCAAACAGTGTGCTACACTTGCGTTCGTTCGAGTGACCGGAATATGTTCTGCCGTTGTGTGTGCACACGTCACATGTATACTGTAATTCCCGCTACTGGTGGTGGTTACCTTACACTGTTTACATGAATATATACTGTTCTTGTTCTTTGATGCGGTTTTGGAACATGCCTCACTTCAATTTTTGTCCAAAAACACAAGTATAAGTAAGACATTATTTGGCTAGTAGAAAACTCATGGTTAGTTGTTGATCTCCTTTCTATTCCTGGAACGATTTCATCGGCTTAGGAAAGAGGTCAACATCTACTGACGGTCATGACATTTTATGTCAAATGGAATGTTCTATTTTGAAAAATCTTATCGATTTTATTGGCTGAGAAAATAGGACACGTTATCAATGATAGACGTACATCCAAATCACAATACAGCGAGGAATCTTCGACAGAAGATATGTCTGGTCCTGCCAATAATGTCGACTAGACGCTGTGACCCTGAAGGGGAGAATCCGTGACATTTAAATCAACATCAACACAAACATGTGACACTTGACACTTTTTTTCAAACGGTATTTTTCACTAAGTATATGTAAAAAGTCAATTAATTATAACTCTTTTTAAACAAAATTACTTATACAACAGTTACCAATGGTATTCTGAACTGATTAATGTTTTATTGACAATTTCACTTCTACTTTCGTTTTACATACATATTCAGCGAGGATTTGTTAATTCGTGCATTTGAAACCTCTACTAATGCACATATGATCGATTGGAGCTTTGAAAATACTAATTGATATTAGGTAAAACTCAATCATGTAAAAATGATTTAAATTTATAGCTGTGTCCAGTAAATAATTGAATATAGACATCTAAATATGCCGTGTTTTCCCGCATCAGATCGACGTGAATCTGTGACAAATTGTCGACCGAATCACTCCACGTTGTGACAGAGTTCCCTGACTGTGATACATACCGTCGGTAAAATCCCCCGCGTTCAACATTTTGTACAAATTATATAGGGGCCAAAACTCTCTTTGATTTCATTAAGAATAAAATAAATGTGTCTTATGAACAAACTATTTTTGTTTGTAACTTGAAAGTTATCAAATTAACAGTAACTGAATATTGGCCAAAACTTTAATACGTTGCACAATGTTTACATTGAACTCTGAAAACTTTCCAAACAAAGCCTCGAAAACGAAATCGGGGACGAGTCTTCACGATGTTATACGATGTTATACGATGATTGATCGGAAACCCGAAAGCTGTTCGTTGAAAATGGCGAATGTAAACAAAAACAAAAAAACGTGGCTTCAGAAACCCGATGTTTGTAATACAGAGGTTATGCAATTAGACACTTAAGACGCGTTTATCTCTACGTTATAAGTGTATGTTTATGCTCGGCGGGTGTATTTAGGACAGGGAATTGACGGTAATATGCCAATATAATCCCTTTAAGAAAAACGTTGACACAACTATACATTTTAACATTCTTATTAAGAACCATTGACATTTTTATAAACTATAATTATGTGTACAGAAAGGAGGGTCAAAACTCTACATATTATGTCCAAAAGAAATAGTGGGCAAAACTCTACAAATTATGTCCTAAAGTCGGGTAAAAACAGCGGCACATATATATTAACCAAGATATAGGGAGTGTCTTACCCTCGTGCATGTATCAATGACAATGTGGAGCGCGTGTTCCAGTGGCAGAGCACCGGACCCATGATCGGAGGGGTCGTGTGTTCGATCCTCCGCTACGGCTATGTGTGGTGTCCTTGAACAAGACACTTTTTCCGCATATGCTTTGTACTGGTTCTACCCAGGAAGACTTTGAGCGTGATTTGTCTAAGTTGTAAGAACATGTTTTACAATCAAAGTAAAATAAATAAGTTTAAATTTATGAATGACAAGTCTTCATACTTTTATTATTTACTATAGAATAGAAAAGTACTTTATGGAACAGTTTACCTGCCAATATTATTCAGATTGAGAAACTTCCTTGTTTTACGACTGCTATTAAGTCTCATTTGTTCGAAAACTTAGCATAATGTTTAATCACATCCTTTGTTGTTGTTGTTTTATATATATATATATATATATATATATATATATATATAAATGCATTTTTATGTACACTTTAAGTCTGTGATATTCATTTGAACATGTGATAAATAAATTTAACTGTGCAAGTTACAATATAAAGTTATATAAATATTGATATGGTTACACTCTTTTTCCAATATTTCGACCGCTTGTGTCTTTATCAAGGATAAATACACAATTATACACTACAACAAGACTGTTCCAGTCAATGAGATATAGTGTATAATTGCATTTATCCCTAACTTTTTTATAAACAATGGTATGACAAAGGAATTATATATATTGTAACCATGCTATATTTTGCTAAATATATTTCTATGGTTATAAATTATCTTTATTTCCTCCCTTAAGAAGATTATGAACATAGAATGTTAACAATACAAAATGAAATGTACAAATTATAAAGTATTCAATGTGAACAAGTATATATGTTTGCAGGGAATAAAAACAATAAAAACATTATATAAATATATCATTAAATATTATGATACATATCAGAGAGAGAGAGAGAGAGAGAGAGAGAGAGAGAGAGAGAGAGAGAGAGAGAGACATTAATTCAATTTTCACAAGTGACATATTTCACACATAACTGTGCATACAAACATATTAGCTTTCTATTTTTACTAATTCTTTATGTGCTGGATTTTTCTATTTTTTTTATTTTAAAAGTTAATTTCATGCATTTTGCAACGAATATGATTGCTATCAGGAGAAAGTGTTTGTGAACCTTCAAACTTGATAATGATAGTAATATTCGACCAATTAACAGTTGCAGTTTAGTCTCATTTGTACCGTTATTGAGTTTATTTTTGACAGAATTGCCAAATTCTGATTCTGTAATTCTGTACATTTTTTATCGCATTATTTTGAGCGTGAGCAATCAAACAACATGTGAGAAATAACATTGCTAAACATTATTCCGCAGAAATGACATAGATATTGGTGTCTATTTTCAGACATCTGACATATTCACAATTTACTCACTGTGTGTGCACAAGCTAGTGTTTCTGGGTCGGAACTGCATTCCCAGATTAATGCATGTTCAATATTAATGTGTAAGAATCTAAATCTGCTGAAAGTGTCATCGCTTTGCAGACGAGAACGCCAAGATTCGGTTTCGAATCTATGTACGCTAACTTTATAAATGGATTTCAATTCAATTTTATTTGGGAACGAACCTGACTGTATGTATCTGATAAGATGATGGGACATGTCATATTTTGTAAGAATACTATCAATATCGGGAAACAATCCGCGTTGACTATTATTCGATCTTCATGTATATATCGAAAGGCACATGCTGAAAGTTTGTTTTACAAGTAACGTATTAGGCATATTGCATAAACTTCCAAGAAAATTTGTCAATTTGAGACCGCACAGGTACCCAACCTAGCATGCTCAAACAAATATCTGTTCGGGTTCGAATTTCAAAGATTTGTACCTTTTTCGCTGCAAGTCTTAAGAATCTTTCTAGTCGATTATAATCTTGTTTGGATAAGTTATTCCAGAGCTCGGCTTCAAAGAGTAGTCTAGGGATACACATTTACGATATAAGTGATGCTTAACGAATTGAGTTTAGATATTTCGAGTCAAGTTTAACGGACAAAACTGAGACTAATGACGATTTTGCCTTTTGACATGCGTTATTTACCTTATCACTGTCGCTTAGCCTACTGGTCAGGCGAATGCCGACATGTTTTACGCTTTGGGTTTGAGTTATAGGATGATTCCCCAAAGATAAATATACGGGTTTGTACATACGAGACTTGTTACCCAAAATAATGATAAAGCTTTTAGATGCATTCATCATGTATCTGAATCTACATGTATACTTGTACGTTAAATCCATCATGCGTTGCAGATTTACCGGGCTGATGGCGGAAAGCGCTATGTCGTCTGCTAGAGTTGTATTTCCGGTTTTATGGGTTAGTACTCAAGTACCAAGTTCGCTTCTTTCTAAAATGGTCAGTAGTTCGTCTATAAATATATTATATATCCAGGTGGAGATAACCCCTCCTCGTCGGATTCCTTGTTTACAGCAAAAAAATTCGAACGGATACCATTGGCAAGAATGCAGCTAAACAAATCAGAGCGGATATCAAACAGTATAGACCATATTTTCCCCTTAACACCTAAGCGATTTAATTTGTAAAAGACAGCGTTTAACCATATTTTATCAATGGCTTGACGTGTGTAGAGCATTGCGATATAAACTTTGCAATGAAGTTCAACATTATGGTAAATAGATCATTGCAAGTTGAATGATGCCGTTATAGCACCTACATTTTTTTGATAAGCATTTTGCTGTCTGTTTTGGAAACTAATGTTTGAATTTAATACCCACGAATTCAGTTTTTCGTGTAAAATCTTCTCAAATAATTTATATATAACTGGTAGTTATGTAATCGGTCTATAATTTCAAGGATCGGAACGGGATTTACCGTTATCCTTGTATATTGGGATTACCATGTCCTCTTTGGATCTCTTTTACCCTCTGTAATGATTTTATTGAAAAGCTCCGTTATAATAATTATGAGGTCGCGACCACCATATTTTAGATATTCATTTGCTATTGTATCAAATGAAAACGCTTTATTGTTTTTTAATGTACAAATATATTTTTCAATGTGTTGTGTGGTTAAATTTGGTTCTAGTATGGGATCACTTGTGAGGAGTCAATGTCATGTTCTATAAAACGGGTATATGTTGAATCGAAGTGTTCTTCTGACAAATAGTAATATAACTGCTTGAAATAATTCACAAATTCGTCAGTTATTACTTGGGGATCTCGCGAAAAACCATCATTTAAATGCTGTATAAATTGATTTTCTACATTTTGGATGGCGCGTTTCTGGGTCGTAGCAAATTTTCGTTTACATTGTTAATAAGTAGCGTAAGTTTTGTGATGCATGCCTCTTGGCCGACCGTCTGCTATCCAGTTTTGACGCGCGTGTCTTTGTGCATTATGGGAAGATTTAAGTTCCGGTGTCCAATACGGTTTAGCGTGACGGTTATATTTTGATCTTGAGAGGGAGCTATTGCTGCAGAGCATAATATATTTTACTACATCACTATAATTTGAGTCTATAGTATCCGTGCACGTGCTTTGTATTAAAGTTGCAAGTTTTGACTGATATGATTTTATATCTGCGTCTGTAACTTTGTGCCAGACAAAACTCAAATTATTTTTTTTTTATGTGTGTTTGCAATACTGTCGTTCTGATTAGGCAAATGATCAGATACAAAATACAAAATACATATCTTCGTATAAGACTTTAACAGAGATAACCATATCTATATCGTTCTTGTACATTAAAACGTTATCTAACATTGTTTCCATGGTTGTATATGTGTAAGATGGTCCTGAGTAAATCTCTGTGCGAAGTATTTTGTTTTCTGCGTGTTCAATAATTTCTCCATTCAAGTCACCAACATTACAACTGTGCCAAGTTTTGCGTATGACTCACATATGGATTGCATTGTATTTAGACAGTCAGTATATTGTTCGTTTGGGTAGTTCGAAGACGGCATATATATACAAAATGTAAAATTCTGGTATAATTGTTACAGAACACTTCAATACCTATGAAACGTTCATCTGTGATCTCGTCAATTTTTTACTAAGTGCAAATTCAAGGGACGATTTATACATTATTGATACACCGCCTTGTCCACATTTAAGCTACCAAATATATCAAAGTCTCTATCACACATAGTTACATTGTTGTAATTTATATTAACTGTGTCCATAAAATATTGAGAATGATTAAACAGTTTACGCTCAGTGATGAAAACAATATCAATATTTTCTAATACCAACAATTTTGATAAACTAGCCGCAGACGACGTATTTACCTCTGACATTCCACGTTATGCTTTTGATCAAAGTTTGTCTTTAGTCAATATTTATGTGGTCATCATATTGTTCATAATTAGTGACATTTGGGTAATTTTTTCGGTTGTATCTGGGGTGCTTGATCCGCGGATTTCTTTGCAACCACTTCCGGCATCTCACGAATCCGGGCCAAATACAGCTGTCTTCTACAAGGTATCCTTGGTAAGCTGGGATAGAGATCTTAGCCGCGAGATCACCAGACCTACTACTAAATAGAGAGATTTCTAACGGTTCTATTTCTCGTTCTTCTAAATATTCGTAAAGACCCGCGTCTATGGAATCTGTCGCTAGTCCACCGATGTATTACGTTTTAATACGACCTCGATATTTCCCCTTAAACACTTTTGTCATATTTTCTAGTGTGAATTCTTGCATTTGCTTTCTCGTTACTGAGATAACGGTTTCTATTTCGTTGGTAATTCCATTTGGAGGTTTTACTTGATTTTCTATATTTGAATTGTTTTTAATTTCTGGTTCTGAGAGTCGTTCCCATCTCTAAGTTAACTTGTTAAATTTAATGAATATTTTTTCTCCAATACTTTCCAATTTTTTTTTGGGGGGGGGGGGGGGGGGACTAGGATCTGTTGTGGTAGGTTTCTTTTTTGGAGCCATTCCCACGACGTCTGCGTAAGATGGAACCAACTTTCGTTGAAGACGTAACTTGGTCTTCGGTTATTGGTGGTGTTTATATTAAATTTGTCGCGCTATTTTGGACACTTTTGGCAATGTATCACTGAAAAAATTGCTGATTTTCACGTCTTGCTTCTTTAAACTCAGTTGTACATTAGTGTGCATGTTGCAAATTTCTTCCCTAAGATGTCTGTTTTCGTTTTCGACGCGTCCTTAATCAACTTAATGCTGTTAATCAATTCTCTTTCGCATTTCCGTTCTTCTTCGAGTTTTGAATATTTGTTTCCTAGGTCTACGACTACTGATAATAGTTAACTTAATTCCATTGTAAATTCCCGAGTCTTCTCATTTTCATTTTGCATTGTTTTATTTCTCTGAATTTGTTTATTTAAATACTTCGATTGTAAATCAATATTGTTTTAATTCATATAGATGTTAGATTTTGGATATCTTGTTGATAAATTAATCCGATTTAAAGTGCTATCACTTTGCTATAGATTGGTTTTCGCACATTGACTGATTATTGAATGGCTTGGCATGTTTATGACGTAGTGTCACCTTTGACTAAAGTTATCTTCTTTGTTCGATTAGGGTTTCTTATCCATAATGTAACGGGTGTGCGTGCATGATATTATAGCTATCAAATAGATTGTATATCGTTTTGTCAATTGTAAATTATCGTTACTTTATATATGTATTCAATCTGTATAGTATTACCTTTTTTTCATTTGTCTTTTGTCAACAATGTATATTATTGTTTGTATGCTCTCCTGTATGATTTGGAGGAAATAAAGATATATATATATATATATGGTTTCCTCATCACACGTGCACCGCTTGTGTGCGGTTTAAGACAATATAGTTTATGTTTAGGCCTTTCTGGGACAAGATGCAAAAGATGGATTTAATCGAAATTATGTTTTAAATCAGAACTTTCCAACTTACATTACAAAGAATAAAAATGGCTATTATTTTAATTTATGTATTACATCATTAAACGATAAAGGACTTTCTACACTATAAATTACAAGAACTTTATGCACTGACATCGGATTCCTGTATATTGTATTTAATAAAATGTGTTTACCGAACTAGGATTCTTTCATATGAAAAAACGTGATTAAACCGTCTAAAATTTGGATTTAACTATTTTCTTCAACACATATAAGATGTCGATGCGCTATAAAATCCCCCGGTAACAATAGTAATGCCTTGATCGATGAGACAAACTCTTCTTGTTCCTTCAGACAGTTTACCGTAGGTTAAACTTTACAAAATTAATGTTAATTATATATAATATAATGGAATGATTGCATATGTAAAATCATTTGCAAACCAATTCAATTTTAAAAAATTTGCTAGGAAAGTACCATAACCTATTATTCCAAGTAATATTTAACCTTAACCCCCCCCCCCCCACCCCACCCCCTAAAAAAAAAGGATCCCTCTTTGTAAATATTGCCAACAGGAGGAAACGTTAATCCATATGTTATTCATGCCCTGAACACACAAACTTTGTTCAAGAAACTAAAACACTGGTTGTTAACAGCAACATTAATATACCACTAATAGAAGAAACATTTATATTTAATATTGGAAACAATTTATCTCCTGCAAAGCTGTTATATTATTTTAGAAACTAAATGCTATATTTAAGTGCTAAACGTATACACAACCAACTAAGTATTGAAACTCTTCGAAATAGAATAAAAAGGTCTTACAAATGTTTTGAATGTATTGCACTGGGAAATTTGCAGCATTTCAAAAACTATGGAAGGAAGTTAAAAAAAAATATTAAGAGAGTCTCATGTATGAAAATATAACTAAAGATTTAAATCAACATAAACAGTGAGTTTGTAAACTTAAGAATTATTGTACTGTTTCTAGTTTTGCTAACTAGAGGGCACACAAATGTTGACGCTCTCCCAAGAATTCTTACTGGTGTACGTTATTTTAAGTGCACCAATCCATTTCAATTGTCACACTGTCCCCAGATAAGAAATTAATAGTCCGGTTGTGTGAGATAATGTTATTATGCGGACATGCGCAGTATTACGTATACACATCCCGGTATTAGGTATACAAGAGATACATGTTTAGTTGTCTTTGCGTGCATTCATTACCGAAATCAATCAAATCAAATCAAAAGAACGAAAATCAATGGTTGTCTAATACCTATAACCGAAGTCTAAGCTGATAGAGTCGCAAAATAAACTTATCCATTTTTCTCTTATGATAAAAACAAAGGAAAATATTTACTAGATTGTCATTCCGGTCATTCAGTTACATCTACATGTTACTCCCATAATATTAATAAAAGGGGAGCGCAGACGCATGACTTCAATAATATTTAATGATGGTCTTATTTTTAGTTAAAAAATTTTTTTGCGAATAAAAAATAAATATTGGCTTGAAGAGATAAAGAGGTTGCGCATGCGCAAGATGGACGTTTTTTCAGGAGCGGATAGACAGATAGAGGGGAGCAGAATTTTCACATATTTTAATGGTAAGGTTTGCTTTCTATTTGTCCACTTATACACAGAGGGGAATCTTCAATGTGTTTGAGAAAAAGATGTTGCTTAAGTGCATTATAGCTCGTTCGAAAGCAGGCATGCAGTAATTGGCATTTCATTTTGGTTCATTGTTATCAAGCTTATTGGTTTTCAGCGGGAGAGTGTTCCATTCACGGACAACGGAAGGAATAAAAGAATTTGAGTACAGAGTTGTTCTTCAAATAGGAAAATTGTTATTATTTCTGAGGTTGTACACGGAAGTTGCATTTGCAAGAGGAGGAACCAATGAACATAGATATGGTGGGACCATTCCGTAGTTAGTTTTTACACACAATCCTACGTTCAAATCGCATTTGACAGTTATCATACATGTTGAGAATTAGATCACCAGTGTCACTTCTTTACTAAGTCATGAGCTTGAATAATTGGATTATTTAACGGTAGTCACACCGGAAGGTAAGGCATGTCGGGACAGTTAAGGGATGTTGCTAGGACTATTGGGGAAACCCCAAATGTGTATTGATTATAGCCCCGTGTTGGGTATAGCCGACTTTTAGTCATTCAAAAGTGGGAGACTACTCCGAAAGGTTTGTTTCGAAGGAGTTTGCAGGAAACTGACAATGATTGGCAATAAAATGGATGTGGAAATCAATTAAAGGTGAGACAATTGAAACCATCGATAGTCCATGAAACTACCGCGATAGTTGTTGCTATTTAATACTGTCTATCCGTAGAGAAATATCAACCTGTAACTATCGCATCAATAGTTTGATCTATCGTTACACTCCTATATAACATTAACAAAGAAGAAATTTAAAATTAATATTTTGTTTGATTATTATTTCTCAAGCAATAAGGTTTCTGTTGACTGATAACTAACACTTATTACTATAGTGGATTAGTGGAAACAGGTTGGGATTTTTTGCCTTAGAGACTGAGTGCTGATATGAAATAAATGGTGTTTTTAATCTTAAGATTTTGGAAAAATTGTAATTCTCATGTCTTAACAGAAATAATAAATTGTTGAATACCAAAGTGACCTTGGTCTACGTTTTATGTTTTTGAAAATGATTTATTTCAGGGAGCAAAAATTAGCAAAGATGTGAAATTTGATGCTCAAAAATGACTATTTATCAGTTTCAAAATTTTAAAAAAGGCAAAATTGTGTCTAACACTGACAGATTCATATTTAATAGACATGAATGTTGTATAATATTTACCTTTAAAAATAAAATTGTGTATAACACTCGTCATATTTAATGGACATGGATGTTTTATAATATTAACGTTTTAATCATGTACAAACTAAGACTTGTAAAAAAAAAGAAGAGAAATTGGACTATATTTCACAAAATTTCATGCTGATTTTAAATTTTTCATATTACAGATCTTGGACAACAGCGGGAGTTGAGTCTGAAAACAAGATGCAGATTTTGTTGTTATGCAGCAAACCACAGAAACTGTATGGAAAATAAAATATGGAGTGAATTGTTAAGAAGTACCAACAACTTCATGTGCAGTAGGTAAAGATACAGATTTTGTCATAATGGTGCAAACCACAGAAACGGTATGGAAAATAAAATATGGAGTGAATTGTTAAGAAGTACCAACAACTTCATGTGCAGTAGGTAAAGATACAGATTTTGTCATTATGCAGCAAACCACAGAAACGGTATGGAAAATAAAATATGGAGTGAATTGATAAGAAGTACCAACAACTTCATGTGCAGTAGGTAAAGATACAGATTTTGTCATTATGCAGCAAACCACAGAAACCGTATGGAAAATAAAATATGGAGTGAATTGTTAAGAAGAACCAACAATTTCATGTGCAGTAGGTAAAGATGCAGAATTTGTTGTTATGCAGCAAACCACAGAAACGGTATGGAAAATAAAATATGGAACGAGTTGTTAAGAAGAACCAACAACTTTATATGTAGTAGGCAAAGATGCAGATTTCCTCCGTAAAACAGGTACTGGTTTTTATATAAAAAAATAAAATCATTGACTTAAACAGTATCAATATCCAATTTGTCATGTGTCCACGTCTGCACCTACTTTTATATAAATGCAAGTTATAAGTGGATTCAATCTGATGTTCAATGCATTTTATAAGCTTGTCTTTTTTAGGGGGAAAACAAAGAGCTATTGTCGTCAGCTTCCAGTTAAAATTTTATGTTTAGCTCAACTTCTTATCTCTTTCAGAACAAACTACTCATGTAATGGTGACGAAACATCATAAACACATTCATATTATGTTGTAGATATAATGTATATTATATGTGACAAGCTTTTGTTTTTGGATTTTATGAATGCTTTATTATAATCCCTTCTGGACTTCTACTCTTTTCAGAGCACAGGCCACATTAGTACTTCCAGGAATGATGACAACTGGTTATGTCCTGAACTTAGTTTGCCCAAACAGTTTACCTGAATTTCGTTCTATTCACATGTATCTTTGGTAAGTAGTATCTTTTGAGATGTGATACATTTCATGCTTTGACAATGTCTGTGGTTTTGTTTGTCAGATCTTTGCCAGGTTTATTATATCTGAGTGTCGTTCTGAAGAAAGCTCAAAACTTGTAATAACCGCTTTCAACTCCGCTTACTGGGAAGGGCCATTACTGGGTGTTGTTTTTTGAGAGGCATTGTATTGAACTGGGGATTAAACCTGCTTCTTTGGTTGTGAGTAGCCAACAATCTATCCACTACACTACAGCCATGCTATAACAAACAGTTTGAATAACTAAAAATAAATCAATTGATTTAAATACCATAATGCTTTACATATCATCTAATATTAAAATAAATACAAATTTTGTTTATACTGGTACAGTTTCTATAGATAAGAATCATTCAGGGGTTGTAGTCACCTAGTTTACCATGACAGATAGAATAATTGTGAGAGTGTATTTAATTATATATAAGGTGTTCCTGCATGCTTGCAAATTTTGGCCTAAAAAAAGTGTCAAAGTGTTTGTTCTTATATTCATTCTTGAGTTCAGGTTCAGTGTTTTTTTTCACCATTTTGGGAAGATGACCCATACCCTTGGAATTGGGAATTTTAGCGGCATTTTCATTAACATTGGGAATTTTTTTGCATTAAATATATTTATAAAAAGTGTACACTTGCTTATCAGGCCATTTAATTAAATAATCAATGTCATACTAAATTCAGAATGGGGAAAACTTTCTTTATTTTATCAATGAAGTATGGCAAGTTTCAATTTACATTTTTGAAGCTTTCAATTGGGAATTTTTACCATTCAATTGGGAAAAAAAGATACTATTTGCCATTGGGGATATGACCCAATAACGGCTATAAAAATGGCCGAAAAAAACACTGAAGTTGTAAGAATATTCTTAAGAATGGTTAATGAATACCACTCAATGTCTCACTGTGCTGCTGGCTTAACTCCATGCAGAACTGCTCTTCTTTTTAAAAATTGTAGGTTGTTAATCCTGCATTTCTATGAACACTTTGGTACATCGCTGTAAAAGCGACGTTTTGAAGATATGAGTCGGGTTTGGTGATACCTCTAATTTGTCGCATGTAAACATTTACAACATTTTAGAAAAGTTAATACTGTCAGTTTAGTCTAAGAGTTAATAGGGAGCATCATATAAGTTGATAGGTATCCACATTATCATTGAGTAAATAATATAGTAAAGGACTGTTTTGTTTTCTATTTTAAGTTGTTGCAGGTCTTGGTCTAGTGAAGGATTTATACACAGAGGGAGATGTATATACTTGTTGGGGTACTGGCACAGTATAACAGACAAAAGGTACAGGTACCACATGGCAAACAATAGGTACATACACCACATGGAAGAAAATAGGTACGGGCACCACATTATAACAAACAAATTCTTCTCTGGAACAACTTCACATGTTTTCACCAAATTGGTATGAGACATTAATACATGAAAATATCAAAAATCTTCTTCATTGGAACTACAACAATGTTTTAACCTAATGATATTCTTCCCGTTTTCTTCAATCCTTAGGGTGAAAGTCTGATCCACCCCAAGGTCTTATCAGTTTAAACATACAGAAATTTTCTTCCCAAAATCTATCCACCCAAATTTGTATTTATTTGGTAAAAGTTTGTTCAAATGGAGGATCCAGGATGTATTGAGGCCCAGCACAGGACTTTGATTTTTAGCTGTATTGGCCAAAGCCCAGGTGGGCTTATTATATCATGGTAAATTGTCTGTGGTCTTCTGTCTGTTCGTCCTCCTTCCGATAACCTTTTTCTTGAAGATGCAGTAGCACCTCCATTTTCATTGAGTCTTAACCAAACTTGCACAGCAGTTATGTAACCACAAACCATCGACAAGTTTTTGAACTAGCGTGATTCAAACACAAAAGCCATGGGGCTTCAGTGTTTTTTTTCACCATTTTGGGAAGATGACCCATACCCTTGGAATTGGGATTTTTTGCGGCATTTTCATTAACATTGGGAAATTGTGGTGAAATGCTAAGTACAGTAATAAAATGCATTCATCATTTCCATGATGCGATTGCCATTGTAATTGTCTTCACAATGAGTTTTATTTCTGTTTTAGGCTTTGGTGTGCAGACATATTTCTGTTGGCTTGGAGCTGCTTATATAGAAAGGACAAGAAGAGGCCTGCTGTATATCCTGATGAAACACAGTTGAAGTAAAGTACTGAATTGTCAGGTATATCTATATTTTTTAATACCAGACATAGATTTAAAGTCATTTACAGGGTACAGAAAATTCATCCTACAGTTCCTCTATGTGCTATTCTACCCACGTACAGAGATGTGATGTATATTATGTGGTATAACGTTTTGAAAGCGATCGTTTAAAAACTGATTATACTATTTTATTTCTTCCTTAGCCAGAAGCAATGACGCGTTGTCCATCAGCAGCATTTTCTCTAAAACCACTAGGCCAATTAAACTGAAACTTATTAACTGTATTATTGTATAGGAGACTATACAGAAGAATTTTTTTTATCTGATTTTAAGATGGCTGGCATTACTAAAAATTGTCTAAAACTTAAAAAATCTTCTTCTCATGAACGGGCCAACAGATTTTCAAAATGTTTATATAGTAATTATAACCAGCTATAGTTCTGTTAGATTTTTTTAAATGGTGACCCTAGGGTTAAAATTTACCCCGCCCGAAGGTTCAATTAGGGGACACATGTCATTATAATAAATATTATTTTTTTCTTTTTAAAATGGAAATTTTTAGAAGCATTTTTTGGTGAAGGAGGTTCAGAGTTGTAAAAAATGACTTGCTTCCACTGTCTTATGGGGTCAGGAGGGGCCCCAAAAGGGTAAAATTTGGAATTATAAAAATTATTTTCTTAAGAACCTGTATGTCAGATTTGTTCATATTTGGCATAAATTATCCCTATGTGTAGGGTTTGATTGCAGATCAGAATTTAGGGGCTAAAATTTATAGAGACCCTGTAAGGGGACAGAATTTTACATAGGGATACTATGGGAAAACAGAAAATTCTCTCTCTTTTTTTTTCATCTATTTAGGCAAAATTGTTATTCAGTTTGAGTTCTGAAGTATCATCTAGTCGTAGGAAATAAGTTTTGGCTCAATAAGGAGACTTCACTTTCCATAAGGGGCCAGGGTGGGTCAAAAAAAGGTTAAAATAGAAAATTTTCAAAAATCTCCTTCTTAACAACCGATCTGTCAAATTTGTTCATATTTGATATGGGTTATCCCAATGAGTATGGGTTTAAAGTTTGTACAAATAAAGAGTCGTGTATTTATAGGGCTTTGTAAGGGGACTCTGAGTTTTATAGAAATACTACTGGAAAACGCAAAATTCTCTTTTTTATCATTCATTTATGACTTTTTTTATTTAGTTTGAGTTTTGAAGCAACTTCTAGTCATAGTAAATATGATTTTATTCGATACAAAGGATTGATTATCTAAAAGGGGCAAGGTGGGGTCACAAACTGGTTAAAATTGAACATTATCATAAATCTTATTTTCAACAACTGGTCAGTCAAATTTATTCATATTTGATATAAATTATCTCTATGAATAAGAGTTCGAAGTTTGTACAAATCAAGGGACACTGTGATGTAAAGAGGCCCTGTATGGGGTCTTTGAATTTTACATAGGAATATAATAATAAATATGTTGTTCAATTTGAGATCTTAAGCAGTGTCTAGTAACATTGAATTTGATTTTGTTCAATAAAGAGGATTGAATTTCCATAAGGGGCCAGGTGGTGGATGGGGCAATAAGGTTAAAATTGGGAATTTTCACAAATTTTATCTCAATAACCTTTCAGTCAAACTAGTTCATATTTGATGTAAATTATCCTTACATCCGCAAGGATTGAAGATTCTACATATCAAGGGTCTGGAATATATTGGGGCCCTGTAATGCGACTTTTACATAGGAATATTATAGGGAAAACTGAATTTTTTCATTTTGCATCCATGTATACAATAGAACTTCTTTTTAAAATTTGAATCATTTCTGCTCATAACATCTTTAAGAGTGGGTGATTGAAGTTCTGACAAATTAATGGGCTGGGTTGTATAAGGGTTCTGTACAGGGGACTATATTTTTTTTTACAGATGAATGTTATGGGAATTTAAGGTATTTCCTTTTCATAGCAATCAAGGGATCGAATCTACAGCTTATTATGGGAGTGGCAATCATCTGCACTACCAACCCGCAAATAATTATTCTGTGTGTTTGTGACATAAATAATTTAGGCGGAGGATTGATTTTCTTTGAATTACAATGTCTCCATACTGCTCCAAGAAAAAAAATTGGGAACTAATCTGGGCCAAGTTGTTTGAAAAAATCTACTTTCCCTGGCTGAAAAATAACTTGCCCGGATCAAAGGTTCACTTGCTGGGATTTTTATTACCAATACATTTAAATTTTGCGATGTAATATGAATAAATATCGCATACACATACATATAATTAAATATATATTAATTTTTATGTAGGGTTAGTTCCCCTTAACATTATGCATGTGTAAATCACAAGTAGAAGAGTTTGAATAAGATTGGGAGAAGTGAGAGAATTTCAGGGAGAATTTCAGTATGACCGACTTATGTTGTTGTATTAAGTCTTTTTATTTATTAAAGCCCCACCATTTTCATTGGTGTGTGTGGGGGGGGGGGGGGCATATAGTATCACCGCTGTCTGTACGTATGTCCCGTACGTCCCTGATAGCCTTCAAATATTTAGAAAAGTGCATCTAGTCAACTTTATTACAAATATTAAAAAATAACACATAATTTATCTGAATTGTTGTTTTTAATACTATATTTAAATCATGATATGACTGCCAAAGAAAATTATATGCTGAAACTACACAACCAAAAAGCAACAAGTTTATTACTATAGAACCCCACGCACATTTTCTTTTAAATACCTTAAACTCGATTTAAATATCATCGTTCATGTTTTCACAGAAGAAAATTTGCAAACATACAGTTTCAATTATTGTAATCTACAAAATATTTCTAAAATTACTGAAACCTAATGCTGACATTATACATAACTTGATAGATCGCGAATTATCTTCAAAACAGTCAGATTTTAGAAATTACCAACATAATGGCAAAGAGAGATGATAGTCTTATGCTCTTTGTATTGGAGGATTTGAGGGACACCTGTGAATTAAGGCATCATCTATTTTTAATTACTTGCTCAGTTGTGTGGTAAGATGTGTGTTCCTTGGTTTTAGATACTCAATCAATCATAGCGGTTATTAAAAATAAATTAATTTATATTCAAAGCTATCAACCTATTACTGTAGAGGAAAAAAAAATAGGTAATTGAATATGCATGAAAGGTTTTCCAAAGTCGCAATATTGGGCATGTGGTGTGATAAACGCCGCGGGGGTCAATTGTTTCCACTGACTAGTTACAGTCTATAAGCAACAGTTTGACCTGTGTCGTATCGAATAGAGATATTTGCAGACCTGTGTATTGTGAAAACTCGCTTGTCCAATTTTTTTAAGACAAGCACAACAGGCAAGTTACTTTGAAAAAGGCACAGGCCCAGATCCATATTTGACAAGCCCCGGGCGTCGGGCTATCCTATTCTAGTAGCACTGCTCCAAAATATGACAATAAGGCTAGAATAGGCAGCTTTTTTCCTAGGTCGGTAGAGTGAGAACAAACACAGTTTGATTTTCGCCTTATTTCACAGTACACCATAAACTAGTAATACAAATAACCTGATCAAAATACAGAATATAAATATTAACTATTTCAGATAGATAAATGACAGCATTGATGATGCATTTAAAAATAATAATACAAACATCATAATTATCCTTTTTTTAAACATTTACTTTTAACAAAAAAAACTCCCTGAAATTCTTTACATCGGGACACTAAAAGGGATTATATTGGAAAAATACACATACAAGCTGCAAATGGAGACTTCTTCTATATGTTATACACATACAAGCTGCAAATGGATACTTCCTCTATATGGTATACACATACAAGCTGCTAATGGAGACTTTCTCTATATGGTATACACATACAAGCTGCAAATAGAGACTTCCTCTATATGCTATACACATACAGCCTGCAAATGGAGACTTCCTCTATATGTTATACACATACAAGCTGCAAATTGAGACTTCCTCTATATGCTATACACATACATGCTGCAAATGGAGACTTCCTCTATATGATATACACATACATGCTGCAAAGGGAGACTTCCTCTATATGTTATACACATACAAGCTGCAAATAGAGACTTCCTCTATATGCTATACACATACATGCTGCAAATGGAGTCTTCCTTTATATGCTATACACATACATGCTGCAAATGGAGTCTTCCTTTATATGTTATACACATACAAGCTGCAAATAGAGACTTCCTCTATATGATATACACATACAAGCTGCAAATGGAGACTTCCTCTATATGCTATACACATACATGCTGCAAATGGAGACTTCATCTATATGATATACACATACATGCTGCAAAGGGAGACTTCCTCTATATGGTATACACATACATGCTGCAAATGGAGTCTTCCTTTATATGGTATACACATACATGCTGCAAATATAGACTTCATGTATATGATATACACATACATGCTGCAATGGGAGACTTCCTCTATATGCTATACACATACATGCTGCAAATGGAGTCTTCCTTTATATGGTATACACATACATGCTGCAAATGGAGTCTTCCTTTATATGCTATACACATACATGCTGCAAATGGAGTCTTCCTTTATATGTTAAACACATACAAGCTGCAAATAGAGACTTCCTCTATATGATATACACATACAAGCTGCAAATGGAGACTTCCTCTATATGCTATACACATACATGCTGCAAATATAGACTTCCTCTATATGATATACACATACATGCTGCAAATGGAGTCTTCCTTTATATGGTATACACATACATGCTGCAAATAGAGACTTCCTGTATATGATATACACATACATGCTGCAAAGGGAGACTTCATCTATATGGTATACACATACATGCTGCAAATATAGACTTCCTCTATATGATATACACATACATGCTGCAAATGGAGTCTTCCTTTATATGGTATACACATACATGCTGCAAATATAGACTTCCTGTATATGATATACACATACATGCTGCAAAGGGAGACTTCCTCTATATGGTATACACAAACATGCTGCAAATATAGACTTCATCTATATGGTATACACATACAAGCTGCAAAGGGAGACTTCCTCTATATGGTATACACATACATGCTGCAAATATAGACTTCATGTATATGATATACACATACATGCTGCAAATAGAGACTTCCTCTATATGATATACACATACATGCTGCAAATGGAGTCTTCCTTTATATGTTTTACACATACAGCCTGCAAATGGAGACTTCCTCTATATGCAATACACATACTAGCTGCAAATAGAGACTTCCCCTATATGGTATACACATACAACCTGCAAATGGAGACTTCCTCTATATGGAATACACATACAGCTTGCAAATGGAGACTTTCTCTGTATGTTTATACACATACAAAGACTTCCTCTATATGGTATACACATACAAGCTGCAAATATAGACTTCATGTATATGATATACACATACATGCTGCAAATGGAGACTTTCTCTATATGGAATACACATACATGCTGCAAATGGAGACTTCTTCTATATGATATACACATACATGCTGCAAATGGAGACTTCCTCTATATGGTATACACATACATGCTGCAAATGGATACTTCCTCTATATGCAATACACATACTAGCTGCAAATAGAGACTTCCCCTATATGGTATACACATACATGCTGCAAATAGAGACTTCCCCTATATGGTATACACATGCAACCTGCAAATGGAGACTTCCTCTATATGGAATACACATACAGCTTGCAAATGGAGACTTTCTTTGTATATTATACACATACAGCCTGCAAAAGGAGACTTCCTCTATATGATATACACATACAGACTGCAAAAAGAGACTTCCTGTATATGATACACATACAAGCTACAAATAGAGACTTCCTCTATATGTTATACACATAGAATAGTGCTTTGTATTGATTCAATGCTTAAATGGTTATTAAAGTAACAATGATCAAAATATTGACAATAATGTGTTGGGGACTTGAACAAACATTGTGCAATACAGTAGAACTTCGATGGCTCAAACCTAATGGGACTGGACAATAAAGTTTGTGCTAATGGTTGTTTGAGCCAAGATTTGTTCATACCATACATGTACGAGGGGGGATCGAAAAGTTCATAGACTTTTGCCATAGCTTATTTAGCATGATATGTCAACCTTTAAAAAAATAAGGTGCTTTTCAAAACATAACAGTTTGATATGTGGGGGCAAAATGATGACATTGTATTCACCCAAAAACTGACGTTATTATTATAAACAGGTGCTTCTGAATCACATATTATGAGTCGTTCCTTCTCAAAATAAATCTCTCCTCCGTGGTCTGTCTATATTTTTTTTGCCACCATTTAATCATTAAGTGAACATGTTAAGAAAATCCGAAGACGGTATACTGAACACAGTATTCTGTCTGTAAAGCACGTTATAATTCCACATGTCTTCAAATCGACTTCCCATTTGTTCTTTATTTAATGACTGATTCCCGGCCATCTCAAAAACTTTAATTTTACGACATTTTAACACTTAGAAGAGACCTTTAAACATTAGATTCACATACACACTCTTGTTTCTCTGTTCGAGCAGGTGTATTACCTAACATGGAGCAGAACTTTACGGAACTGCAGTATTCCGCTTGCTTATCAATTTTCAAGTGCCCTGACGTCATTTTGCTTCAAACAAAATGGCATACCGTTACATCATAATATTGATGTCATTTTGAGATGCGTATCATTGGTGCTATTTTCTTAAAGGTTGTAAATAAGCATACGATACAACACACATTGATATATTTTTATGCCCCCCCAAAAAAAATTTTGGGTGGCATATAGTAATCGCAGCGTCCGTCCTTCTGTCCAGTATTTCGTTTCCGGCCTGTAACTTTGTCATGCATAGATGGATTTTGTTTATACTTGCTACAAATGATCAACATAGTATAACGACGTGTCGCGAGTAAGACCCACACCCGTACTTCAAAGGTCAAAGTCACAATTTGAGTTTGTTTGACAACACTTTGAGTTTGCGTGAGATTTCGTTTCCAGTCTGTAACTTTGTCATGCATTGATGGATTTTGTTGATACTTGCTACAAATGATCAACATAACATATCATATATTTTCACAGACCATTTGGGGGGCATGTGACACTTAACATTGACATTTCTTGTTTATTTAAAAATGGAACCCGTTTTGGCACTGCTACTGCCCAGACTACATAAATTAACGTTTTCGTAGTAACCATAATAGTGGAAAATTATCAAAATATTGCAAAATTACTGCAAATATATAGCGGTAAAGGCTCCCTGAGAATTATTAAAATACAATAATAATTAAAAAAACTTAAGGCAAAAGTCTACAAACTTTCAAATCAAATGATGTAGTTTCTAAAAACTGACACATATATATAAGGTGGTAATATAATTGTATACTTTAAATTGCCTGATGTGTAAGTTATATTGTGTATGGTAATGTTTATTTACACCACCACATTGAGTATTCAATGTCAATATACTCAGTTTAAACAGTTTCTTTGACTGAGTCAACTGTGGGTTGATAAAGTTTCACTGTCAATTTTAGAGATTTGTTAAATGGCTATTGTAGCAGTGATGCACACATGGAAACTACAAAATGTTCTTGAATATAACTTTATATATTTAATTTAATCTTATTTCCTGAATGTGTTGCAGATACACAGTGTCAACTGAAACATGAATGCCCAGGGGCCAAGAAGTAAATAATGGAACATTAAAGTATTTCTACAGAAGATTGTCAGTATGGCTTGTGGGAAGTTTTAGAAGCAAACTTTACAGGTATTATATAGACAAATTCGAATAGAGAAATGGGGGGAAAAGTTTCTAAGTGAAAACAATCTGATAAAAAACTTAGTACAAGTGTAATTTAATTTGTACTTGTATGTAGATGAAATCTACTTTTCTGTGTAAAACAATTTAAAACAGAACAACAAAGAACCTTTTAGTTATGCTTACAGAATCCACTCTGACATGAATTGAACTGTTTTGAAATAACTTGTTTAATTTAAAACAAAACTCTGAACACTTGTTTATAAAGTGATCCATTCTTACATGACTTTTTACCAGGCCAGTTTGCTCAGTCAGTAGTGCGTCTGACTATCAATCTAGGGGTCGTGAATACAAATCCCTGCTTGACCACAGTCTCCGTGATGATTGATATACAACATTGTGTCTCATTGTGATTCATCTCTCACTGCTTATTCAAGTGGGAGAATTATCAGTTACTTGCAGAGATGTGCTCGCATCTAACTTAAAGGTGGTTATTGCTGCAAACTGTGCGAGTTATTATTTGTATCTGACACAACTAAGGAAGTTGATCAGGATGGGACAGCATACTCTTAATGTTAGGGTTAGGGTTTGTCTTAATTCTGACAATAGCCTCAACAATTATCAACTAGATGAAGTTTTTAAGGCACTAAGATCAAGAGATATTGCTCTGTAGAATATCGAACAATACTCTGCTAAGTAAAATGTTAAGCTAGATATTTGTTAATGTTTATTCATATTATTACACATTAAATACTGTGAAATCATTCATTTTCGTTGGGTACTAATTTTCATGGATTTTGCGGGGAGCCTAGACAACCAAATCAAATACCCATGAACTTAGTTTATGCTATGTAATACTGTCAACATATAAATTACCTCTGTGTTCATATGCCTATGTGCGTCTCATTGTGGTAAATAATCTGCCCTTTATTTATACATTTTCTTTCGTCATATTGCATCAATATTTACATGGATAATTTTGTAAACAGTGTAAGAATTTTTTAATACTCATACCATCTTTAATTCTACATCCATTTACTCATAGACGTGTGTCTAGCGAGATGTGTTATAATTTTCTCAACTGCCATGTATTTCAATCGAATGTCAGAGATGCTTAAAATAGACCATGTCCTTGTAGCCAAATGCTATCGAGTGGAAACAGTTTGAAACAATGTGACATATAGACCTACGGTAAACATTGTAAAAATAGTGTAAAACATTGTAACAGGACAGTATGCGCGTGCACAAAGAAAAATAAAACACAAGATTCTAGTGAAGTAATATCTTTTATTTAGTGGTATTTTTTATTCAATTCTATTGTTTCTCTTTATGATCAAATATATGGTGATACATTTTTAATGAATAAAACAAACAAATTTCTTAAAAGACATTCATTTACTGTTTGTTATCACAGTCACATGATGTGGTACATACTATTGTTATTTACTGCAGGCCTGCCTTCTGAAACCCTTTCTGGATTAGATCTCGTACTTCTTCTTTCCTCTCCTCTGGTTTGCATAACAATTAGTTCAATATCGTACTTGTATATTAGAGTACTAATTGGCTCATGTCACCTCTTAGTGGCACAGCTGAGCGAAAAACTCTGTGATAATGTTATGTTTTGTTAAAGGTTTATGGTTGTATACTTCAAAGTTAGTTAAATAGAAGAAATCTGATAAAATTATTTTCAAATAGAATCTATCTATAGATGTTTTTTATAGATAGACTGAATAGACTCATTTGAATGTTTTTGCTATGATTTGTTGTTGCTGACATGATGGTTAATGCCTGTATTTTATTGACAAAAGTTGGAAAAGAGATTCGTATATAGCTTTATGTTGTCAAGGATAATCAGGTGACCGTTAATGACCATGGGCCTCTTTTTATAAAACTTACAATAATACTGTTTTTTGTTGTTTTTTCTCCAAACAGTCTATACAGATTGTGGTTTCTTGTTTCAGATTTAAAGGAACAGTCTGGAATAATACTTATACTGACCAGAAACAACACTCACTTCTTACAAGACAACTATCAGAAGTAACCCATGTGCAGAGCAGATACAACACAGATTCAAATTCTATGCCAGTTATTCTGGAATTCTTCAAGAGATGAATTTATGTGACATCATGGATTTCCATTCTGCCTGCAGACTGGATGTGACAGTTAAGTCTAGTGTGGAATAAGATATTGAAGAGGAACTACTAGCAGCTTCATAGATATAAACATGGACAAAAAGGTTGAAGTAGAGTAATCTGACAATATTCTGTGTAGTTGTTATACAATACAAGTGTGTAGACATTGGGATTGAATTTTGACCAAAAAAAAAGTAGAAATAAACAATGACTTGTAAAGGTTAATGGTGTTGTATGAAATATACTAAAGTCTTTGTTAGGTATGTACTTTTTTTATTGAAATAATTGTATTATTGTAATTGTAGTATTCAATATTTTAAGACCTGTACTGTTACTAGAAAAAAAATGGGGAAAAAAATATAAACAAAAAAGAAATAAAAAAAAAAATTAGAAAAAAAATACAGATTAAAAAAATAAATAAAAAGGAAATAATAAAAAAAAAAAAAGAAAAAAGAGAGAGAAAAAAATGAGAAGAAAAAATATATAAGAAAACATGGTACAATAGATTTTTATTGCATTATAGGTTTTTTATGTCACAAGCATTACATAGTCTATGAGAGCAAATCAAGGTTATCATTATGATATAAAAAATACCTGTTAATAAACTCACCAACAGTGACAATTATTGAACTATTGCACAATTTAGTGTACAACATATTCAAAAGAAGTATTTACTCTGACAGTTGTTTATTTATTTTTTTATCCTCTTTGATTTTGTGACTTGCTCTCAAATATTATGTATGATTTGTATATTTTGTAGCTTGGAGTAGATTTGTATTAATTTATTATTTTTTATATATTTCATGACAGAATTTTTTTCGTGCTAAATAAAACAAAAGATTGCATAATTTCAAGGATTTCATTTGAAATTGGTGTTGCCAAAATAGCAAAAATATTTTTGTTTCACAGTGTACTGTTGACATTAAAATTTAGTATATGTAATGATGTAAACTATTATTAAGTGAATTTAAAGATTTTTTAAAAAGACATGATATTATAAAAGTTTATGTTGATATTTTGAATTTAAAAGATTCTTTTAAGGATTTTTTATAGCCTCAGGTGCTCTTTTAAGATCACCAGAAGTTTATGGGTACAAGCCCAGCTTGGTCCAAACAATTGATGTGATAACTCTCCACAGAGGTTGTGGGTACAAGCCCATCTTGGTCCAAACAATTGATGTGATAACTCTCCCCAGAGGTTGTGGGTACAAGCCCAGTTTGGTCCAAACAATTGATGTGATAGCTCTCCCCAGAGGTTGTGGGTACAAGCCCAGCTTGGTCCAAACAATTGATGTGATAACTCTCCCAAGAGGTTGTGGGTACATAACTCTCCCCAGAGGTTGTGGGTACAAACAATTGATGTGATAACTCTCCCCAGAGGTTGTGGGTACAAGCCCAGCTTGGTCCAAACAATTTATGTGATAACTCTCCCCAGAGGTTGTGGGTATAAGCCCAGCTTGGTCCAAACAATTGATGTGATAACTCTCTCCAGAGGTTGTTGGTACACGCCCAGCTTGGTCCAAACAATTGATGTGATAATTCTCCCCAGAGGTTGTGGGTACAAGCCCAGCTTGGTCCAAACAATTGATGTGATAACTCTCCTCAGAGGTTGTGGGTACAAGCCCAGCTTGGTCCAAACAATTGATGTGATAAGCCCAGCTTTTCTATCAAGACAAGGGGTAAATAACCTAAGAATCATTTTAACTTGTAGATAATGAGTAAACAATCTACATTATGTGATATGAAACCCAGTTTGGAGGGAGGTCAGGAACACCTGTTGGTCTCGTAATCTACCAGTGTTGCATAAAGACTTATTTCACTTTTTTTTAACCAGGTTTTCCAGTAGGATGAATGGGCTAGTGTGTGTATTCATTTTTATTTTGACTCAATAACATCTGAAAGCATTATTTTCATTAGAGCTGTCCTGTTTAATTTATTCAATTAACTACTTCTGTGAACTACCACCTTGACCTTTATGTTGTTTTTACCAAAAAGATATTTCATCTTCTTTCAGAAATATAATCTCGTGACTAACCAAATATAGAAATACTTCTTATGATAAGAGCAGCCTCCCAACTGTCAGAAGGTTGTTTTTATGAGGCTGGTCAGTGGAGTGACACTACCTGTAAGTTTATTATGTGTGCTCAGTGTTGTTAACAACTGTATGTATCATTTTTGTTATGTTTTGTTATGTGCATTTTTGGTAAATATGTTCTTGTCTTGTATTCTGTGTATTAATGCCTGTACTTTTGTTGAGTTACATTTTGAGAAGTCTTGCATGACTATTTTTTTATTATTATATGTAAGTGCATTTTGGTAATAGTTGCTTTTTGTTTGTTTCCATAGCTATTTTTAGTTTTATTTTGGTTTTAAATTTACCATTGTTATTTTCAAGTATTAATCTATCTGTTGAGAAGTGGATGTTATTTTGTTCATTATAGATTGGATCTGAGGTGGTATTCCAAATTATGTAATACCAATATATCTTTATCTTATATTCAAACTTTCCAAAATTGGTTTAAACTTTTTTATGTTACATTGATTGTGAAACAAGTTCTTACAGTGTATACAAATCTCTATGTCCTGGGTTGTTGCAATTTGTTACAGTTTATCAATTCTATTTAGTTTTTTAGTAGATATGCTATGCAAATCTCTCTCTATGTCCTCCCAGGTATATGTATAATGTAGATTAAGTGTCTTGCTCAAAGGTGTAAAACAACTGTGATTGATAGTATAAACCTCGATGGCTACACAAGATTAACATTGACTTCTCAAATATATTTATTGAGCTTGTGTTTATGTTTTGTGTATTTTTTGTTCACATCATTTTTTTTTTTTTTTTTAATTTTATGTTGTCATATATAATTTGCCATATTGTTCTTTATCAAAGTTTAAAACCAACTTGTTAACATCTGTATTATTATGCAGACCGATACAACGCAAATTTCGTTGTAACGTGTTTTTTTCTTTGCTCCCATTTTTTCGTTTGGAGAATTGGAGGGAGAAGCGGGGAGAGGGGGGAGGTTGGGGGTTGGGAATGACAACCAAACAATATATTGTCCCCATGCTTGAATTTGATCACCCTTCAACTTCTACTTGCTTAGAACAGACTGTTAAAAACCTTACAAAATGATGGTTTAAAGGATAGTTTATTTGATTGATTTGTGCCAGCATTAATTATTAACAGTTTGTAATAATCACAGTGATTCACTAAATGCTGACACGTCAAAACACAGTAGACATTTCCAAACTTTATCATAATCTAGTTTTTACACAGACACTTTTTTTTTTACATCTGGGTTACACAGCAGAGGCTGTCAACTTAAGTTTTATCAAAACATGAATATGTTTTTCTTTTTTATGAATTTTATACATATCTAAGTGTATCTCATAATTTGTTGTACACAAATATGTGTTAAATTGCATTACAATGCAAACAATACCATTTAGTGGAGTTTGATTTTTCAAGGTAAATTATCTCTACAACGCGGTTCATGTATATCACGGTTTACTTTGTGGACCCCGAGATCCACATTATAATGGGACTCGAGTTTATATAAACATATGAGATTTTATACATGAATGTAGGATGATTTTGAAGTTGATGTAGTAACATGTTATTAAATGTTTGTCAAGTAAAATCAGTGTTTTACATGTATTTATAACACTAAAAATTTTGACAATGATAACTGTTTATAGATTTTTTTCTCATTCATTTACAAAGGTATGAATGTGCAGAATTCAGTTATTGTTAAAGAAAGTTTTGTTTTAGGAATGAAATGCCCTAGTATGTGTGCAGACCCTTGATTTGATTTCTATTCTGGACGAAAGACATAAATCATGTACAAGCACAGTAGTTTTTTAACCACAAGATCTCAGACAAATTCTTGAACCAGCGTGATTTTACCACAAATTCCTCTGCCACAGGGCTTGTTAGCTTAATTAGTTTTAAAAAATATTTTCTTTGAAATATACAAGTCAAAGACTTTAGATATTTATATGTAGCATTGCATGGTTGTAACAAAAAACATTTCCTCTGAAATGTTCATCTGTCCACATGTTGAGTGATTCAGACAGGCCCTCTTGGGCCTCCTGTTATTGAAATGACAGAAAAGAATTTACTAAATAATTTTAAGAATACTACTAAGATTTTCAAAACCAGAGTGACACCACCATTTCTATATAAAATGTTTAAACTTTCTTAAATATGAGGTTCCAAAGACAAATACATGGTGGTTAATATTTTCATATAATTATTTGTTGAGGTGTAAAGATTGGTTTGATGCAACAGGGTCCTCCCTGACGGAGTGGTCTAAGGTGCAATCTCAAGATTACTTACCTCTCACTGCTTAGGTAATCAGTTTGAGTACCGCACGCTCCCAAATCTTTATGTGAGAAAGTTTGTCAGTTACTTACGGAAGGACGCTGGTTCTACTCAGTTTGACTCAGTCTGAGGTCTTCTTCCACCAGTAAAACTGGATATGCCATAATTATATAACCTAAAATATGTTGAAAATGGCATTAAACCCCATTCAAAAAAAATATGGTTTGGTGCATGGACATGACTGTTATTTTATTCCCACATTGCTGTGTGTCTTTTTAGCAGAGTTATGGCACTTTTTCGACTTAATTTTTAGGTTAAAGTTTTTTATCAGGTTAGATATCAGCACTTCTCTAATGTTGCATGGTAGTATATAGCCATGCTATCTCAGTTCTGAAACTGTTCAAATTGAACAAATTGTGTTATAGTCTTTGTATTGTCAAAAATGCACACTTAAACCTGCACCATACACTTATAATTGCATTTTTATTTGATCTTCACCAAACAATAGATATATTACAATCTCAAGACAAATTCATATATTGGTCAAAATGGATAATAATGTCGAAAATTGTATTATTTGAACTTGTGTGAACCCAAATACTGGCAGTTGGCATTGTATTCTCCCTACCTAAGCTGGCTCACTTGGGAGAGCAATTGATTTTACTCCATAGATTGTGAGTTTGAATCCCAGTCCGGCCTCTGTTATGATTGATACATGACGTTGCATCTCATTGTCATTTGCCTCACCGCTGGTTTAAGTGGGAAAGTTATCATTTACTTGCAGAGATAGGTGTGCTCAAGTACTGTATCCCAGGAAGAAGGGATTAGATTGTCTGTTAAATCCTCTGACACGACTATGTATAGTGTAATAATGTGGAGCACATGGTTTAGTGGTAGAGCACCGATCCCATGATTAGAGGGTTGTGGGTTCGATCCTCTGACACAGCTCTGACACAGCTATGTACAGTGTCCATGAACAAGACACTTTTCCGCATATACTTAATACTGGTTCTACCCAGGAAGTCTTCAAGCATGATTTGTCTAAGTTGTAAGAACTTGTTTTACAATCAAAGTAAAATAAATAAGTTTAAACTATAGTATAATAATAACTATAGTGTTCAAACAAACTGTCCACCACTATGACACATTATATCTTTAAATCAGCAAATGGACTTTCATATAACACAATAGAGAGTGTAATGTTGAATTTTAACTGCAACACAACTTAATTCCCTCTCTGTCGCACCTGATTAGCTCAGTCGTAAGTACATTCCAGTTAACCTTCAAAGATCCAAGGAGTACTTGGGCCTGTTGTGAAATATAAACAGTAATGGTGCACTTGAGTACTGGTTAACCTTCAATGATCCCAGGATTACTTGGGCATGTTATGAAATATAAACAGAAATGGTGCACTTGAGTACTGGTTTACCTTCAGAGATCCCAGGAGTACTTGGGCCTGTTGTGAAATATAAACAGTAATGGTGCACTTGAGTACTGGTTAGCCTTCAAAGATCCTAGGAATACTTTGGCCTATTGTCGAATATAAACAGTAATGTGTACTTGAGTACTGGTTAATCTTCAATGATCCCAGGAGTACTCTAGCCTGTTATGAAATATAAATAGTAATGGTGTACTTGAGTACTGGTCAGCCGTCAAAGATCCAAGGAGTACTTGGGCCTGTTGTGAAATATAAACAGTAATAGTGTAGTTGAGTACTGTTTAACCTTCAAAGATCCCAGGAGTACCTGAGCCTGTTTTGAAATATAAACAGTAATGGTGTACTTGAATGCTGGTTAACCTTCAAGGATCCCAGGAGTACTTTGGTCTGGTATGAAATACAAACAGTAATGGTGTACTTGAGTACTCGTTAATCTTCAAGGATCAAAGGAGTACTTGGGCCTGTTTTGAAATATAAACAGTAATGGTGCACTTGAGTGCTGGTTAACCTTCAAATATCCCAGGAGTACTTGAGCCTGTTATGAAATATAAACAGTAATGGTGTATTTGAGTGCTGGTTAACCTTCGAAGATTCCAGGAGTACTTTGGTCTGGTATGAAATACAAACAGTAATGGTGCACTTGAGTACTCGTTAATCTTCAAGACTCCAAGGAGTACTTGGGCCTGTTTTGAAATATAAACAGTAATGGTGCACTTGAGTGCTGGTTAACCTTCAAATATCCCAGGAGTACTTTGGCCTGTTGACTTGAGTGCTGCTAACCTTTAAAGATCCTAGGTTTTTTTTAGCATGTTATGAAATATAAACATAATGGTGTACTTGAGTACTGGTTAACCTTCAAAGATCCTAGGAGTACTTGAACCTGTTATGAAACATAAACAGTAATGGTGTCCTTTAGTATTGGTTAACCTTCCAGGATCATAGGAGTACTTGAACCTGTTATAAATTATAAAAAATAATGGTATGAAATACAAACAGTAATGGTGTACTTGAGCACTGGTTAACGTTCAAAGATCCTAGGAGACCTGTTATGAAACATAAAAATAAACATAAAAATTAATGGTGTTCTTAAGCACTGGTTAATTTTCAAAGATCCTAGGAGACCTGTTATAAAATATGAAACCTTCGAAGATTCCAGGAGTACTTGGGTCTGGTATGAAATACAAACAGTAACGGTGTCCTTGAGTACTGGTTAACCTTCAAGGATCATAGGAGTACTTGAACCTGTTATAAATTATAAAAAATAATGGTATGAAATACAAAGAGTAATGGTGTACTTGAGTGCTGGTTCACCTTCAAGGATCTCTTGAGTACTTGTGCCTGCTTTGAAATATAAACAGTAATGGTGTACTTGAGTACTGGTTAACTTTCAAATATCCCAGGAGTGCTTGGGCCTGTTATGAAGTATAAACAGTGATGGTGTACTTGAACTCTGGTTCAATTCAAAGATCCCAGGAGTACATGGGCCTGTTATGAAATATAAACAGTAACGGTGCTCTTGAGTACTGGTTAACCTTCAAGTATCCAAGGAGTATTTGAGCCTGTTATGAAATATAAACAGTAATGCTGCACTTGTACTTGTTTACCATCAAAGATCCCAGAAGTACTTGGGCCTGTTATGAAATGTAAACAGTAATGGTACTCTTGAGTACTGGTTAACCTTCAAGGATCCAAGGAATACTTGGGCTTGTTATGAACTATAAATAGTAGTGGTGCACTTGAGTACTGGTTAACCATCAAAGATCCCAGGAATATTTGGGCTTGTTATTGAATATAAGGAGTACTTGGGCTTGTTATGAAATATAAACAGTACTGGTGCACTTGAGTACTGGTTAACCATCAAAGATCCCAGGAGTGCATGGGCCTGTTATGAAATATAAACAGTAATTGTGTTCTTGAAAACTGGTTAATCTTCAAAGATCCCAACAGTACTCAGGTCTGTTTTGAAATATAAACAGTAATGGTGCACTTGAGTACTGGTGAACCATCAAAGATCCCAGAAGTACTTGGGCCTGTTATTAAATATAAACGGTAATGGTGCACTTGAGTACTGGTGAACCATCAAAGATCGCAGGAGAACTTGGGCCTGTTATGAAATATAAACAGTAATGTGTACTTGAGTACTGGTTAACCTTCAAAGAACCCAGGAGTACTTACTTGGGCCTGTTGTACATGAGTACTGGAACCCAGGAGTACTTTGACCTGTTATGAAATATAAACAGTAATGTATACTTGAGTACTGGTTAACCTTCAAAGAACCCAGGTGTACTTGGGCCTGTTATGAAATATAAACAGTAATGTATACTTGAGAACTGGTTAACCTTCAAAGATCCAAGGAGTACTTGGGCCTGTTATTAAATATAAATACAGTCAAACCTGTGTAAGCAGTCACCTCTATTAAGCAGCGACCTGTCTTAAGCAACTATACTTTCTGTTTCCTATGTCTATGCTTTCAGAGTAAATTAACCTGTATTAAGCAACCACCTGTCTTGAAAGGTCACTTTTGCTCATTCCCTTGATTGGCTGCTTAAGACAGGTTTGACTGTAATGCCAGTTAATTTAATTGAATGATGGGTAAAGGCCAGCAGCCTGATAACAATTTTTATAAAAAAAAAAGAAACAGTTCCTGAAAATTAAATAGGTCTTCATTTTTACATGGTAAGTTTTTACTGAATAAGTAGATTGTAACAGGTGTGGATGTTGTTGTCTGTTTCCCTTTTTATGCTCCCAAGGGTCAAAGTGTTTGAACTGTCTATCTGTCCGTCTACACACAAATGGGTATTTAAGTGTCTAAGGTTAGTAATTTTTTTGGACAGTTGAAAAAGACTTTAATATACATTTGTTAGAATGTCCATCCATCCGTCCTTCCATACATATGTACCGTGTGGACTCAACTAGTACAGTTTTCGTCCGATTCTAATCAAACTTGCTATACATCATCACTTGAACAAGGGCATATCATCAGGGTTTATGTCCACATTATTATTGAAGGAGTTAAGCCCCCTTTTCTGACTTAAAAAATTTTTTTCATATACAGATGTACATTGTGGCATCAAATCCACCTACAGTTTTCATCTGATTCTAATCAAACTTGTTATACACCTTCTCCTGACCAAGGGCGTATTGTCAGTGGGATTACCCATGTTCTTATAGGACACATTTCTTGTTTGTTCACCTTTTTTGTTTGTTCTTTTTTTTTTTCCTTTTTTGGGGGTGGGGAGATTTATGGGGGGAGGGGGTGGGGGGAGGGAAAGGGTGGGGTGGGGTGGGGGATTGAAGGGGGTGGGGTGGGGTGGGGGGAGGGAAGGGGTGGGGTTGGGCAAGGGGGGAGTGGATGGATGGGGTGAGTGTGGTTGGGAGAGTGTTGAAGGATGCTGGGTAAGGTGATAGGTGCTTTGAACAACATTGCTTAAAATATCTTGTTTGTACTTGATATATATATATATATACAAGGCTTGTATTGCAAAGTAAATGCAAACAATTACCACTCATATTTAAGTATTATTTTCACAGTAGCTTCAATCCACATCATACATCAGCAGTTGTAATATCTTTTCTATATATTACCGGTTTCACTGGAGAGTTTACCCTCCGTCTGTTTGTATTGAGTATGTCCTTCTGGCCATCCGTCTGAATAGGTTACTAAAAAAAGTATCCAAGTAAGGCTTGTGAAACTGTAGATATTGATAGAAGGCAATAAGTAATTAATGCAGGTCATTTTATTTTTTCATTCAGAGAAATAGGCAACAAAATTGACAAAAAGTGTCCAAGCTACATTTGTTTAACTTAAAGTGCAGTAAGGAGATTATGCAGGCCATTTTATTTTTTCAGTCTGACAAAAATTGTGATTGCCATGGCATCATAATTGGTAATCTGGTAAACCGTTGGGGGAATTGTGTATTACTTGTAATACTCCAGTGTCTTGATCATTTATGAAAATAACAGTAAACAATTGCACTGTCAAAACGCAAATTACTGCTGCTTAAATGTCATATGTTTTGGGTTAAATTAAGATTCTTGGCAAAAGTAATGTTTTCATCGTCAAACTTATTTAGCTTGTGATTGGGTTATCTGATCACTCGTTTTTGTCCATGAGTTAAAAGTAATGTTTTCATCATCAAACTTACTTAGCTTGTGATTGGGTTATCTGATCACTCATTTTTGTCCATGAGTTAAAAGTAATGTTTCCATCGTCAAACTTATTTAGCTTGTGATTGGGTTATCCACTTGTGTGGCATTTTTGTCCATGATTTAAATTTTGTGTGCTCTGACACTTCTTTTTTATTGTTTAACCATATTTATTAATTGCCCTCTTTACCAAGTTCTTGAACAGGCCTGATCGAATAACAAATGTTATGGCCCTTTGTTTTTGTATGATTGGGGTTAAAACCACCGTGAAAAAGTACTTGAATCTGAGTGAGTCATAATTGCCAGGATTTATATTCATTTATTTATGTTGCGTGTATGTTTATGTCAGCCCTTAATGTTTTTATGCATGCAACCCTTGTGACCTTTGTATATTATACATATATTTTAATGTGACGTCACAGTTAAAATATATATAAAGAGAAAGGTCACAAAGGTCACAGACATTGAAACAGGTAGACATGTGCAACATGAATAAATGCATATTAAAACTAGCAATTGTGACCATTGCATAAGATGCCTTGTATTGAAAGTACCAACAGGATGTTTTAAAATGCATATGTTGACCAAGGTACCTGTAGGTAGGTAGGTACTATAGGTATGTAGGTACACTTGTAGGTAGGTAGGTAGGTAGGTAGGTAGGTACTTTAGGTACATGTTAGTGTGTACGTAAAGTAGGTAGGTAGGTAGACCTGTCGGTAGGTACTATAGGTACATGTTGGTGTGTAGGTACAGTAGGTAGGTAGATCTGTAGGTCGGAAGGTACTTTAGGTACATGTTGTTGTGTAAGTACTATAGGTAGGTAGGTAGGTAGACCTGAAGGTAGGTAGGTAGGTAGGTAGGTACCATAGGTACATGTTGGTGTTTAAGTACAGTAGATTGGTAGGTAGGTAGGTACTATAGGTACATGTTGATATGTAGGTACTATAGGTAGGTAGGTAGACTTGTAGGTAGGTAGACCTGTACGTAGGTAGGTAGACCTGTAGGTAGGTAGAAGTGTAAGTAGGAAGGTAAACTTGTTGGTAGGTAAACCTGTAGTTAGATATATATAGACCTGTAGATAGGTAGACCTGTTAGTAGGTAGGTAAACCTATAAGTAGGTAGCCTGAAAGTAGGTAGACCTGTAATAGATAGGTATACCTGTAGGTTAGTAAATCTGTAGTTAAGTGGACCTGTAAGTAAGTAGGTATGGGTGGTTAGGCTGGCAGGCTTAGGTAGATAGTTGTGTAGAAAGGTGTACTTTAGGAAGGTGGAAGGATGGGTGGGTAGGTAGGTAGGTGGGTTGGTTAGGTAGGTTGAAAGTGAGTGGGTGTATAGGTAAGTTGGTACATTTTCTTGTCATCATAAATATATTGTTAATGTCTCAACTGATGTCCATTTATTGTTTTCCATATTGTTGATAGACTTGATGGAACCAGATGGTGAATGTGACACATGACATGAACAGGGACCAGATCGTTACTTTTAAAGATTTTCTGCTGAACCAGAATTGACACGTAGGTATGGGCAGTAAGTTTTCATCAGTATGCTTCTTGTTCAACTACCAAATTTCTTTCCACTGATTGAGAAAATATTCATATGTTCACTATATGCCCTCACCATTGGCAAAAGGTTACCACTGTCCGTCCATTTGAAATCTATCTTTCAGATTGTCCTTTTGAAATCAGATTAGTTTCCGATCATTAACTTTAGAAAGGGTCTATATATATTTATATATTGTTCCTTGTGTAGCTGTATAATTAGAGTGCTGGTTTAATATTTGTCAGGGTCCTCCGTGGCCGAGTGGTCTAAGGCGCCGTCTCAAGATCATTTACCTCTCACCGCTATGGTCGTAGGTTCGAGTCCCGCTCGCTCCAAAAACTTTATGTGAGAAAGTTTCCAGTTACTTGCGGAAGGACGGTGGTTCTACTCAGTCTGACTCAGTCTGAGGTCTTCCTCCACCAGTAAAACTGGATATGCCATATATAACCTGAAATGTGTTGAAAATGGCGTTAAACCCCATTCAAAAAAATAAAAAATAAAAAATAATTATAATAATATTTGTCAACGTCAAGTGAAATTTTACAGGAGTTGTGTCCACATTTTCAACTTAATATTTTGTAGAACAATGGTTTATTATCAACATATTGAAAGGTTCTCTATATTCAATTACAGTTTTATATGTAGCTTTATTATTATAAAACACAGCTCAGTTCGTTGATTTATAACTTTGGTAAAAAATTTAGGAGTTATGGCCTCTTTTTATCTTAATTTTTGGTAACATTTACCAGCAGTTGGTGAATCGGTTTCTTAAGACACATTTCTGTTGTCAAAATAAAATAAAGTAGATAAGTACGAAAATAAAAATCCAGTGTTTCATTTTTTTGTTCTACTGACCAGAAGGGATAATGCATCTGTTAGCAGCACCATAAAACCACTAGGCCAATAAGATTTTTATGTGCATTTGAAGAATGGGGTTGTTAAACTGACTATATGATGTAAAAAAGGATAGAATTTATTTATTTATCAGATAGGTCATTGATGCATAAAAATATTATAAAGTTATTTCATCATTAATTTACATCTACATAAAATGTGTTCCCCCCACCACCCCCTCGTTGACATGAACTCTCCTCCCCATACATTGATTTCAAATAAGAAAAAGGACTGTTACAATAACTTATGTACAACTGGTGTGTGATCACCTTTTGTCCGTCATACTAAACATCAAGGCATTGTTGTCACCAGTAACAATAGACCATCTATTAAGAGGTCATCTGTGTTAAGCAGCCAGTTCTGCTATTTCCCATAGGTGACTGCTTACTACAGGCTAGACAATATTGATTAAATCTTGTCTAGATTACTCCTTCTAACTCCCCAACAACAGAAAGTGGCTGCTATTCTTAGTAGGAAGTAGTTAACTCCCCAACAACAGAAAGTGGCTGCTATTCTTAGTAGGAAGTAGTTAACTCCCCAACAACAGAAAGTGGCTGCTATTCTTAGTGGGAAGTAGTTATTTGTAATCTAATTGCCTGGAGCTTATTGTTGCAATGTTCTGGTCCTATTGTCTTTCACTATAATAACAGTCCTTTTTTAATGATTTTATAATGACTCAATCCAGACTTCTTTTATATAAATTCCCAGTTTGTGGTGATTTTTGCTAGAAAGTATCAGTTACAAGTATTGTTCAGTATACCCTTCCTGAATTCTTACCAATTAACTTTGACAGAGTTATGGCCCTTATATTATGTTACAGTGTCTTTATAATAAAAAAAATGAGGTCAACTGATGTATTGCAGTATTTTAATGAAACTTCAAGCTTTGGTTAGTATTAGTCAAAGAACAAGAAATTCTTGTATTTTGTAAGAGTAATTAATGTCCTATTTTATACTTCATAGAGATTTTAGTAATTACTTTTTGTGACATGATTAAATAATTGATAATAAAATTGGTTATATTACAGGTGTGGGTGGCAAGTTTCGAGAAACCAAAGATGACATCATAGTCACTGTTTTCAAGTCAGACAACTCTAGTCCTTATTTGCAGTTTGGCTGTATCTCACTGAGGCTGTTTTATTGGAAAATACAAAAGTTATATAGAAAGGTAACTTATGTTAATATTATTTGGAAATCAAAGGGCAGTAGTACCTGGTGGAGGACCTGCCATCTTTTAAATAAAGACAGTTTCACAGCGCACACAAAGAATTGCCTCTCAATTCAGGTTGATCACATGACATTAAAATGACTTCCCATAGAAGATGAAAAAATTCAGGCAATAAAATGTTTGGGGTTGCTTGGAATAAATAGGGTAGGTCAGGTAACTGTAACCACCCATATATTTGGTTTTCGTCTATAAAATAAAAAATTGAAGAAAAAACAATATCATTTGTGATTTTCAAAATTTTCTACCAGTTTCGATCTAGACTATAACTGGTATTGTGATTTATAAAAAAAGTGTTAGCATATAAAACAATGTTTCTGCTATGTTCAAAGTGCCATTTTATTGGGAATAAATGAAAAGAATATTTCAGTCTTTATCTTCCATCTGTTAAATATCAAAATAACTTGGCAATGAAATCACAGCTGTTGTACTTCAGGGTGATGAACAGACTTGCTAACAAACGATCATTTAAGGTCTGTTTGCTAGTTCAGTACTTTACCAGTCACATGGAGTGTAAACAAGCAAATCAAACCTGATTACCGCTTCCAGTACTAATTACAGAATGTCGACACTTTCAGACAATGAACAGCTCGTCATTTATATTGTTTTTTATGATGGCCCCTTTTTCTGAATGACTCCCAGTTTTCATGTGAAGGGGCCTGGATGCCCCCACCTTTACTGCAATCCTAGATTGAACACTGTTCTGCTACTTTTTTTGTTTTGAGTATATCTTTTACAGTATATCTCCCAAATATATACGCCCGGGGGGCAATGTATTTTGCAAAATTTATTCAACTTTAAAACAAACATCCAGAGTTGCAAGTCCTTTTATTTTCCATAGAATTGGAAGGACAGGAAGACTTAATACATGATCAGTGCTGTAATTGTCTCACACATATGACCAGTGCTATCAGTAAGTGACTGTCCAGTGGCCACACATATGACCAGTGCTACCAGTAAGTGACTGTCCAGTGGCCACACATATGACCAGTGCTACCAGTAAGTGACTGTCCAGTGGCCACACATATGACCAGTGCTATCAGTAAGTGACTGTCCAGTGGCCACACATATGACCAGTGCTATCAGTAAGTGACTGTCCAGTGGCCACACATATGACCAGTGCTATCAGTAAGTGACTGTCCAGTGGCCACACATATGACCAGTGCTATCAGTAAGTGACTGTCCAGTGGCCACACATATGACCAGTGCTATCAGTAAGTGACTGTCCAGTGGCCACACATATGACCAGTGCTATCAGTAAGTGACTGTCCAGTGGCCACACATATGACCAGTGCTATCAGTAAGTGACTGTCCAGTGGCCACACATATGACCAGTGCTATCAGTAAGTGACTGTCCAGTGGCCACACATATGACCAGTGCTATCAGTAAGTGACTGTCCAGTGGCCACACATATGACCAGTGCTATCAGTAAGTGACTGTCCAGTGGCCACACATATGACCAGTGCTATCAGTAAGTGACTGTCCAGTGGCCACACATATGACCAGTGCTATCAGTAAGTGACTGTCCAGTGGCCACACATATGACCAGTGCTATCAGTAAGTGACTGTCCAGTGGCCACACATATGACCAGTGCTATCAGTAAGTGACTGTCCAGTGGCCACACATATGACCAGTGCTATCAGTAAGTGACTGTCCAGTGGCCACACATATGACCAGTGCTATCAGTAAGTGACTGTCCAGTGGCCACACATTGAAATGTTTATCTGCACCACCATTAGACATGTTTAAGATAACAAGATTGTTTCATAATTGGTATAAAATATATTAAGTACATTATCTTAAATTTGAATTACATCAAGTTTATCTTAAATGCAGGTACTCCATGGCAGAGTGGACTAAGATGTTGTCTCAGTATCACTTACTTTTCACCATTGAAGTTGTAAAATATGTAAGAATGTTAACCAGTTACTAGTGCAAAAATGCTAAATCTCAGCTTCGTTTTGTGGTCTTCCTCCAACAGTAAAAGTGGATGCCATGTTTAACTTGTAATGGGTTGAAACTCCATAAAACAAATTCTAAATCTATCATAAGTGCATTGTGAACATTATGTACCTCAGGGTGTCACACCACTACAGAAGTGCTTCCGGGTCGTAGGGGGCCTGAAATGAGTCCATAGTAGAATTGAAGTGTAGGTCTCATGGTCATATTTTTTATTGAAAATGCTGATAAGTGCAGATGTATATGTTTGTGAGCTAAAATAGTGGTGTTGTTGATAAATCAGAGTTATTTCTTTGTTGTATTTCAGGACTACTTTCCAAGAACTTGCAGTCAGGGATGTGGTGGTAATGCGGCGGAAGTGTCAGATGTGCAGTGTAAATTTTGACAGTGACATCAGCAATTTCAAATTTGTGGAAAAGTTAAACCTTAATGGTATCATTTTCTGTGGATAATTCTAAAGACATATAATTGCTGTACAAGGAAACGGGACCAGTATATGGATTGGAAGGTCTGGGAATTGGTCAGAGGCAGGACAATATTGACAATTTACTATAAGTTATATAGCGGGATTTTGTACAGGTGTGACACCTCAGGTCAAAAAACAGAATGATCCACCATTATAATCACATGGTCAGCTGTTTGAGTGGGAATTTTTCTACACAGCATCAACAAATAATTCCAATTTCGATAGAATGGAGAGCAATCCAATAGATGTTCAAATACTGCGAGACAATAGCCTGGAAGCCCTATCCAAATGGGCTGAGGTATGTATTCAGTCAGAGACTAACATGGCCAAGACTTTGGATTATTGATCATATTGCTAGAATTTTTCTGACACTCGGTTTCACAAAAATGTTAAACAATATTTTTAAGCCTCAAAACCCTGGTTCTGGTATGACTACATGTATAATTTTTTATTAGATATTCGTAACAGAAACAGGTCAAAGTTCAATTTCGTACAATTTATGAGAAAATAGTATATATCCTATAGTTGTCTCTCTATGGCATATGAACTACTGCACCTTGTATTTCAGTGTAATTCTGGTTTTCCATGGATTTATGCTACATGGTCCAGATAAGTAGGATGGGTACACAATCTAGCAAGACATGACACAGTATGCTTCTTGACATGGGGCGATCACTAGCTTCTTCTTGGCAGGAGAAATTTAAGGTAGGTTAAAAATCAGGGAAGTAATTATTCATAAGCAATAAATGAAAGGATTTTATTGCACTAACTTAACAATTTAATAATAGATCTATGCCTAGTTTATCAACCCATAGTATAAACATTGTCCTGATGTTGGGTGTATAAAAGGGTTATACTGGGCAAATTTTACAACATTGAAAAACTTGATATTTAAATAATACATGTGAAACTCATTCATTCGAATTCCGTGGGACCGTAAAAATAATTCGAAATATCCAAAATTCGATTTAACAGGAGTCTATTTTTGTGCAAATTTTTACCGTTACCCCACCCACTTCATAAATCGTTGAGAATATATGTGTACATGTAAATACCTCTATTTTTTGTTTTTTACTCAATATAACATGTTGTTGTTATATTTACACATGATATTAACTTTGTTTATATTGATGTGTACTGTGAATTTATCTTAAATCGTGGTAAATTCTACTGTTTACTTGCCTCATTTTCTTCTACGTAAACGTATAATGCGCATTGTTATCTGAATGTAGGCTAATTGTCTATTTGCCAAGTGTGCGAACATCGTAATTTTTAAAGTGTGATATAATAGATAAACAAACTATGTTTTCAATTTTATACTTTTTGTCTCGCCGCGACGAAGGAGAGACGAGATTTAGGTGTGCTTTTCCGTCAACGGCGGCTGCGACGTCAAACATTTATATTTAGCTCCAACGTTAAGTTTTCGTTTTTACACTATTTCTCAACAAGAACAAGTGCTAAGACACTCATACTTGGATCATAGTTACAACTAACACCCTGCATCACATAATATACTGCAGATGCTGAGTGTCACCTACATTTCATGGTCCATTGACATTGTTTGATGCCGAGTTTTGCATTTACCTCCAACGTTAAGTTTCATTTTTACACTATTTCTCAACAAGCACAAGACTAAGTGCTAGGACACTCATACTTGGATCATAGTTACAACTAACACCTTGCATCACACTATATACTGCGGATGCTGAGTGTGACCTACATTTCATGGTCCATTGACATTGTTTGATGCTGAATTTTGCATAAACCTCCAACATTAAGTTTTCATTTTTTTTTTTTTTTTTTTTTTTATAAATATGTTTTACAGAAATACTGGTTAAAGTTTTATGTGCAACTACCATGAAGTTCATATCTCAAAAATTACTTAATGTATTTAATCGAAACTTCACACAATACTTCCTACAATATTTCTTAGTCATTAAACCTACTACATTAACCAAGTAAGATAACTCTTGCATGAATATTATATTTTAATTTTTTTCTCTCTCATGTGTGTATTAATGGTCAAAGCGGACACGGCGAGACATATAATTCTGCGGAATGCTTGTTATTTACATGAATATCAAATATGCAACAAAGATATAAACACAGGTTGTATACAAGCAACTTTACAAATAAAACATATGACGGAAATATAGCACAAATGTCTACTAACACTTCATCACCCAAACAAGAAGCGGCATTGTTTGCCTAATTAGCATGTGTCTTGCCTGTGTTTGTATCATAACAATTAGATGGCGCAATTAACTTACCTGCCATGACAGACACATGAATTGATAAATTACAGCTATGGGATCAACAATTATCACCTTCGGCGGTTTGCCTTTCATCTTCATGCGGTGATAAAAATGGACCGAACAATGGATTCGAAATAGTGAATAATTCAAATTACTGGAATTTGGTATATCAGGAGTTAACTAATATAGAAATAGAAGGGGAAGAAACCGGACAAAATTCAAATTTGAGATAACAGGAATTTCGAAATATAAGAGTTTGAGTTGGGCGAGTTTCAACTGTACCATATTTCCCCATATACCATATTTCCCCATATACCATATTTCCCCATATATCATATTCCACCTTATACCATATTTCCCCATATACCATATTTCCACCATATACCATATTTCCCCATATACTGTTTTTCCCCATATACCTTAATAAATTATTTCCCCATATACCATATTCCACCATATACCATATTCCTCCTTATATCATATTTCCACCATATACCATATTTCCCCATATACCATATTTCCCCATATACGAGAGAAATTTTGCATTGTACCATCTATAAGATTCTATATAATAAGTCCCTAAAACAAAAACTTCTCTTTTATCTCATTCAATTTCTTTTTTATTAAATTAAATTGTGCTTTAAATTGTAAAATTGATACAGTTTTTCCTTGCCTCCCAGAGACCATAGGCCTAAGTTGCAGCCAAGTCTAATATTCATTACACTTAGTGCTGGTTCTTTCACATTCTGATTGAAATATAATAGGACATATAAACTATTTTCAAACTGACATAGATTTATTTTCAGTAAAAAATGCTTACCATAAAAGTCAATCTGATTCTGTCTTTTATTCTTCTCTACCCATTTCACCAGCAATATTGTTCAAATATTTACGTGTTATTCATTATTATATTGGAAGTATAAGGTAAAAATTAATAATTCATAAATCTAATGTTATGATGTCATGGTTTAAGCTAAGACAATCTGATTTACATCCCTTACAGTATGTTAAATTTATGGGTTGTAAATTTATGATTGAAGAAAAAATGGAAATTTTAGCTTGTAACATACATATAAAACATCTTCACTCAACATTTTAATGATTTGGATAAAAATCTTCAAATGCAACTATTTGGCACCAAGATAAAATTTGGATTTTTAGTGTGAAATGGTCTGGAATACACAAAGTATGAATTTATTGTACTTTCTAACCTAATATGAATTTTTTACTGAGCTGCCTTAATCATATTTACAGGTGTTTGACAAGCTGTTGTTGGATGCTAATTGGTCGATCCTGAATGCAGACATTTGGTTGTGGCTGTCATGTAGTTCATTCTTCCAACTACTCTTACTGTACTGTTTGCATTAGTATAAGTAAGCAGGCAGATCCAACAGGAGATTTTATAAGGTATGTTGTGATTTTATTAGCCTGTCCTTAAAAAAATTGTAGCTACTCAAATTTTTTTATTGACTTTCTAAGCGTTTTTCATGATTTCTGTCAATTTTTATTAAAAAATACTTCAAAAAAATTAAAATCTGGCAAAAATAAAATTAGCTACCTACCTACCCACATGAAAAATACTGGGTTGGAGCACAGCAAACGAACATTTTTTAAGGATGACCTTAGGTATGTTGTGATTTTATCAGGTATATTGTGAATTTATTAGGTATGTTGTGTAATTTTATCAGGCATGTTGTTTGTTGTGATTTTATTAGGTATGTTGTGATTTTATCAGGTATGTTGTTATTTTATCAGATATGTTGCAAGTTTATTAGGTGTGTTGTGATTTTATCATGTATATTGTGATTTTATCAGGTATATTGTGAATTTATTAGATGTGTAGTGATTTTATCATGTATGTTGTGATTTTATCAGGTTTGTAGTGATGTTATCAGGTATGTTGCTTTTTTGTATAGACATACATCAAATGTTAATGTCCATGCAAATATTAACTACTTTACTGTACTATTAATGCCAGTTATAACAGTAAACTGTGAAATAAAAAAATCATTGAGCAACATTTGTTTTAAATGTTTTACTACATAAAGGATGGATTGGGTTTTATTCAAGTATTGTTTCTTTGGTGTCCGCACAATCGCAGAATCACTAGTAGCTTAATATAACTCTCAGACTATCTATACTCCTGATGTCATTGTGATGCCTGTGACCTGGAGAATAATGTGTGAACACATAGAGTCAATAGTCAAATAATCTGGGTGGAAGTACAGTGGATGTACATGTAGTGTTGGCTGCTCATGCCAGAGGTCAGTTGTTCATGATTAGTCACAATTTGATGACCTCTCTAAAAAGAACACTCAGTTCTGGTTCTTCCCAGGGAATAGACTGGCGACTATCCGGAATAGCCCTGAGCCTTCTTTCTAGTTGTGGCAAAATTAATTGGTATCAATTAATAGTCAAATTTCATTAAAAGGCATAAAGGCAAGGCTGGTTCTGCTGAGGCAGTGTTACATTGATGTGCCGAACCTAATGAACTTGTAGCAACAGTATTTTCTTTAGTATTTTGTTTATCCTGCTGCTGAGGTTTCAATAACAATATCTTGGACAACTGTTTTGAAGGAAGAAATCCAAGTAGTCTGAATTAAGGTTTACTGGTCAAATAAACTTACAGTAGTAGGTTTAATAGGTCAACTCTTTATTATGTCAAATGTTAATGCATGATGTTAGGATATATATTACAGACATTCTTTACAAAGTACTGTCGGTTCAGTTGGCTCAGTCGGTAGCTTGTGACTAGCAGTTGATTGGTCATGATATTGAATCCCTGCCTGATCACAATCTCCATGATGATTGATATTATGCTATGGTTTAACTAAAAAATATGTATCTGCTATACAAGGTATGTCTCAAATGCAATAGGACTACCCTGTCATTTTTGTGTTTAGGGCGTTACATGCAAACCAATGGTATCAATGGATAGTTCAACACATCTTTTATTGTCATAAATCATCAAATCAATTTTCAGTCATCGTGAGTTCAGAAGTATGGGGGACTTTGAAATTAGATGCCATTTATAAAAACAACAATGCCTTGGAAAGCAGACAACTTCCTCAATATCGTGCCAAATGTTATAAAATAAAATAACATTGGATATAATTTCAGATCATGTACGAATGTCGTTTAAAAATTCGACATTATCGATAAACATTTGAATATTATGTGCACCTTCGAAATAACAAGTGCGAACTTGAATAGTTAAAAAAAAAAAGAGTTGAAACTTGGAGTGTGGTAAAATTTTGTATTGGGTGTAATATGTCCCCACAAGATACTCTGAAGTTTATTTCAAACAACTCTTTAACAGAAAGCATATCCTGCAGTCTTATCTATTGGTGGTACAAATGGGTTTCCAATGTTAAAAAAAAAGTAACTGACCATCAGCAATCTGGACGACCGATATCTAGTGTGGTTTTCCTGGGATTCAAGTCAGATCTTGGTGAAAAGTGCTTTCAGTACCTCCGGGCATGTGCCTGAGTGTACATTCTGTGGTTAGGATCTATGAATCATCATAGTATCTTAACATGTACCAGAAGTGAGTGCAGTACCACAAAAATTGTGATTTGCACAGCGGTTCATAGTTGGAAAAAAGAATGACTTTCATTTGAATGTCAACTTGACTCTGCACAAATAACGTCAAACTCCAGCTTACTTTGTCATATATACATTTTGACTTGTCAAAATTAATGTTAAATGGTGGTGTACGATATTGAAATTATGCATACCGGGTACTTATAGTATAAATATTGAAAAGTATTCATGTCAAGTTTTGTTTGGATTGAAACACTAAAAGACATATTTCTAAATGCGTCCTATTACTTTTGGGACATACCTCATACAATGTTACATACATGCCATTGTTGTGATCTGGAGGTCAAGATTATAACTGGGTAATTATGTGATTCGTTTTCAGGCATTACTTACCTGTATTGAAAGGTTATCTGCCTCACTATCTATGAGAGTGTCCAGAAAGCAACCAAGTGCATTGTGGGAAAAGAATATCCAGCACCTATGGTTAACCATGCAGACGCGAGAAACATTTGTATGGATAGGATGAAACAAATCCACAAAATATTTATTCTACATAGATCAAAAGGTACTATTGTTTTTATATCACAATACGAGGGATGGTCATTGTCTAGGTGGACGATTGTTAAAATATTGCATAATATGTCAAATCGAAAAACTCTATGTGCACGGGTAGATTAGACCTTAGCAGATGATAACTTTTAAAATCGGACAATGCGTTGTACCAAAATCGGTCACTTACACATTGCATGTATACATGGTGATATGGACTCAACATATGAAGAACAGTGTGCCGTAATAAGATTTCTTCTTGAAGAAGGGCAAAAACCGGTTTTTATTTTGAATTAACTTCAAAATAGGTTTAGGGATTCATGTATGTCATGTTGCGCATTTTATTCTTGGGTAGCTCATTTTCTTGATGGTAGAAATGACGTTAGCAATACGATGTAGCAGGGGGCGTCCAGCTTGCATAGTGACCCCACAAATGGTAAAAAGTGTTGAATCTTATATCATGAAAAATCATAAGCCACTTTGCAAGAAGTTGCTAATAGATTTAGCATCTCAAAGGGATCGGTATTTAAGATTGTACGGGACAACCATGGTAGGTAAGATGGGTGCCAAAACAGTTGTCAGCAGTCCAAAAATTGGTTCGCAAGGCCACTTCTTAAAACCTTCTGGCTCATTATAAGAGACATGGAGATGGATTTCTGCACCATATTGTGACATGGGACGAAACATGAATTCATTACTCTGAGACTGAATCCACGGTGCAGTCCAAACAATGGATACAAGCTGGTTCCCCGCCCCCAAAGAAATTCAAACAGTCACCTTCTGCTGGAAAAGTTATGGCCATCATTTTCTGGGATTATAAAGGCCTTTGATTGACACATTATCTTCCAATAGGTCGCAATCAGCTGCTGCAAATTATTATTCTGATGTAGTTTTACCAAAATTGAAAGCAAATTTGTATAAACTGAGGCCTAGACTCAGAATGAAGAATGTTGTTTTTCAGCACGACATACCGCCACCAAAACAAAGGACTTGTTGAAGACCTACACATGGGAAACTCCACACCATTCTCCCTACAGTCCTGACCTTGCTCCCAGTGACTTTTATTTGTTTCCAGATTTAAAAAAAATTCTTGTTGGGAACAAATATGCCAAGAGAGGGGCATTGATTGGGACTGTAAATCAGTACCTTTGACATAGGCCTAAATGTTGGTTCACTGCGGGAATCATGAAACTCCCACACTGCTGGAACAATTGTATAATGAAAGAAGGAGAATACTTTGAGAAGGAGTAAAATCGAAATTTAAAAAATAATGAGCCACAAATCAGCACTGAGGGTTGTCCACCTAGATAATGGCCATTCCTCGTATATGAAGAATCATGTATAAAAAATTAAAAATGTTAGGATATTAGGTTTTTCAATAGTTAATAACCGGTTGGTTTTTGCTGGGCCTGGCCAGTGCAGCCAGTAATGCATCTATTAATTCAGGTGGGTTTGAATCCAAACCCAGCTGCAGTCTCTATGATGATTGGTCATGAACTTTATTCTACAGCCATGAGTTTCTTACCTCTTAATATGTGGGTAAGTAGTCGTGCTGGTTAACTACCTTAAGAATAAAAAAAAAAAATGATTAGGTGTGCTGACCACTGTTAACTGAAATACTACCAATAAAAAAACAAACCCAAACAAACAAATTGTTATTTGAAAAAAAATTGTTATATAGAATGCTAGGGTCAAAACGGTCCCTAAAATGGTTTATATTAAGAAATTTACAAATTTACTAAGGTCACTTTAGCTAGTACAGCATCATCAGGCTCTCTTGAACCTTTTGTGTTTGTTTAGAAATAAAAGTAAAAAAGTATCAACTATGTGTGTAACATATTTATTTATTTTCCTAGGCACAGCTGTGAGTCCACTTTAGTGCCATAACCATGGGTTGCAGATAAGTAAGTAAACAAGTAAGTTTTATAACATTCTGTCCAGAGGAGGTAGATGTTCTTTAGGATAAGGGAACACTGCATTAACTCCTTTGTCTATTTTTCTTTCTTCTTTAAAATGTCAGCTTCAGCTGAGCAACGTGTAGCCGAGATAGTTCTCTTTCATTGTTTCATGTTTAATTCTGTAATTTTGAAGTTCAATAGCTAAACTCTAACTTTGATAAAGAGTGCACACTTTCAAAGGTCATTACTGTCAAAGAATCTAAAATGTATCTTTTCAAACTTTTAAAAATATTTTATTGGGGGAGGGTTTGGGGAATAAAATGGAATGATTTTTTTTAAAAATTAATACAAAATTTAATAAAAAAGTAATCAAACGTGCATGATTTGGTAATGTAAATTGGCCAGACAAAAACAATATTTCAATTAAAGTAGAGAAATTAAAGTTTAATCAAAATTATAAAAATACATAATGGGTAAATACTACTAGACATTAAAGTCGTCATTCAGACTTTGATGAAACAAATTCTGCAATGTGACACCATGCAATTGATTATTTATGTCTCGAAATACTTTGCAATTTGGTCTGAACTGGGCACGGAAGTCCATTTTTGCATGCTTAAATGTATTCATGTGAAAATACAGAATCGATGCATAATATATGGGCTCGGGTTGAACATTTTTAACAGGTATTTTTGATTGTTGGTTAAAAAAAATCTAAAGTTATTGAAATGACTAGCTTCCTTTGTCTTGAGAGGTCAGGGAGGGTGTTCCAAACAGGGTCAACCATTTAGAAATTTCCAAAAATTAAAAATTCTCGAGAACTAATTTATAGTAGACATTTACATTTACAATTTTTATGGGAATTTAAGATTAGGCATAGCCTCTTGTGTCCCATTCTTCATAATTTCAATCCAGTGGCAATCTTCTGTGTTTGAAAGTGCCGACTGAATTGGATGCGATCACATCAGGGGGAGGTCATTCCAACTGTTGATGACGCGACTCCAGTTGTCTTGTTGGACATGATTTAACTCTAACAAAACCATGCTGTCCAATATTTTTCAAATTGTCATTATTTTGATGAAGAGTAACTGATCCTTGATTATTGGTTCAAAGACTACAAACAACACTTGTCAAATTTGTAGGTCTAAAATCTTTTCAATCTGGCATGTCTTACTTTTTCAGTGGCTATGTTCCATGCTTGAACAGATTTTGAAGTCATATTGGGTCTACTATTATATTTGCTTTTTTTCACATTTTATACAAGTTGTATAGGCTTTCCCCCTTCATTAATTTTACAACTTTAGAAGATTTGACATCGATATGGTAAATAGATTAGAAAACTTGCCGACTGAGACTACATCTCGTACAATATTCAAGTCAGTTTGCTGAAAAATGGCAATTGAATGTCAATAAGGGGCCAGGTTGGTTCATTAAGAATGAATTTCTATAAAAGGCCAGGAAAGGCCCAATAAAGTTAATATTTAGATTTTCAAAGGTCTTCTCTATAGTCTGTTGGTCAAATTTGTTTATACTTAATCATTCTATAAGTAAGTATTTCTGTGAAGTTTTTTCCAAGTCCAAATGCAAGGTTACAGGGCCCTGTCAGGAACAGAAATTTTGCATTTTCTCGTACATTTATGCAATGATTAGCTCAGTAGCACATCTGACTCGGTACATGGATCTTAAGTTCAAATCCCTGTCCAGCCAGTCTGTGTTATGATATATGACATTCCATTTCATTGTCATTTGTTTCGTTGCTGATTTAAGTGGGAAAGTTCTCAGTTACTTGCAGAGTTTGGTGTGCTGGAGTACTGGTTGCTGTAAATACACACGTAAATCAATGGCTTTGAAAGGACAAACATTTATGCTTTAATTCTTTTTTAGTTTGAGATCTGAAAGCTATGTCTGTTTATAGCAAATTCAGGTGAATTAAATGAGAAGGATTTAGTTTACTAATTTATTTTGGCTTGATGGTGATAACTAAATCTAAGACCTTAACTGAATCCATCTCACCTCTGATTCGTTAAGCAACAGTCTACACTTTCCTGTAGAAGTATACTTTTATATAGAATACTTGAATCATTATCAGATGAATCAGTATACAACCTGATATCAGACACATCGGCCTCAGTATACACTTTCCTGTAGAACTATACTTTCATATAGAATACTTGAATCATCATCAGGTGAATCAGTATATGACCCGATATCAGACACATTGGCCTTCTACACTTTCCTGTAGAAGTATACTTTCATATAGAATACTTGAATCATTATCAGATCAATCAGTATATAACCCGATATCAGACACATTGGCCTCGGTCTACATTTCCCTGTAGAAGTATATTTTCATATAGAATATTTGAATCATCATCAGATGAATCTGTATATGACCTGATATCAGACACATCGGCCTCAGTCTACACTTTCCTAAAGAAGTATACTTTCATATAGAAAATTTGAATCATCATCAGATGAATCAGTATATGACCTGATATCAGACACATCGGCCTCAGTCTCTGTACACTTTTCTGTAGAAGTATACTTTCATATAGAAGACTTGAATCATTATCAGATGAATCGGTATATGACTCGATATCAGACACATAAGCCTCAGTCTACACTTTCCTGTAGAAGTATACTTTCATATAGAATACTTGAATCATTATCAGATGAATCAGTATATGACTCGATATCAGACACATCAGCCTCAGTCTACACTTTCCTGTAGAAGTATACTTTCATATAGAATACTTGAATCATTATCAGATGAATCAGTATATGACCTGATATCAGACACATCGGCCTCAGTCTACACTTTCCTGTAGAAGTATACTTTCATATAGAATACTTGAATCATTATCAGATGAATCAGTATATGACTCGATATCAGACACATCAGCCTCAGTCTACACTTTCCTGTAAAAGTATACTTTCATATAGAATACTTGAATCATTATCAGATTAATCAGTATATGACTCGATATCAGACACATCAGCCTCAGTCTACACTTTCCTGTAGAAGTATACTTTCATATAGAATACTTGAATCATTATCAGATGAATCAGTATATGACTCGATATCAGACACATCGGCCTCAGTATACACTTTCCTGTAGAAGTATACTTTCATATAGAATATTTGAATCATTATCAGATGAATCAGTATATGACCTGTGAATCAGTATATGACCGGATATCAGACACATAGGCCTCAGTCTACACTTTCCTGTAGAAGTATACTTTCATATAGAATTTTTTAATTATCATCAGATGAATCAGTATATGACCCGATATCATACACATAGGCCTCGGTCTACACTTTCCTGTAGAAGTATACTTTCATATAGAATATTTGAATCATTATCAGATGAATCAGTATATGACCTGTGAATCAGTATATGACCAGATATCAGACACATAGGCCTCAGTCTACACTTTCCTGTAGAAGTATACTTTCATAAAGAATTTTTTAATTATCATCAGATGAATCAGTATATGACCTGATATCATACACATAGGCCTCGGTCTACACTTTCCTGTAGAAGTATACTTTCATATAGAATATTTGAATCATTATCAGATGAATCAGTATATGACCTGTGAATCAGTATATGACCGGATATCAGACACATAGGCCTCTGTCTACACTTTCCTGTAGAAGTATACTTTCATATTGAATACTTGAATCATTATCAGATGAATCAGTATATAACCTGATATCAGACACATTGGCCTGGGTCTACACGTCCCTGTAGAAGTATATTTTCATATAGAATATTTGAATCATCATCAGATGAATCAGTATATGACCCGATATCAGACACATTGGCCTCAGTCTACACTTTCCTATAGAAGTATACTTTCATATAGAAAGAATACTTGAATCATTATTAGGTGAATCAGTATACAACCTGATATCAGACACATCGGCCTCAGTCTGCATTTTCCTGTAGAAGTATACTTTCATATAGAAGACTTGAATCATTATCAGATGAATCGGTATATGACCCGATATCAGACACATCGGCCTCAGTCTACACTTTCCTGTAGGGGTATACTTTAAAATAGAATACTTGAATCATTATCAGATGAATCAGTATATGACCTGATATCACACACATAGGCCTCAGTCTACACTTTCCTGTAGAAATATACTTTAAAATGAATCAGTATATGACCCGATATCAGACACATCGTCCTCAGTCTACACTTTCCTAAAGAAATATACTTTCATATAGAATATTTGAATCATTATCAGATAAATCTGTATATGACCTGATATCAGACACATCGGCTTCAGTCTACACTTTCCTAAAGAAGTATACTTTCATATAGAATACTTGAATCATTATCAGATGAATCAGTATATGACCCGATATCAGACACATCGGCCTCAGTCTACACTTTCCTCTAGAAGTATACTTTCATATAGAATACTTGAATCATTATCAGATGAATCAGTATACAACCTGATATCAGACACATCGGCCTCAGTATACACTTTCCTGTAGAACTATACTTTCATATAGAATACTTGAATCATCATCAGGTGAATCAGTTTATGACCCGATATCAGACACATTGGCCTTCTACACTTTCCTGTAGAAGTGTACTTTCATATAGAATACTTGAATCATTATCAGATCAATCAGTATATAACCTGATATCAGACACATCGGCCTCAGTCTACACTTTCCTAAAGAAGTATACTTTCATATAGAATATTTGAATCATCATCAGATGAATCAGTATATGACCTGATATCAGACACATCGGCCTCAGTCTCTGTACACTTTCCTGTAGAAGTATACTTTCATATAGAATACTTGAATCATTATCAGATGAATCAGTATATGACTCGATATCAGACACATCAGCCTCAGTCTTCACTTTCCTGTAGAAGTATACTTTCATATAGAATAATTGAATCATTATCAAATGAATCAGTATATGACTCGATATCAGACACATCGGCCTCAGTCTACACTTTCCTGTAGAAGTATACTTTCATATAGAATACTTGAATCATTATCAGATGAATCAGTATATGACCCGTTATCAGACATATCGGCCTCAGTCTACACTTTCCTGTAGGGGTATACTTTCATATAGAATACTTGAATCATTATCAGATGAATCAGTATATGACCCGATATCAGACACATAGGCCTCAGTCTACACTTTCCTGTAGAAGTATACTTTCATATAGAATACTTGAATCATTATCAGATGAATCAGTATATGACCTGATATCAGATACATAAGCCTCAGTCTACACTTTCCTGTAGAAGTATACTTTCATATAGAATACTTGAATCATTATCAGGTGAATCAGTATATGACTCGATATCAAACACATCGGCCTCAGTCTACACTTTCCTGTAGAACTATACTTTCATATAGAATACTTGAATCATTATCAGATGAATCAGTATATGACCCGATATCAGACACATAGGCCTCAGTCTACACTTTCCTGTAGAAGTATACTTTCATATAGAATACTTGAATCATTATCAGATGAATCAGTATATGACCTGATATCAGATACATAAGCCTCAGTCTACACTTTCCTGTAGAAGTATACTACTTGAATCATTATCAGGTGAATCAGTATATGACTCGATAACAAACACATCGGCCTCAGTCTACACTTTCCTGTAGAACTATACTTTCATATAGAATACTTGAATCATTATCAGATGAATCAGTATATGACTCGATATCAGACACATCAGCCTCAGTCTGCACTTTCCTGTAGAAGTATACTTTCATATAGAAGACTTGAATCATTATCAGATGAATCAGTATATGACCCGATATCAGACACATCAGCCTCAGTCTACACTTTCCTGTAGAAGTATACTTTCATATAGAACACTTGAATCATTATCAGATGAATCAGTATACAACCTGATATCAGACACATAGGCCTCAGTCTACACTTTCCTTTAGAAGTATACTTTCATATAGAATACTTGAATCATTATCAGATGAATCAGTATATGACCTGATATCAGACACATAGGCCTGGGTCTACACTTTCCTGTTGAAGTATTCTTTCATATAGAAACTTGAATCATTATCAGGCATATATTAAAATTAAGTGTGTTTGCCCTTTACCTACCGACGCGATTTTTTTGCCCCAACTCAAAATATTTATATTGCCATTTCAGTAAAAATAAAAAAATTTATTTTGCGTTTGGTTTATTTGCGACTCCTTTCCGCTCTTTATTTCCATTTCTTGTGAATTTATATCCATTGAGTCAATAGACTTTGAGCGCGGTTAATTGGGCGCATATGTGCTCAGTTCTCCCTAAGCGTCTATCGATGTTTTAATGAAGATGGCGAATTGGGATAGACAACTCGCCGAATATGTAACGTCTTCCATAACAGTGATTCTCACGGACAGTAATGAGAACAATTCTAAGCAGGTTGTCCGAAATGCTATTAGAAAAGTAGACATTGAAAACTCGTGGTATGACCTGTTTGAAATAGTCACTGACCATCTTGGTGACAGTGACATTTCAGATCAAGTTTACAAAGATTTCGAGAAAGTTTCGACGATTTCTGTGTCTTCTAACCAACATGATATTTCTCAATTCTACCCAGACTCCTATGATTAAACAAATGAACTGACGGATTTTGATAAATCTTTAAAATATGTTACAATCAAACTTAAAAGTCATACTCCAAACCGTGCACCAGAGGCACAGACTGGAGCAGCCAATGCCTTCAGCATATTGATGGCAACAGAAACAAAACAGCCAAAAAAATCCCTGTGGAGAAGCAGACTTTTTTTCTGGTAAGATTAATATAAAAATATGTAAGCCTGTATTTATAAAAAAAATATACTGCAAAATCATTTTGTTGTTGTTTAGTCAACCAGTTAGTGTCATTTTTCTACTGCTTACAGAATTCTCGTGCTGTGAAATTTTGTATAAAATATCAGGATTAATTTTCATAAATGTAAGAAATATATAGCACAAAAGTATTTTATTTAAACAAAATTGAACCTGTGACAGCCTGAACCTCTGACAGCCTGAACCTCTGACAGCCTAGACTCTTTGACTTTCAGTCACTTGACGCTGATAAGCAAATTGATGAGGGCGGACAAAATCCCACTTTGATTTTGTTAAATAGAATTTTTAGAATTAAAGAAATTTAACAGAAATTAATAAATAACAATTTCTTAGATAATACGGTAATTATCAATTTTTAAACAAATGAAGTGAAAACTTGGATATAATTGAAAAATATCAATGGGTTGAGGTGCCTAGGGGGTTGTCCGCCTTCAATGGAGGAATTTAGCAGTTGGGATTGTGTCTGTGGTGGGGGTGGGGGGGGGGGGGATTATGGAACTTGTAACTTATTTCACACCCGGCATATTAATAAATTGTATTCTGAAAGCATTTATGTCAAAGATAAAAACAACATATTGTTTGAGGACTGTTTAGAAATATTGATATATTCATTTACTGTGGTGTGGTTAAGTCAAGAGAAAAAAGCATGTTATAATGATTAAAACCAACTGCAAAAGTGCTTACATAAGTAACCATAAGCATATACTTGCAATCTAAGCGTCCTGTAAGTATAAATTAAAGCATTTAATTATGTTTCGGAGGTAACCGATTAAAAATAATAATATTACGGAAAAAAATATAATTATTTACCTACCTACCTACCCAGAGCAAAAATAAATGAGTAGGTAAAGGTCTCACTGAACAATTACCTCCCTTGCATGACGGTAGCAAGATTATTACGCCCAAGAAATTAGAGCTGTGTAAAGCGGTTAGGTAATTTTTTTTTTAAAAATGCATAAAATGTCATATTTCTTTGTGCATATGGGAACATTGGAACATTTTCATGATTTCTGCAAAGTTTGGGTGACCCTGGGAACTGTTTGATGATGCTATAACAGTTTAAAGATGCGTAGTGATACACTGCAACAAATGGGCAGAATTGTCAAAAATGAAGGGGTGCCATCAAACCATCGAAATTGTGAAAAAAGCAACCTGGTCAACCCCATGTTTTTTTCTGCATATTTGGACCAACAGAGGACTATATATGGGAATAAGGCACTTTTAGAACCATTGGTAATGTATCCAGTGTTCTAGAAGTGCATGTCTCTATATGTAGAACAGTACAAAATTAATTGGTGTGTGAGATGTAAAGGGCAAACACACTTATTTTTAATATAAGCCTCAGATGAATCGGTATATGACCTGATATCAGACACATAGGCCTCAGTCTACATTTTACTGTAGAAGTATACTTTCATATAGAATACTTGAATCATTATCAGATGAATCAGTATATGACCTGATGGATGCAATAAGGTCATTTACACCTGCAATATTTTTATATTCTTAAAAAAATCATTCTTACACAATGAAACTGTTTTACATCTTCCGACTGAAATAAAATTCAACTCGAACCAGTGAGTTGTATTTTGCTCAAGTTGTTGACGGATAAGAACATCTTTCAATACTTCTTTGACACTACTAGTAGAAGGTCCAGGAGGTGTCATTTTTACATTTACAGTCTAGTTATTTATCTCTCACTTTAAGTGGAAAGTAATCAATTACTTGGTGTGCTCGAGTACTGGTTAATCTTCCAGGATCCCAGGAAAGAAAGGTTAGGTTTATTTAATTGTTCATCGATTCTCGATGGCATAAAAATGACACTAAATATTTAAACAATCAATCTATTGAATTTAACATGTCTTGTATAATTAATGTCTAAGTTGTGGTCCTTGAATTGTAAAACAATAGTTTGTTATGGGACGGTCTATTATGACAGGCCCGATTTGCTCAGTCGGTAACGCATCTGACTATCAATAAAGGGTCTCTGTGATGATTGATATACGACATTGTGTCTTATTATCATTCGCCTCTCACTGCTGATTCAAGTTGAAAAGTTATCAGTTACTTGTGGAGATGGGGTGTGCTCGAGTACTGGTTAACCTTTCAGGATCACAGGAAACAGTGGTTAGGTTAACTAATCGTCTGTTAGCCCTCGAATGATGCTAAAAATTTAATAAATAAATACTGTTATTATGCCACAGGTGAGAAATGTAAGGCCATTTTTCATTAAACTGTTTCTTTGTTTCTTAAATTATATTCTTGCTATAGCATGTTATTAATATTTGTAACTACAGGTTGCTTACTCATGGTATTGGTATGAAACAGTCCGTTTTAGGATGGAATATTTTTACACAGTTAACTTCCAAGTGAGTAACAAAGATATCTGTTTGTTCAGAAGGGGCAGTGTCCTTTAGGATAAGAGTGTACTGTATTAACCTCCTTACTCTTTCTCACCCAATGTTTCTTTCTCTATATACTTGTTAAAGTTTTGCAAGGCTTTATCTCAATCGCCATTGCATTGAAACAAGTCTTCCCAGTCATCAAACCTATTGTAATACTAGTGACTAAGTAGGATAAATGCTTTCTTGAATAGAATAACTTTAAAGTTTTATATCTCGGCAGCAACTGCATGTATTTGATTGAAAAATCATACAAGGTTTTGCAAAACCTACTCAATTTAGTGAGATGACTCTTGTTTACTTGGATAAGTCGTCGATCTCAATTTCGACGAATGATTCGAAAAGTCAAAAATGCAATCTTGCTCTTTGTTTTCAATCTCGGCATACTCTTGAAATTAAATCCCTCGTACACTTTGACAGAAGCCTCCTAGCTGAGATGCCCATTGCAGATGTTAATATTTTAATCTCATCTGAGGAGGAAAATCCCAAGGCTACCCCTAAAAAGTTCTGGTCTTGCATTAATAGCCTAAGGAATGGACATAATAACATGTACCTTGGAGGAAATGGTATCGTGATGACTGATCTCACTTACATGTGTAAGGTGTTATGCTCTGAAACATCTTGTTAGTGATATAATAAAGCACAGACAAACGACATACTTGTTGACTCGGTTTAAAAAGCAAATATTCTTGTGAAACCCATTTAGTTCAATTCTTTCACGACATGGCACTAAATCTGGACCGTCCTTCTGCAAGTAAATGGAAACTTTCTCATGCAAAGGGACCATTTGGAAGAGAGAGAAAAAGAAAGCTGTGAAATCAGTATAGTTTACATGTAATTATTTTACCACGATCGCATTTAAGGTGTCAAATTAGTTGATGCTGGATCCTGGATGATAGCATGAGAACTTTATCTCAGCCATATAGTGAAATAAAACTATATCTGGCCCCAGGAAAGATGCAGATATCCATTAATATTTGGTATGCAAGAAATACAAATACAGAAATGTTGCATAATAAATATTCTCACATTTAATTCCTTGATAAAATACAAATGTAATCCAAAACTTATAATAAAAAATAAACATAATATTCATACATATGTTTTGGACAAAATTGTGACATAGTTGTTTACATTTAATACTAAAACTTTCATTGCATTTTTCCTAAGTGCACTTAATTTCTAAACATTCACTGTTGTCATTTTAAAGTTACATTACCAAGTTACAGTCATACCTGTCTTAAGCAGCCAGTCAAGGGAAGGAGCAAAAATAGCAAATGGCTGCTTAAAACAAGTGACTGCTCAATAGAGATGACGGAAAACACAGGTTTGATTTTAAAACATTCATTGCTGTCACTGCCAAATTATTTTATTGAAGTGCTAAATATAAAAAATCATTTTTTATCATTTAAAAGTTACATTACACAATTACATTATGTTGTATTGTTTTTTCAGAATGAGTGGATACAGACCTGATGCCCATGAAGATAACATCAGGGAGGTTTTGACTTCCAGAAATAATCTACTACAATGTGTACTCCTGACAACTTGGATCATGTTTAAACTAAAATAATGTACAAGAAATTGACCCCTCGGTTACATTTTGTGTCAAATTAATAAAACTTTAGGCCAGTATTAAATATGAAATGTATTTACCGCAAAATGATTGTTAAAAAAGTTTATTTCAGAGATAACATTTATTTCTGATACATGTATATTTCTTTATAAAAATGTCCTTAATTACTATGGACTCAAATAAATTCTATCTCTATTTATGACAAATTAATACTAATTCTGGAAATTTTGATATTTTCTATCTTCATCAACAACCAAATTGATCACTTGAGACAGCTATAAAATAATGTAGGCAGTTTTGAGTGGATAGGCTTTTGGCTTCTCACGACAGGTCACAGGTTTGATCCACACCGGCCTCTATGATCCTCATAAATGAAACCCAGTACTTGCTCTATTGAAAATATAACTCGAGGGTAATTCCCAAAACTCTGAAGAAAGTCGCAATCAAGCTGACATAAATTACTAGTTATACAAATGAAAGAACTAAAAGTGGAAAACGCCTTTGTTTAACATCCTAATGGAAAAGTAATGTCTGTGTCCATTGGATTTATTCATAATTTGTACAAATGTTTCACTTTTGAAACTATTTCAGGTTTGTTCAATTGAAGGTACGGTAATGGGACTTTGATTTTTACATGAAAATGCAATGGGAAAACTGGAATAGAAATCATTTTTTGGTTCTCACTTTTTAAATATCTTAAGATCTGGAGTATTATTTAGTTATAACAATGGAGATGGAACTGTGATGGAGATTTAATATCTATAAATGGCAAACAGAGATTAAAAAAATAATAAAACTGAAATTTCAAAAATCTTTCTCGAGAACTGATGAGCTAACTTTGCACATGAATAAAGGTTTCATATTAATTAAAATAAAGGAACTAGAGCCCATTAAGGTGACAATGATGGGAAATCAGTAAGTTTTTTTTTTCAAGTCATTTTAAAGACATCACTGCAGGTTATGGAAATAGTGGAAGGAAGACTCCAGGTTCTGATCAGTGTAACTGTTCAAATTCTGTCCTAAAACAGCGGGTCATTGAATTTTTCAAATCGAAGCTGTGAAGCAATTCTTTTCTCAGCTCTCCTGAGTATATTCCACCAAATGTATACTTTATTTATTATTTTCCTGATGCAAAAGTATGATATCTCACAATCCCCAAAAACCACATTAACTTATGTGAAGTATAAATGGAGATATTGCTTTTTTTTTGTGAAAAATAAAAATCGGAAAAGTCAACGGCACAGCTGTGATATTTTGCGCTTATTTTCAAACGAGTAAACAATTGATGTGTACGGCATAGTTGCCCAAAATGTCAATGGCACATTCAGAATAAATAATAAAATTGTACATTTATTAAAATGTATAAATTAAGCTATATCAGACAGCGAATATTCGTTATTAATCACATTTTTTTTTGTTAAATACAGTTGATATATTACAAAAATTATTATCATCGTATATCTAAGTGGAAATTTACCAGTTACGGAAGGATGGTGGTTCTACATAGATTTATTCTGAGGTCTTCCTCCCCCAATAAAACTAGATATGCCATATGTAACCTCAAATGTGTTTGCGTTAAACCTCATTCCAAAAATATATAAGATATATTAGTTAAAATGAAATGAAGAGCTGTGTATTTATGTTTTATTTCTTTTTCTCCTTTAACCCTTTACTTCATATAGACGCCTTTGGACACCTTTAATATAGAAGACTTTTGAATTATTGGGTGAATTATGTTTATATTAACTGACAAAGTTGAAAACAGTGCAGGAAGTGTTGATATTGCTCGTTACAAGCAATCTGAACTCTTCCTGCATTGTTTTCAAAGGCCTTCTGTGATTTGTGCGGGAAAATGCGTTTCTATGGAGTAAAGGGTTAAGGGTGTCTAAATAATTCCTTTCACTATTGCTCGCTGGCTCAGAAGTCATACTGCAGGATTCTAGATCAACTGTTGGAAAACAGCAATAGTACATCGAAGTCAAAATTGGATGTATTGATGAGAGGAAGGGGTCATTTGGATATCAAACCACATTTTTAAATATTATGCCTGCACATGTGTTGCAGCTCTGTCAGATTTTTTTATATAATTGAGAACATGTGGGAATATTTTGATAAATTTGAAGAACATAGAGAAACTGGGAAATTTACCCAAAATACATAATATTTCAATTGACGAAACGCAAACTACCTTTGATAAGAGCATGAAAACAAAATGTTCAACCCAAAACACAAAACAGGAACACTCATTGAGAGCATAAGCAGTTGAAATCAGGGAAATGACTGATATGTCACCCATCATTATGGATGCTTAAATTAAGACGTTCATCTAGTGACAAATGTAAATCTTCAGATTTATGATAGAACTTGAATTTAACAATATAGCATGTCGTTTATGGATGTTTAAAAGTTTGATAGCTGCACTAACACCTCATCTATATATACTGAGCAAAAAAAATAAACATTACTCTCCGTGAATTTGTTATTTTTCAAAATCCTGTTTGAAACAGTGCACTGATATTGGTATGGCTGTCAGTTGATCATTTTGTAACAAATCTGTATTTTCATTGGACATTTGAAGTGTAGTTTTGTACCCATAAATTAATGAATAAGATGTAGTTGTGAAACAAGTAAGTAAGTAAGAATTACAACTTTATTCTTTATTAATAAAGGGTGACTCAAATGACAAAGCCAATCTTCCTTGAGGCCCTCTTAAAACAAGTACATCATATTACAAAGTCCACACAGCTATGTTGATTCAACACTGAAGCAAAGTCAACAGCAACTTAAATGATATAAACAGTTTTATAGATGCACATGTTATTCAAAAGCAGAGTTTATTTTCAAAAAGCCTTTGATTCGAAGTCTGATCGCTTGCTAAATAGCAGAAACCAGAGCCATCCTCAGCCATGAAAGCCAAGATGGCTAATGAAATCCATGCAATTGCAAAAGTGGTTGCTAAAGTTATTCCTGTATATAATCCAGAGTTTAAATGTAGAAGCAAGTTAAGACATGTATCAGTGTTTCAATCAAGAAACATGGTTTGCCATAAGCCCATATGGTAGCTGCCCTTCATCTTGGGTTAGACATTTTATTTTGTGTCTAATGTTAATGCCCTTTCAGATACTACTCCGGTCTTCTAAAACCTACCAAAGTTTTGTGTTACCAAAGTCCTGTCTGAAATTTATGCACTGCAAACTGATAAGATTCACTTCTCAAATGGTAACATTCGATCCAGATTTACGGAATGACATTCTTACCGAAAGTAGATTGTATTAATTTTCAAATTTTTAAAAAAAAAATATTTCTATGAAATAAGGGTTTATGTCGGTCTTCTATAAAGCCAAACCTCAACATAGCGTTACAAGCTCAGACAAGAACACTGAATGTCAGCTAAACATTATTACATGACAAAGAACAAATACATAGTTCTGAGATCGAATGCTTCTGTTTGTTAGAAACAAATTAAAAATACTTAATATATATATGCAATTTGTATTTGTAAACGTGAAGTACAATGTTATTTAATGAATGTAAAACAGCTTCATATTATATTTCTTTAAGTAAAAAAATTACTACTTTTTGGTGTTTTGTTTGAGGTGGCTGGGGACTTTTAAAACATAGAGCTAAAGTTAAAATAATAAAAATTATTTCCCATAAAATAATTTGAGAAATAAAGTTTGTCCGTTGCTACGGATTTGTAGCTCTTCAGATTTTATCGTCCGGTAAGCTGGTTCCCCTTTCAATAAACACATTGTTTGATATTACAATACAGAATCAGAAAACAATCTGTCCAACTGCGGTTCTCACTTTTATCTACATGACACAAGAGTTTACAAAATTACCCGCCCGCCATACCCCTAGAAGATGTTTTTATTGCATGTTCAATGGCAACTAGTGTATGTGATAAGGACTTGTTAATCCAGGTTACATATATACATGATTTTGTGTCAGAATTGCTGTTCCCAGTATATTTTTCAGGATCTTGTACGTTGAGATTTAAGGGATGCAGTAACAACTGATGTTCATAAGATGGTCTCCGATATCCAGTTCACTGCCACGTATATACTATCATGGATCTTCTGCCACGGGTACCGACTTTGGGAACATTATTCTACTTCTACGTTGTACGAACAGACACTTTGTTAATTGTTGTGGAACAGGATGATGCGTTACATGCATTGTGTACCTAATGCCTGGATATCAGATTCGAAAGTGACTTAGACTATCGTTAAATTGCACAGAATGTTTGAGTTGGCGTTTGTTGTTTAATATTTATTTACAATTGAATATGGTTAGTGCCTCACTAACATTAAGAACAGTTTGCTATAAGTATGATATAAAGTGTTCATCAAAAGTATTTATTTTAAACTTTAATTGCTAGAACTGTCGCTCAAGTCGGGTTCATCGGAAGGGATCAGGCGTTCTGTTAATAACCAAATATGTTATTTTTGTATAACTGTGGTTCTCAACGGTGTTATTGTCACAGATTGGAAAAATTGGTACCTTTTACTAGATATTGTGGCAACACGCATTATACCGTTGCTGTTGGTCTTGAGCTGTGTCATATGGTGTGTCCACGTTTCACATCCAAAAGTTTGCACCCAGACTGTATTTTGTGTGTTTGATGCAGTTGCGGTTTGTTGCGTTTGTGTATCTGTCTGAAAATTGTACATGATGCATGTTGCCACATAATAATGGTAGACTCACGTTGCTTCGGGTCACTATGTCTGGCCCTTATAGTACTGGTAAGACCTAGATTGCGTTGCTGCTTGGTAACTTAATGCATCATGAAGTTGGTCAGTTGCATGTGTAACCGTAATGTTATATGAGTTTACAGTGGTTAAAGTAAGCGGATTCAAACTCATGACCCCTGGATTGATAGTCAGACACGTAACCGACTGAGCTATTCGGGGCCCGGCCTACAACAACAGAAAGTTCTTTAGTTAATTATGTTATAAATTCATTAACAAATAAAAGTATCAGCAATAGAGAGATTACTTATTACTTTAAAATATAAACTGTCTTTTAACAGTACCGTCCTTTTCCCCTCTGTGGCACCCTTTAAGTAGTGTGGGTAGTATTGTTCACAATAGCTCACTTTTAGCCCTCGTCTCGGGTGAGCTAAAAAACTTGAGCAGGAAAAATAACAATTCAATTTCATGTAGAAAACAATATTTTTAATTATGCCCCTTGTCCTTTTAAATGTTTACTAATGGATACAAAACTACACTTAGTTAAAACGTATTTTATTGCCAAATAAACACATTACAATATTTATCATGCATATAAGTCAAATTCCGGCCGATCCGGTCACTTTTCCGGCCATGGGGAAAAGGCAAATGTGGCGTGTATACCAGTGATTATGATGTTAAACTGCCCTAATCCCATTAACTATGTAATGCCCTTGACATATATTTCAAGAAAATATATGAAAAAAATAAAATAATGCCTTAAATCTGGTCTTGAAGTTTACATTTTTATGACGTTTTTTGACGATTTTTCGCCGTTTTTTACTAATTCCGGCTGCGTTTGAATGGCTTTTTAAAGTATATTCATTGTAAATAACCATGGTTTTAATCAATTCTTACAAAGATTGAGATATGTTGAATCTATAACAATGAAAATAAAAACAAAATCAATAACATATAATTGTTTATTTTGCTCGATACAGAGAACATATATTTTTTATAAAAACATGGCGATTTCACAGGTGTGGCGTATTTACCGCACGTTGTAAGATTTAGACAATACTTACAAGACGTAACAAAACATTGAAGATTTAGACACTATTTACAAGACGTAACAAAACATTGTAAGATTTAGACACTATCTACAAGACGTAACAAAACTTTATAACAAAGTTAAACGAATAAAAAATACAACATTATGTGCATGCAGATTCTATGCTGTGTATAGAACGTTTACCTTTCCGAATCATATTTATACATTTTAACGATACAACATGTAGTAACAAAAGGTACAAGCATTCATATACAAAGAAATGATACAAAAGAAAGGGGAATATAATATATAGTACACGATAGATTATTAATATAGGATTTACAGATGACCTGATGCAATAGTTTAACTATCAAAATATCTATATTTCATTTTCATTTAAACACGACAGACGATTTAAGAATTTCAAGTTATTTTTATTTACACATTGATAATAGTACCATTGCTTACATTTAAAATTCTGACATGAAATGAGATTGTCAACAAAGTCTGGCATTCTGCAGTGGCACCATAATTGGATGTTTATAACTTTGGGGTTGAAGTACGAAAGACTTAAATTTCTTCCGCGTCTGGGTTCCTTTGGAAAAGGTGTCATTTTACCACTTTCAAGGCAATTAATAAAATGCTGGCGCATTGCTGGTACAGTATATATGTTTTGAAAATTAAATGAATGGGGTTAATGACAAAACTCTACTACATTCGCAATCGCAAATAATCCACAATCAAAGGAATTGGGCTGTTGTTGAACTCTGGGAATTTTAACGTTAATAAATTTATCATTAAGCGTTGCGTATATTTGTGACAGTTGAATTTTTACGTTTAACTTTATGTCTTTCATATTTTCTCCTAAACTGTCTATATAGTAAATGAAGTCACTGTCGGAAGATGTTTTAAAACTCATCGCCCAATGATTAGAGCCGTTAAAGTGAATTTGGCAAGCAGGTTCTATTTGGTGTATAAAAGTTTTCTGAATATTTCATTTGTTTTTCTCATCTATAAAAAATGGGGTATTTGTAGTTTCTTGTAAACTACTGACATTAGGAAATTGCATTTTTAAAATTATATTTACCGCCAACATATGTTTATCGTTTAACCATTTACATTTTGATATGTCATGTTTATCCGATATTTTAAGATCATATAATTTTAACCACCAGTCATCGGATTCTGTAAAGCTCCTGTCCAGACTGTCAATTGTAGCGATGTCATCATTTAAAACTTTTGGTGACAGGCAGGCAGGCAGACAGACAGACAGACAGACAGACAGACAGACAGACAGACAGACAGACTTAAGTTGGATTTATCTTCAAAATACCATTATATAGCGTCTGAAATTTGCCTAAAAGGGTCGCAGTGTCATCTCTTGGGATGTTATTTATTCCGGTGTGAACAACTAGTCTGAAATCAGAATTTCCACAAAATAGGTATAAGAAAACTGCGGCTATCACAACTTTTTATTGACTTTCAAACATTGAATATCCATTTTGATTAAAATGACTATATAAATGCTTGAAAGGACAAATTGGTTTTCATACTTATGTATTGTCAAATGTGACACCCGTTATAAGCACGGCGGGTGTCGTGTATCCAATCAAGGTGTTGCTGACACCTGTTGTTTATTATATTCTCTCAATATAATTTGGCTACCGGGTATCGAACGGCTGAAGTAGCCAGTCACACTTCGGTTAATATGATAAACAACGGGTCATTATAAATATACAGGTAATGGTACCTCTAAGTGTAACACAACGATAACGTAAAAATTGTATAAAATTTATTGATTTGCGTTTCATTTAATTTCAATTTACAAGATTTTTTTTCAACATTCAAGAATGCTTTATTTGTAAAATGAAAATAAGTCGATTGATACCAATCAAAACATTCTTAATTCTCTGATTGATTCTAAGACTGTGCCGATTTTGCCGCTATTTTAATCCACAAATGAAAAAAAATGTTAAAGTTAAAAATTTATGTGACAATATCAAGAATTAAATTAATATATATGTGGAGATGATTAATATATATATGATGATATTAATTTATAACTTCATACTTTTATGGGAATGTTTTTAATTAACTTTATGATTTTAGAAGCCTAGAATTTATTAATGTTGACTTATAGCAATTTCTTGAATATGAACCTTAGACAGTCAACATAATTTTATGGTAAGAGCTAATATAGTATTCTTTAAAAAAAAAATCCACTGGAAATAAGTTGTTATACTGTAGTTGTGTATACTGTTGATGAATACTTGTCTTACATGATAAAAGATTTAAATCTATACTAGCTGATATATTATAAATAGGCAACTAGTCTACTTTATTAACAATGCATATTAATGCATGATTTTTTAACCTTATTTATATTAATGTGCTTGATAACAATAAATAAATAAATATGGATATTTACTTTACAAATATAGTAGCAAAAATAATGTAAATTAATAGTCTAAATCTTACAACGTGCGGTAAATACGCCATACCGGTGAAATCGCCAGTTTTTTATAGAAAATATATGTTCTCTGTATCGAGCGAAATAAACAATAAAATGTTACTGATTTTGTTTTTATTTTTATTGTTATAGATTCAGCATAACTTAATCTTTGTTATTATTGATTAAAACCATGGTTATTTACAATAAATATACTTTAAATTGCCATTCAAACGCAGCCGGAATTAGTAAAAAACTGCGAAAAATCGTCAAAAAACGTCATAAAAATATAAACTTCAAGACCAGATTTAAGGCATTATTTTATTTTTTTTCATATATTTTCTTGAAATATATGTCAAGGGCATTACATAATTAATGGGATTAGGGCAGTTTAACATCATAATCACTGGTATACGCGCCACATTTGCCTTTTCCCCATGGCCGGAAAAGTGACCGGATTGGCCGGAATTTGACCGGGTTTTAGTAGTACCCATGTTTAACGCCTGGTTCCCTAAAATTGTTGCGTACTGTGCGCGTATTTGTGGTTGAACCAGTGTCAAGGAAAATTAAGAAACGCAAGCGTTGCATATGATCAAGACTAATTGCAGTCAAAATGGCCGAAAATGGTGATGTTGGCCAGGGTAAGAAATATATTTTTGTATTTTAGTAATGGTTTCATCGAAATTACATTATGTATATCTGAACTATATACTTGTATATCAATAAATAAATATAATTTACCAGTGTCATATGCATATAGGTTCGGTATAGTAAACAAAAAGACATTAATTGACCAAACATTTATGTGGTTGAAATTGATATTCATAAACAAACCTAGTTTTTGTCACGGTTTTAAGTAAACTGAAAAGGCGACATAGTGAGAAACACATTTTTCAGGTCTGTTTTATAATATGACTTTCTTACTTGTATCAGTATATTTTTCATTCATGGAAGTGATTGAATTCAGGTTGTGAACCAAGCCAGTTTATGGCACCATACAGCCTTTTGGTTATTTATGGTTAGAATTTCAACTTTTTCTAACTTGATAGATTATACTTATATACCTGTCACAGTGTGTACAAAACCTGTTAGGAGAGAAATGTATATAAGGCCAGCTTGCAAACAACACCATATATAACAAGTTATACTGGTCATACCGCGAGTCTAAAAAAATTTCAACCATGTAAAGAATGGCATCAATACTAAACAGTAATAAGGTTACTTAAGTGTGCTGAGTAAAAAAAGTTGCCGATACGAAATGCAAACCAATGCTGATGCTAACGGAAGTTGGAGCTTTGCGCATGTCTTCCCAGATTGTTATTAAACGGGGCATTCACCGTAATAGGTATATCATGGTATTAGGTATACAAGGGGTACAAAGATAAAATAATTATATAATATAAAGTGTTTCATTTACCCCAGCGTCCTATACGCACAAATCTTGCGACAGGCACACAATTCTGAAATATGTGCATCTGCTGGACACAGAAAAATCTCAGCCGATACCTCCTCATTATCTCAAATACAGACATTTAATTCAGACGCATTGTGTTTCTTGCACACTGCTTTGTAAACACTAGTGCGAGCGCATCATCAGATGAATTTCAAGAGCATCGGGTTACTACTGCACCGTTTTCTAAACAATGATGCGCGCTCATGTAGCATAATCAATGTCATCAGATGGTCTCCGTTACCGTTGCGAGTTGTAAATATGCAAGCTGTTTGCCGACCTTGAATACTTCTTGTGTTATAGTTTCAATGAATTGAAACGGTGTTATAATTATGATAAACATTTCAATCAGCGGCGTAGCTGCCTTCACGCAACAATGCCCAGACTTGCATATTTTTTTGAGAATGCATCATATCTCCTGGAAATGTCATCAGAACGCAGGAAATGCATCCTGAATTTTCTGATGGGGAGAGGAGCATGTCCCCCAGACCTTTCCCCCAACCCTTCTAGAACACTATGGGCTTGCACATCATTTGAGGGTCAGCTACCCCACTGTCAATAAAGGAGATACAGTGTGTAACGTTATTTGAACCAAATCAACAAACACTGTCTGTTTTTTTTTTTGACAGACTAAGCTGCACAAGTGTTTTTTTTAATGTTTTTAACTGTTAAGTCAATGTTTACTGTTGTTTAAATTCTCATTTGTGGTTGTTTAAATGGTGCACAGCTAAAGGTTCACACAGTGCAATAGTGAAGTATCTTCATTTTCACAACGTTGCATCATTTGAAATTATAATGATTTAAAATGTCTTGAAAAATGGGACTCACACTTTCATTTTTTGGACTCACAGATTTGTAGTCCAGTGAGTTCTGGGACTCGTACATTGGAATTTGTAAAAAAAAATCACTGAATATATAAATATTGTATTATATAGATACATCAATCAACACCCGGATTACAAAGTTATCATCAACATCAACATAACATCAACAGTCCATGGGGTACTTAAAGTTAGAGGGGTCATTGCCTATTTATTAAATGTATTGTCAATTTGATATATTGGATTGAATACATTGATGAAATCTTTATTGACTAATAATAATAAAACAATAAAAATCAATTTTTTTTTACAACAATCACCCATCTGAGTACCAACCCCATACCATGTTGACAGCCTGTAGCTTCCAGCAATTCTTGGTCATATCCTGTCCCAGAGGGATTTGTGTAGATACAGGTTTGAATGTTGACAATGGTCGTCCATCCTAGTATTGACTGTACTAACCTTCTTGCATAACTCCCAATACAATCGGTACACTACACTTTAACCATCTAGTTGAAAGTGACCTATGTACATCCACTACAAAATCTAGCTGTTGTAAGTGACCTATGTACATCCACTACAAAATCTAGCTGTTGTAAGCGACCTGTGTACATTCACTACAAAATCTAGCTGTTGTAAGCGACCTGTGTACATTCACTACAAAATCTAGCTGTTGTAAGTGACCTGTGTACATTCACAACATAATCTAGCTGTTGTTAGCGACCTGTGTACATTCACTACAAAATTTACATTGTTATTACAAGTTTATAAACCTCACATAGAAAACTACAGGACAACAGTTTTATTATGCATTAAAAAGCTGCTTACAGAGGAACAAACACTTTGGAATGGTTGATGAATTTTATCACACTTTTTTCTGTCAATAACAGATGAAGATCCTGAACAAAGAAGAAAGCGTCACGGTATGTTGAAAATGTACTATGGGCTTGATAAGGAAGAAGGTGGAGGGGGTTCCCTTGACCCCTGTGATATAGATGGTGCACATTTCAAGCCCGACATGTTCCTCGGCAAACTGATAAGGGAGAAGTCTTTGACAGAACTGATGGACAAGGAGTCAGATATGTTGAGACAGATACGCTCCCTGGACAGTGACATGCAGACACTGGTGTATGAGAACTACAATAAGTTTATAAGTGCAACAGACACAATAAGAAAGGTAACTACTCATAATCATTAAATATTGATATATTTCAAGTGGTTTTTTATGCACTCTAAAGATGCATGTTCACATGTGCAACTTATGTGATTTGTAGGATCTTTACATATACTTGGTGGATAATGCACTAATTAACATGGAATGTGCTATTGCCGTTGGGATAATGAGATATTATCGGAAGCCTTGAAGGGTTTATGGGCATTTGAACACTGATCAACATAGAAGTTCAGTGAAACCCCACTAGGAATTGAACCGGGGACCTCTAGGTTTTGGAGCAGGCATGCTAAATACTAGATCACCTCAACTCACTGCTACTGAAACAATTGGAATTTACAATCTTGTGCTTATTCTATATTCAAAAATGATTTGTGAATATAATAAATGCAAAAAAAATTGTTTTCATGAAATAAAATGTTGCGATTTGTATGTATACTCCTTTATAAATACAACTGACATTTTGAGAAGTGCCGACCTAATGGCATCATCTGAAAGATACTTGAACAAACAACATACAATATTAAGTAAGACTGCATGCTTCTGTCAGTAAAATATCTTGTTTTATCATTTTATAAATATTGTGATTTTTGGCTGATGGGAAAATCCAACTGAAGATACTTATTACCCCAGTAGTTAACTGGGTTTGATTTCCTGTCAAGATGGTACACTAATTAATAAATTAATTAATGGGACTGCCATTTTCAAGCCATATTACTGTAGTTTATTTATCTGTGCCAGTCACATGTATATGTGTTTTACAGTAATTGAGGTTAAATAAGTGTGTTATTAAAAGATGATGAATGGCCTCTGTAAGATGGATGGATGTATGTGTGTGTTATTGTAATTGAGGTTAAATAAGTAAGTTATTTATAGATGAAGAATGACTTCTGTAAAATGGATAGATGGATGTATGTGTGTGTTACAGTAATTGAGGTTAAATAAGTAAGTTATTTATAGATGAAGAATGACTTCTGTCATATGGATGGATGTATGTGTGTGTTATAGTAATTGAGATTAAATTAGTAAGTTATTTATAGATGAAGAATGACTTCTGTAAGATGGATGGACGGATGTATGTGTGTGTTACAGTAATTGAGGTTAAATAAGTAAGTTATTTATAGATGAAGAATGACTTCTGTCATATGGATTGATGTATGTGTGTGTTACAGTAATTGAGGTTAAATAAGTAAGTTATTTATAGATGAAGAATGGCTTCTATAAGATGGATGGATGTATGTGTGTGTTACAGTAATTAAGGTTAAATAAGTAAGTTATTTATAGATGAAGAATGACTTCTGTAAGATTGATGGATGTAAGTGTGTGTTACAGTAATTTAGGATTAATAAGTATGGTAAGTTATTTATAGATGAAGAATGGATTCTGTAAGATGGATGGATGGATGTATGTGTGTGTTACAGTAACTGAAGTTAAATAAGTAAGTTATTTATAGAAGAAGAATGACTTCTGTAAGATGGATGGATGTATGTGTGTGTTACAGTCATTGAGGTTAAATAAGTAAGTTATTTATAGATGAAGAATGGCTTCTGTAAGATGGATGGATGGATGGATGTGTGTGTTACAGTAATTGAGGTTAAATAAGTAAGTTATTTATAGATGAAGAATGACTTCTGTAAGATGGATGGATGTATGTGTGTGTTACAGTCATTGAGGTTAAATAAGTAAGTTATTTATAGATGAAGAATGGCTTCTGTAAGATGGATGGATGGATGGATGTGTGTGTTACAGTAATTGAGGTTAAATAAGTAAGTTATTTATAGATGAAGAATGGCTTCTGTAAGATGGATGGATGTATGTGTGTGTTACAGTAATTGAGGTTAAATAAGTAAGTTATTTATAGATGAAGAATGACTTCTGTAAGATGGATGGATGGATGTGTGTGTTACAGTAATTGAGGTTAAATAAGTAAGTTATTTATAGATGAAGAATGACTTCCGTAAGATGGAGGATGAGATGGATCGGTTGGCCACCAACATGTCGAGTATTACTGAGTTTAGTGCCAACATCTCCCACACTCTGCAGGACAGAAGACAACAGATAACAAAACTTGCAGGCGTTCATTCACTGTTGAAAAAGGTTAGTTTTATTAACTATCTCGCAGATAAATGTTTTTATATGAAATATATGTTGAAGGCATAATTTGGAGTTAAATATGTTTTGTCATGACTGCCACTTTAAAAATATTTACTTCTGTCAAATAGTACTTTTAAGACTAGTTGATTTTATTGATGATTACCTTGTCTTGATCAATTGATTGACCATGATTTCCCATAATCAGTCAATTATTGTATAATAGCTAATACGGTCAAATCTTAGTAAGTGGTCATCAGACACCTCTATTAAGCAGTCACTTGTCTATAGCAGCCACATTTGCTATATTCCATTTTTATTCTTCCAGTGGAAATTCACCTGTTTTAAGCAATGACCTGTCTTAAAAGGCCACTTTTGCTCCTAGACTGGCTGCTTAACACTGGTTTGACTGTACTTACTGGTACCTGTAGATATTTATGTTTCATTTATTTTATTCATATACAAATGATTAGTGTTTAACCTCATTTGACAACCAATGGAATTGCTTCATTTTTCAAAATTGTGTTGCTCTTATATGTTTAAACAGCCTACAAAGTAATTTAACTATCAAGTTTGTTCTTAATTATTAAGAAGTTTGTCATCACTGTGCACACTTAAATGACATTGCCCAGACTCTGCCCTTGATTCAATTCTGAACAAGTAATGTACAAACTACAAAGCCGCATGAGCTATTCTTTGAAACAGCCTTGGCAAACCTCAACTTTCAAATATAAGTCTTCTCAGCTTTCATCATAGCTCCCCCAAGAGTCAATCAAATGATGTCAAACTCTCAGTCAAATGACGCTTAACAGAAAGCCAGTTAGTGTTCATTAAGTAAGGATTTAGAAATGAAGAAATGCCAATAGCTCCCTGTGGTCGCTTACTTTGGGTTTCTTAATTGTTAAATTTTTACAAAAAGAACGCTAACTATTACACAAAAGTACAATGAAAAAACAAATATTGTAGATAATCGAACATTAAAAATGGCTTGTTTTCCAAGGTAAGAGTAAAACAAATTAATAATTAATGATCAGATGTTTTTCAAAACCCAATGATTGATCAATGCCAACCACTAACATTAATATGTTATTATTTCTATATCATCCATTGTGAAAATGTTTGTAATAACTGATGCAAATCACACCCAGTATGATTAAAAGTCTTACTCTTTGTAACAACATTTACTCCTGGGGCATGATGTGCTAATCCTTGTATGTCTGACATTTACTCTGGGTCACAACATTTATACCTGGTGCATGATGTACTTATCCTTGTATGTCTGACATTTACTCTGGGTTACAACATTTATACCTGGTGCATGATGTACTAATCATTGTATGTCTGACATTTACTCTGGGTTACAACATTTATACCTGGTGCATGATGTACTTATCCTTGTATGTCTGACATTTACTCTGGGTTACAACATTTATGTCTGACATTTACTCTGGGTTACAACATTTATACCTGGTGCATGATGCACTTATCTTTGTTTGTCTGACATAAAATTTACTCTGGGTCACAACATTTATTGTGGGTCACAACATTTATTCCTGGGGCATGATGCACTAATCCTTGTATGTCTGAGATTTTCTCTGGGTACCAACATTCATTGTGGGTTACAACATTCATTGTGGGTTACAACATTTATTGTGGGTTACAACATTTATACCTGGGGCATGATGCACTAATCCTTGTATGTGTGAGATTTACTCTGGGTTACAACATTCATTGTAGGTTACAACATTCATTGTGGGTTACAACATTTATTGTGGGTTACAACATTTATACCTGGGGCATGATGCACTAATCCTTGTATGTCTGAGATTTTCTCTGGGTACCAACATTCATTGTGGGTTACAACATTCATTGTGGGTTACAACATTTATTGTGGGTTACAACATTTATACCTGGGGCATGATGCACTAATCCTTGTATGTGTGAGATTTACTCTGGGTTACAACATTCATTGTAGGTTACAACATTCATTGTGGGTTACAACATTTATTGTGGGTTACAACATTTATACCTGGGGCATGATGCACTAATCCTTGTATGTGTGAGATTTACTCTGGGTTACAACATTCATTGTGGGTTACAACATTCATTGTGGGTTACAACATTTATTGTGGGTTACAACATTTATACCTGGGGCATGATGCACTAATCCTTGTATGTCTGAGATTTACTCTGGGTTACAACATTCATTGTGGGTTACAACATTCATTGTGGGTTACAACATTTATTGTGGGTTACAACATTTATACCTGGGGCATGATGCACTAATCCTTGTATGTCTGAGATTTACTCTGGGTTACAACATTCATTGTAGGTTACAACATTCATTGTGGGTTACAACATTTATTGTGGGTTACAGCATTTATACCTGGGGCATGATGCATTAATCCTTGTATGTGTGAGATTTACTCTGGGTTTCAACATTTATTCCGCGGGCACTAATCCTTGTATGTCTGAGATTTTCCTACAAACAATGAAGACAAGCCTGCATAATGTTTTGTTAGCACAAGAGTTTGTAAGAAATTTTTAGAAATATCTTAAGTTTTAATGTTGATGTTAGTGGAATGGGAAAATAATTTTGAAACCTGTTTTTGTAGATTTAAATATTATGCATAAGAAGTTCATAAACTGATGTAGATCATACCAATGACCGGCTGATACTGGCTCTGGTACTAAACACTAGACAAATGGGCTCCACTTAACTGCTCATGAGAATTGATTGATTGATTGAATAATTAGCGTCATTTTTATGCCATCGAGGGCTAACAGACAATCAGTTAACCTAACCACTATTTCCTGGGATTAACCAGTACTCGAGCACACCCCATCTCCGCAAGTAACTGATAACTTTCCCACTTGAATCAGCGGTGAGAGACAAATGATAATGAGACACAATGTCGTATATCAATCATCACGGAGACTGTTGCCGGGTGGGGGATTCGAACTCACGACCCCTGGATTGATAGTCAGACGCGTAACCGACTGAGCTAATCGGGCCCGGCTGCTCATGAGAAGACATTCTCAGAGTTAAAACAATATTTTAACATAGTTAAAAAACTGAGAATCTGATAATAGAAATAGTTGCAGGACTTCGGTTTCAGTATGCTAGGGCATCATCTGTGTAACCGTGATCTGTGTAACCGGGCTGTGATCAGTTGTGATGACTCAGTTTACAGCATTGATTGACGGTCAGCAACTGGATGAAAGTTAAATGAGTCAAAATTAATATACATGTGTATCTGGGTGTATATACGTGTGTTTGTACATGTGTATCTATGTGTGTGTTTATGTGTGTATCTACTTGTGTATCTGCACGTGTATCTGCGTGTGTATGTACTTGTGTATCTACGTGTGTATCTGTGTGTGTGTATACATGTGTATCTGCGTGTGTGTCTACATGTGTGTATGTATGTGTTTGTCTATGTGTGTATCTACGTGTGTATGTACCTGTGTGTCTACATGTGTGTATGTACATGTGTATGTACATGTGTATCTGTGTGTGTGTCTACGTGAGTATCTGCGTGTGTATCTCTGTGTGTATGTACATGTGTATCTGCATGTGTGTCTACATGTGTGTATGTATGTGTTTGTCTATGTGTGTGTCTACATGTGTGTTTGTATGTGTGTATGTACATGTGTGTCTATGTGTGTATCCACGTGTGTATGTATGTGTGTATCTACGTGTGTATGTATGTGTGTGTCTATGTGTGTATGTATGTGTGCATCTGCATGTGTATTTACGTGTGTATCTTAGTGTGTATCTGTGTGTGTATCTACTTGTGTATGTACATGTGTATCTGCATGTGTATCTGCATGTGTGTCTGCTTGTGTGTCTGCATGTCTATGTGTGTATTTACGTGTGTGTGTGTCTACGAGTGTTTATGTACGTGTGTATGTACGTGTGTATCTACATGTGTATCTGTCAGATATTGGTTTTAACCATTAAACAGAATAGAGAGTTAATTTGGGTAAACAGAAGCAAATCTCAGTGTTGTATGTTAACATACATTGTAACAAATGCTTGCAAAAAACACTGCGCTCATTTGATTCTTATATACACAGTGACTGTTTGCAGTCCATTATCACTATATTTGAAATTTTCTTTATTTCAGCTTCAGTTTTTGTTTGAGCTGCCTTCCAGATTAAAAAAATGTATTGAGATGAGAGCGTACAGTCAGGCTGTGAGGTCAGTACTATATTCTAGTTCTTTGGATGTCTATTTCAAAATCACAGTCTATACTGAAGTAAAGTTAGAAAAAGTTATTTATCCCTGCTAGAGGTAAATTAATTTGAATTTCACATATTTCATCAGTGGATGACCACTCTTTGGACAGTTATTCATTTGATTAATATACCTACATCTATTGAGCATTCAAGCATTTTATTTTGTTAGCTTGTCTTTTTAAAAAAAAACATAGAGCTTTTGTCATGACACTGGCGACGTCAGCATCGTCGTCGTCATCGTTGTCGTCGTCCGTTGGTTACAGTTTTATCTTTAAGTCAGTTTTTCTCTGTTTCTGAAGAAACAACTCGTGTTAAACAATGTATATAGCTAACTTACCTAAATTTACATACTTTTGGCTCTAAAACCCATATTTTATTTATTTTATTTTTTTTAATTTTGTTACTAACCCCAAGACACCCTCTCCCTCCAACTTTTTATTTTCATTTTTATTAAACTAAACAGTCCTGTTTATTAAACTTTGGCACATACACCCCCACATCCACAACCAGATTGATTTTAACATTAAATTAAATACATTTCAGCTTAAGTTCTGACTAGCTAGCCTTAGCCTGACATAGACATAGTGTATATTCTGCCCTAATAGTCTTACTTGCACATACATGTATCTACTATTTTGCTAATATGAAAGATGGTTTCATTCATACAGATATACATGTATCTGCTTTTCTGATGGAACATTATAGTATACTGTTCTATGATCGACATGGCTAGAATAGTCGAGTTAACGACATCTTTATTTTTTTGGGTGATTTTTTTAAATCTGTTTTATTTTCACAGTAATACTGTAGTATCGATTTTTTAAACTAATCACTGTCAAGTTTAAAAAGTTTACTTTACTGACTTTGACATACATAATAGATTTGGAAAAAAGATGAGCGGCTGCACCCCCTTGCTGTTCTCTTGTTTTTATCTTCTCATTTCCTATTCTATTTTTTTCACTTTACAATAATTTATTTTAGCTCTATTGCCAAACAAGCTCAGAGCTTATATGAACCATTCTTGAGTTCATATCTGGGTAGAATCAATGGTGAATGTTGCTTTTCTGACAGGCCAAACCAGGATCAAACCCACAATCTGTAGTGTGAGTGGCCAACGCACCATCCACTGCGCTTATTGATATTGATTTAGCTTCTTCATCATTTGTTTGTTTTTGTTCTTTTCTTTCTCTTAATGTTCATTTTGATTTTTTTACTGATAACATTTTGTTAATTGTTGAATTGATTGTTATCACTTTGGCATTTGTCAACTTCAGCATTAAATTTTTTTTTTTTTATGAACTTAAACATTTTGTCAGTTTTTAATTTCACAATTTCAAATCTTGGTCAGGTACTACACGAAGGCCCAGAGAGTGTTACATCAATATCAGCACATGCCCAGTTTCCAGGGCATTAACACAGACTGTGATAACATCATTGCCGAACTCTGTGAAAAGCTGAGGGAACAGTTCCAGGATAAAGAGGTTGAGTACTTCTTCATGTCTAGTTATTTAATAAGACTAACCTGGTAGATATTGTTAGGTTAGCAGTTTTTATATTTACTTGAGGAAGTAATCAATATAACAATAATTTAACAGGACTCCAAAGATTGATGAATTGAGCCTGGAGGTTCAGATTTATTGCTTACATGTTTGTATTCGAGGTTCAGATTTATTGCTTACATGTTTGTACTCGAGGTTCAGATTTATTGCTTACATGTTTGTACTCGAGGTTCAGATTTAGTGCTTACATGTTTGTACTCGAGGTTCAGATTTATTGCTTACATGTTTGTACTCCAGGTTCAGATTTAGTGCTTACATGATTGTACTCGAGGTTCAGATTTATCGTTTACATGTTTGTACTCGAGGTTCAGATTTATTGCTTACATGTTTGTACTAGAGGTTCAGATTTATTGCCTACATGTTTGTACTCGAGGTTCAGATTTATTGCTTACATGTTTGTACTCATGTTCAGATTTATTGCTTACATGTTTGTACTCGAGGTTCAAATTTATTGCTTACATGTTTGTACTTAAGGTTCAGATTTAGTGCTTAAATGTTTGTACTCGAGGTTCAGATTTAGTGCTTACATGTTTGTACTCGAGGTTCAGATTTATTGCTTACATGTTTGTACTAGAGGTTCAGATTTAGTGCTTAAATGTTTGTACTCAAGGTTCAGATTAAGTGCTTACATGTTTGTACTCAAGGTTCAGATTAAGGGTTTACATGTTTGTACTCGAGGTTCAGATTTAGTGCTTACATGTTTGTACTCGAGGTTCAGATTTAGTGCTTACATGCTTGTACTCGAGGTTCAGATTTAGTGCTTGCATGTTTGTACTCAAGGTTCAGATTTAGTGCTTACATGTTTGTACTCGAGGTTCAGATTTAGTGCTTACATGCTTGTACTCAAGATTCAGATTTAGTGCTTGCATGTTTGTACTCAAGGTTCAGATTTAGTGCTTACATGTTTTTACTTGAGATCCAGATTTAGTGCTTACATGCATGTACTTGAGGTTCAGATTTAGTGCTTACATGCTTGTACATGAGGTTCAGATTTAGTGCTTACATGTTTGTACTCCAGGTTCAGGTTTAGTGCGTACATGTTTGTACTCAAGATTCAGATTTAGTGCTTACATGTTTGTACTCCAGGTTCAGGTTTAGTGCGTACATGTTTGTACTCGAGATCCAGATTTAGTGCTTGCATGTTTGTACTCCAGGTTCAGGTTTAGTGCGTACATGTTTGTACTCAAGGTTCAGATTTAGTGCTTACATGTTTTTACTTGAGATCCAGATTTAGTGCTTACATGCATGTACTTGAGGTTCAGATTTAGTGCTTACATGCTTGTACATGAGATTCAGATTTAGTGCTTACATGTTTGTACTCCAGGTTCAGGTTTAGTGCGTACATGTTTGTACTCAAGATTCAGATTTAGTGCTTACATGTTTGTACTCCAGGTTCAGGTTTAGTGCGTACATGTTTGTACTCGAGATCCAGATTTAGTGCTTACATGTTTGTACTCCAGGTTCAGGTTTAGTGCGTACATGTTTGTACTCGAGGTTCAGATTTAGTGCTTGCATGTTTGTTCTCAAGAATTAGTGCTTACATGTTTGTACTTGAGGTTCAGATTTAGTGCTTGCATGTTTGTTCTCGAGAATTAGTGCTTGCATGTTTGTACTTGAGGTTCAGATTTATAACTTACATGTTTGTACTTGAGGTTCAGATTCAGTGCGTACATGATTGTACTCAAGGTTCAAATTTATTGCTTACATGTTTGTACTCGAGGTTCAGATTTAGTGCTTGCATGTTTGTACTCGAGATTTAGTGCTTGCATGTTTGTACTCAAGGTTCAGATTTATTGCTTACATGTTTGTACTTGAGGTTCAGATTTAGTGCTTGCATGTTTGTTCTCGAGAATTAGTGCTTGCATGTTTGTACTTGAGGTTCAGATTTATAACTTACATGTTTGTACTTGAGGTTCAGATTTATAACTTACATGTTTGTACTTGAGGTTCAGATTTAGTGCTTGCATGTTTGTACTCAAGGTTCAGATTTAGTGCTTACATGTTTGTACTCGAGGTTCAGATTTAGTGCTTACATGCTTGTACTCAAGATTCAGATTTAGTGCTTGCATGTTTGTACTCAAGGTTCAGATTTAGTGCTTACATGTTTTTACTTGAGATCCAGATTTAGTGCTTACATGCATGTACTTGAGGTTCAGATTTAGTGCTTACATGCTTGTACATGAGGTTCAGATTTAGTGCTTACATGTTTGTACTCCAGGTTCAGGTTTAGTGCGTACATGTTTGTACTCAAGATTCAGATTTAGTGCTTACATGTTTGTACTCCAGGTTCAGGTTTAGTGCGTACATGTTTGTACTCGAGATCCAGATTTAGTGCTTGCATGTTTGTACTCCAGGTTCAGGTTTAGTGCGTACATGTTTGTACTCAAGGTTCAGATTTAGTGCTTACATGTTTTTACTTGAGATCCAGATTTAGTGCTTACATGCATGTACTTGAGGTTCAGATTTAGTGCTTACATGCTTGTACATGAGGTTCAGATTTAGTGCTTACATGTTTGTACTCCAGGTTCAGGTTTAGTGCATACATGTTTGTACTCAAGATTCAGATTTAGTGCTTACATGTTTGTACTCCAGGTTCAGGTTTAGTGCGTACATGTTTGTACTCGAGATCCAGATTTAGTGCTTACATGTTTGTACTCCAGGTTCAGGTTTAGTGCGTACATGTTTGTACTCGAGGTTCAGATTTAGTGCTTGCATGTTTGTTCTCGAGAATTAGTGCTTACATGTTTGTACTTGAGGTTCAGATTTAGTGCTTGCATGTTTGTTCTCGAGAATTAGTGCTTGCATGTTTGTACTTGAGGTTCAGATTTATAACTTACATGTTTGTACTTGAGGTTCAGATTCAGTGCGTACATGATTGTACTCAAGGTTCAAATTTATTGCTTACGTGTTTGTACTCGAGGTTCAGATTTAGTGCTTGCATGTTTGTACTCGAGATTTAGTGCTTGCATGTTTGTACTCAAGGTTCAGATTTATTGCTTACATGTTTGTACTTGAGGTTCAGATTTAGTGCTTGCATGTTTGTTCTCGAGAATTAGTGCTTGCATGTTTGTACTTGAGGTTCAGATTTATAACTTACATGTTTGTACTTGAGGTTCAGATTCAGTGCGTACATGATTGTACTCAAGGTTCAAATTTATTGCTTACATGTTTGTACTCGAGGTTCAGATTTAGTGCTTGCATGTTTGTACTCGAGATTTAGTGCATGCATGTTTGTACTTGTGGTTCAGATTTAGTGCTTGCATGTTCGACTTGAGGTTCAAATTTAGTGCTTACATGTTTGTACTCGAGGTTCAGATTTAGTGCGTACATGTTTGTACTCAAGGTTCAGATTTACTGCTTACATGGTTGTACTTGAGGTTCAGATTTAGTGCATACATGTTTGTTCTTGAGGTTCAGGTTTATTGCATACATATTTGTACTTGAGGTTCAGATTTAGTGCTTACATGTTTGTACTTGTGGTTCAGATTTAGTGCTTACATGCTTGTACTTGCAAAATGCCAGTTGATTTCAGAGTATAAGTGGGATCTGAGCACTTGGAAAAAAGCGAAAATACAGTGTACAATTATTTTTAGTGATATTTTGATGATTGATTTTAATCAACAATTGAACGGTTTAAGTTTGGAATCAATCAGTAGTTTGAAATAAGTTTTTAATATGCCAAATCTCAGAATATCAAACTGATTTTACTTTTAATAATCAGTTACTTCAGCTTAATCCATTACTGATGGTTAATTTATCATTGATTTCGAAAACTACTTATTTACGGTGAAAAAAATACAGATTTTATTGCAACCTTTAACTACAGTTACTGGACCTTCCTATATTTTTTCCATCTCAAAGACAAGGGCTGTCAATCAATCTTTCCTAGAAAGAGAAACTACATTAAGTCTTATTATACATGACCCTGTTATCTGCTTCTGTAGTTTAGAGTTGATGAAAGAGAAACTACCGGTACATAAAGTCTTATTATACATGACCCTTTTATCTGCTTCTGTAGTTAAGAGTTGATGAAAGAGAAACTACCAGTACGTAAAGTCTTATTATACATGACCCTTTTATCTGCTACTGTAATTTAGGGTTGAACTTTTTGTAATTATAACAAGGCCATTTCAAAAAAATTGACTGTTTGTTGTGTTCCTATTTACCCATTTAAACTACCCAAACTATTTGACTGACTTTCATAAAAATACTGGGTTGAAGCACAACAAACAAGTTTTTAACAATGGTCCAATGATAAACTTAAAATAGAACTTCCAAGTATTAGAGTAAACATTTTATGCAATTGTTGGAAAAATGAAGTACATACAGGTAAAACATTTAGGTTAAATTTCATTCTGAACTGTTATAATAAGACTTTGTAAGTAAGGTTTCAAAAAAATGTACCTTTTTTATGAGAAGGGAGATAATGACTGCCAATCTTCTCCGTTTCAGTCAAACCCGAAACAGTTAGCTGAATGTGTGGAGCTGTTGTTACAACTGAATGAGCCGGCCCAGCAGCTGTGTGAGGAGTTCCTAGCTCAGTGAGTCATCTCTTGTCACACTTGCTTTATCTCAGCTATGCTTAAATTGAGTATTTCGGGGAAAATTCTTTAAATGTCTGAAAAATAAAAAACCTGAAATATTGCCTTTAATTGATACTAATGTTGTTGTAAAAGTTAATATCAGACCAAAGATGAAATCATCTGTTGATACCCTACCAGAGCGAAACAGTTGGAGATTGGGATAAAGTGCCAGTGTTGTCTCCATGATAGGTTGTAATATTGGCTATCAGTCATCAGCTATGATATATCTGATGATCCCTACCAGAGGCAAACAGTTGGAGATTAGGATAAAGTGCCAGTGTTGTCTCCATGATAGGTTGTAATATTGGCTATCAGTCATCTGCTATGATATATCTGATGATCCCTACCAGAGCGAAACAGTTGGAGATTGGGATAAAGTGCCAGTGTTGTCTCCATGATAGGTTGTAATATTGGCTATCAGTCATCTGCTATGATATATCTGATGATCCCTACCAGAGCGAAACAGTTGGAGATTGGGATAAAGTGCTAGTGTTGTCTCCATGATAGGTTGTAATATTGGCTATCAGTCATCTGCTATGATATATCTGATGATCCCTGCCAGGGGTAAACATTTGGAGATTGGGATAAAGTGCTAGTGTTGTCTCCATGATAGGTTGTAATATTGGCTATCAGTCATCTGCTATGATATATCTGATGATCCATACCAGAGGCAAACAGTTGGAGATTGGGATAAAGTGCCAGTGTTGTCTCCATGATTGGTTGTAATATTGGCTATCAGTCATCTGCTATGATATATCTGATGAGTAGTCTAGTGCTGTCTCAAGATGACCGACCTTGGTCTTGGGTTCAAGCCCAGCTGAAACATCCCATGTGTGAAAGTTTGTCAGTTATTTGCTGATGTCTCAAGATAACCGACCTTGGTCGTGGGTTCAAGCCCAGCTGAAACATCCCATGTGTGAAAGTTTGTCAGTTATTTGCTGATGTCTCAAGATAACCGACGCTGGTCGTGGGTTCAAGCCCAGCTGAAACATACCATGTGTGAAAGTTTGTCAGTTTTTCGCTGATGTGTCAAGATAACTGACCTTGGTTTGTGGGTTCAAGTCCAGCTGAAACATCCCATGTGTGAAAGTTTGTCAGTTATTTGCTGATGTCTCAAGATAACAGACCTTGGTCGTGGGTTCAAGCCCAGCTGAAACATTCCATGTGTGAAAGTTTGTCAGTTATTTGCTGATGTCTCAAGATAACTGACCTTGGTTGTGGGTTTAAGCCCAGCTGAAACATTCCATGTGTGAAAGTTTGTCAGTTATTTGTTGATGACTCAAGATTACTGACCTTGGTCGTGGGTTCAAGCCCAGCTGAAACATCCCATGTGTGAAAGTTTGTCAGTTATTTGCTGATGTCTCAAGATAACTGACCTTGGTTGTGGGTTTAAGCCCAGCTGAAACATTCCATGTGTGAAAGTTTGTCAGTTATTTGCTGATGACTCAAGATAACTGACCTTGGTCGTGGGTTCAAGCCCAGCTGAAACATTCCATGTGTGAAAGTTTGTCAGTTATTTGCTGATGTCTCAAGATAACTGACCTTGGTTGTGGGTTCAAGCCCAGCTGAAACATTCCATGTGTGAAAGTTTGTCAGTTATCTGCTGATGTCTCAAGATAACCGACCTTGGTCGTGGGTTCAAGCCCAGCTGAAACATTCCATGTGTGAAAGTTTGTCAGTTATTTGCTGATGTCTCATGATAACTGACCTTGGCCGTGGGTTCAAGCCCAGCTGAAACATTCATTGTGTGAAAGTTTGTCAGTTATTTGCTGATGTCTCAAGATAACCGACCTTGGTTGTGGGTTCAAGCCCAGCTAAAACATTCCATGTGTGAAAGTTTGTCAGTTATTTGCTGATGTCTCAAGGTTACTGACCTTGGTTGTGGGTTCAAGCCCAGCTGAAACATTCCATGTGTGAAAGTTTGTCAGTTATTTGCTGATGACTCAAGATTACTGACCTTGGTCGTGGGTTCAAGCCCAGCTGAAATATTCCATGTGTGAAAGTTTGTCAGTTATTTGCTGATGTCTCAAGATAACCGACCTTGGTCGTGGGTTCAAGCCCAGCTGAAACATTCCATGTGTGAAAGTTTGTCAGTTATTTGCTGATGTCTCAAGATAACCGACCTTGGTCGTGGGTTCAAGCCCAGCTGAAACATTCCATGTGTGAGAGTTTGTCAGTTATTTGCTGATGTCTCAAGATAACTGACCTTGGTCGTGGATTCAAGCCCAGCTGAAACATTCCATGTGTGAAAGTTTGTCAGTTATTTGCTGATGTCTCAAGATAACTGACATTGGTTGTGGGTTGGAGCCCAGCTGAAACATCCCATGTGTGAAAGTTTGTCAGTTATTTGCTGATGTCTCATGATAACTGACCTTGGCCGTGGGTTCAAGCCCAGCTGAAACATTCCATGTGTGAAAGTTTGTCAGTTATTTGCTGATGTCTCAAGATAACTGACCTTGGTCGTGGGTTCAAGCCCAGCTGAAACATTCCATGTGTGAAAGTTTGTCAGTTATTTGCTGATGTCTCAAGATAACTGACCTTGGTTGTGGGTTCAAGCCCAGCTGAAACATTCCATGTGTGAAAGTTTGTCAGTTATTTGCTGATGTCTCAAGATTACTGACCTTGGTTGTGGGTTTGAGCCCAGCTGAAACATCCCATGTGTGAAAGTTTGTCAGTTATTTGCTGATGTCTCAAGATAACTGACCTTGGTTGTGGGTTCAAGCCCAGCTGAAACATTCCATGTGTGAAAGTTTGTCAGTTATTTGCTGATGTCTCAAGATTACTGACCTTGGTTGTGGGTTTGAGCCCAGCTGAAACATCCCATGTGTGAAAGTTTGTCAGTTATTTGCTGATGTCTCAAGATAACTGACCTTGGTCGTGGGTTCAAGCCCAGCTGAAACATTCCATGTGTGAAAGTTTGTCAGTTTTTTTCCTGATGTCTCAAGATGACTGACCTTGGTTGTGGGTTCAAGCCCAGCTGAAACATTCCATGTGTGAAAGTTTGTCAGTTATTTGCTGATGTCTCAAGATAACTGACCTTGGTCATGGGTTCAAGCCCAGCTGAAACATTCCATGTGTGAAAGTTTGTCAGTTTTTTTCCTGATGTCTCAAGATGACTGACCTTGGTTGTAGGTTCAAGCCCAGCTGAAACATTCCATGTGTGAAAGTTTGTCAGTTATTTGCTGATGTCTCAAGATAACCGACATTGGTCGTGGGTTCAAGCCCAGCTGAAACATTCCATGTGTGAAAGTTTGTCAGTTATTTGCTGATGACTCAAGATAACTGACCTTGGTTGTGGGTTCAAGCCCAGCTGAAACATTCCATGTGTGAAAGTTTGTCAGTTATTTGCTGATGTTTCAAGATAATTGACCTTGGTTGTGGGTTCAGGCCCAGCTGAAACATCCCATGTGTGAAAGTTTGTCAGTTATTTGCTGATGTCTCAAGATTACTGACCTTGGTTGTGGGTTGGAGCCCAGCTGAAACATCCCATGTGTGAAAGTTTGTCAGTTATTTGCTGATGTCTCAAGATAACTGACCTTGGTTGTGGGTTCAAGCCCAGCTGAAACATAACATGTGTGAAAGTTTGTCAGATATTTGTTGATGTCTCAAGATAGCTGACCTTGGGGTTGGGTTCAAGCCCAGCTGAAACGTTCTATGTGTGAAAGTTTGTGAGTTATTTGCTGATATCTCAATATAACTGACCTTGGTAGTGGGTTCAAGCCTAGCTGAAACATTCCATGTTTGAAAATTTGTCAGTTATTTGCTGAAGGATATCAGTTCTCTCCAGCCATTGGATGTAGAGGAATAGAAATTAGATAAGAATTCAGCCATCAGCAAATAAGAGGTCCCAGCCATCTGTTGTGTTCAAGCCAACCATGTTAGAACCAATGCTAACTTCAACACATTGAAGGTTATACAGGGCACCCAGCTTTATTGGTGGTTGGGATTTAAAAATGAAGCTGAGTATGTCATATACTTGTGGCGAAACAACGAATAAAGATAAACAAGAAATACCTATTATTTATATCGTTTATTGGAACTGTTAAAAGTGTACACATAGGATTCAATTACATTGTATACATAATGGGCTGATGTTGAACAATTCTTGGCTCGAACAGTCCTTTGCTTTAACTATTTTGTCCAGGCCAGTCAAGATTGAATCAACGAAGTTTTACTGTACATTCAATATTTTAATATGAAAACATGAATTACAATTTTGTCAGTATACGTTCATAATTTTTTTTCCTTTTTAAACACAAACATAAAGTAATGTACATGAATCAAAAGCGAGAGGGACCTTACACTTTCATGATTTCATTTACAAGATGAATATATATATTTTGTAACACTAATAGTTATTTACCGTATAATCCCTTATTAACGCCCCCCTTTAATAAATGCCCCCGACCTATTTTTCTGGAAAATTAAAAAAAACCCGAACCTTTCTAATTTATGAAAATTCCTTTAATCCAGATAAAAGCACAAACTCACATAAAAATCGTATGTTAGTAATACCAATTAAACACTAAACATACATTTAGTTCTATACACTGTTGTCAAAGTATAAGAATCAATGTCCAGGACTGTCATTATCCATCTTGTTATCGTCACTATTCATTTCATCAGCAGATGATTCACTCAAAACGACTTCACTTCGAGAGCCGACTTTCCCAAGGTCACGTAGACATGATCAGCAGGTTTTAAGAAATATATATGACGTAATAGTGGTCGGCAAACATCAAAGGTGTCAAAACTGCCAGCTGCAAAATTTCGAGAGCAAGAAATATCAACACAATACCTTAATTGATATAAAGCGGGCTCTAGCATATAATTGTTTTTAACATGTTTTGAAAATAGTGTGAGAATCGGAAGTTAACTATTTATAAAAATGAGGAAAAAAAAAACAATGGGTTAAATTTGCTTTTTTTTATCTTTAATAAACGCACCAACCTTATACAATGTAATGTCCCTGGGGGCGTTAATAAGTGAATATACATTCCTTTTTAAGACAGGTGTTTGCCTAATAGAGGTGAGTGCAAACAATGGACAGAATGCCAAACAATGGATCGAATGCCATTTTCTGCATTACACATTATATATGGCATTTAATTATAGCTGTGGAGGAAAACCGGATTTCAAACTTCAAAAATCAGTGCTTTGGTGTTTTTGTTGGTTCCAGTTTATTTTTGTTGTTTTGGATCAATTTCTATTCAAAAATTTGAAGAAAAAAATATATTTAAAGGATATGTTTTGGCAGTTGTAATATCTTTAGACAAAAATGATAAAATGCACAATGGGTTAGGTATATATACCTTCATAGGAATATATATGGTGGTTTTGTGATGGAAGAATTAACATGTTTCATTTGTTAATCTCTGTCCACCATTCACTGAATTCAGTTCTGTTACTATCATCAGTTTTGAAAGTTGTGGTTCAGAGACATTTTGAAGAAAAAGGTTAAGTTGAAGTTTGCCAACTGTGCTGTGTTGTACTCATTATGGAAATATTCCCCATTGTTGTCGTCAACTGATGGAAGACCAATGTTCACTGTTTCAGTGCCAGACAAAAGTTGGATGAAGATTTAGGTGAGTTGGATCGCCAGATCCGTCTACAGAATGGTGAGGTTGTCACCAAAGAGACGGATAGACCCTCACAGGCATATCTCAATACACCCATGGTATGTAACTCTTGCATACGTTTTATTTCTAAGTTAGTAAACTAGAGTCAGAAATGTCTATTAAAAATGTTCATCTTCAGATTTAAACAGATCTTAAGGTAAAAATATTGTTTTATACCCCCAATCTGGAGGGTTGAAATGTGAATATTGGAATGTTCTAATTTTAGACAATTGGCAATGTCTACTCCTCTATTTGAATACTTCTGTCCAGTCCAATCCTAACCAGATTTTAAACTGGTTAGCCAAATTTATTATATGATGGCGACATTTTCTTGTTGTTTAAAAAAAACAACATAACATGTTATAAAACAAAATATTCCAAAGATATGAACAGGTTTCTCATAACACTGTCATGATTTGGAAGTGGCACAGACTACCCAAGATGGCAGGTATGAAACATGATCTCAGGTAGGTGGTTACCTATACAAGTGTAAGACAACAAACACTGGGTCAGTTCTCAGACACTTTGTAAATGCAAACTCTGTATAGATTGATAGAAATGCTGGTACTCACAGTCACAATTTTCTCCACACTTGATGTGTAACTGTTGGAATTCTCTCCTAAAACAGTTGGTTGGTAAAATTTTTCAAACTGAAGTAGTGTAACAATTTGTTCCTCAGCTCTCCTATGTATACTACACCAAATATATACATGTACTCAAAACAAAGGTTTCCTTTCTTTTCGATAAAATATTGTGGTTGCTCTCAATCCACAAAAAAAAAAAAATTGAATTTTATAATATTTAAAAAATTGAACTGACCGGCTGTATCATGATAGAATATCAACAGTGACTCATCGCAAGTAGAGAAATTTGTGATTGCAAGGACTACTTCAATCCTTGCTGAGTTTGTGTCCATAAAGTTTCCAAAGATTTACTTGATGTTTTTCGATTAATAACACTTGTAATTTAACCACCTACATTGGAGTATTTTTTCTCATGTCAACCGTTGTTGTTAGTCTGTGCCTTTCCAAAAAAGGATGTGCAGTAGCTCGATCTAAACAGTGGTAATGAGCTACTTAGTCATACAAGGGATTTAAACAAAATACACCAAAAATTGGGTTGCACTCACATTGTACTCGGCATAAGAAAGTTAATTCTTTGACTTGTAGACTCTGTGTCAGGAAAGTGCAACTTTTATCAAACAAACACTGACTTGTATATGTGGAATAGCTACTACCCTATATTGATCATTGTTGTCTGTACATGTAGTGGGTAACAAACTAGAAAGACAAATTATTATACAACACCGGTGTATTATCATCACTTTAATTCTAACCATTTACATTTCTTTTTTTTACTAATGTAGTTGATGTTAAAGTGTAGTTTGTGTTTATATAATTGTTCTATGACTGATCCTGTTTACAGGGGGAGTTGACTCTTGGACAGGTATTTACCCAACACACCCCTATACCCCTTCATGTAGGTCTGCATTTCTCTACTTCAAAATTTGCATATTTTACATGAGCCATGAATTTCGAATAACTGATTAACAAGTGTCAAAAAATAAGCTGAAGTTACCAAAATTAGTTTCTATTTTATGCAAATAAGATATTAAGTAACGTGAAAATGTTTTAAAATTGCACTGCTAGTGAAGAAGAAAAAACAAATAAGTTTAATTCATGTTGGTAAGAAAATCATCCTGTTTGTCCTGGACAGTTTACTTTACTGTTGGCAACAATGTCACAACATTTCATTTTCATAATGTATTTAATTTGACAGTGTGTTTCCAGTGTAATGTTCGCTGTACAAAATATGTAATTTGACAGTGTGCTTCCAGTGTAATGTTTGCTGTACAAAATATGTAATTTGACAGTGTGTTTCCAGTGTGCAGTGTGACCACTGTAATGCTCAGTGTATAAAATATGTAATTTGACAGAGTGTTTCCAGTGTGACCACTGTAATGCTCGGTGTACAAAATATGTAATTTGACAGTGTGTTTCCAGTGTGACCACTGTAATGCTCGGTGTACAAAATATGTAGTTTGACAGAGTGTTTTTGACCACCGGTCAGTGTATAAAGTATGCAAAATTTGAAATTTGTGAAATACTGGCCTTTACTAACATGTGGAGTGTTGAGGTGCTTCAGAACGTCTATATCTAGTACTAACAACTAACAAATTGCCTATGGTAAACTAGAACGTGTGATGGCCTTTGGTAAACTAGAACATGTGATGGCCTTTGGTAAACTAGAACGTGTGATGGCCTTTGGTAAACTAGAACATCTGATGGCCTATGGTAAACTAGAATGTGTGATGGCCTTTGGTAAACTAGAACGTGTGATGGCCTTTGGTAAACTAGAACGTGTGATGGCCTTTGGTAAACTAGAACATCTGATGGCCTATGGTAAACTAGAATGTGTGATGGCCTTTGGTAAACTAGAACATCTGATGGCCTATGGTAAACTAGAATGTGTGATGGCCTATGGTAAACTAGAATGTGTGATGACCTATGGTAAACTAGAATCCTAATCTGCTTGTGAAAGTTGCAGGGCTTGAAATTTCTTATAAAAGCTACTTGTCCTCCCATTCAACATTTTTTATTGAAAACTTACAGTCAATGAAATATTAAGGTCAATTTCTTAAATGTTACTTGTCTTGACCAAATGTTTAATCGCTGTGGCGAGCAGACGAGTGGAATTTTCCAGTCTTGAGTTACATTATTAAAATTCATCAGATTAGGTAAGTAGCCAGTAGTCTTCATCCAAAAGGTACAATACATGCACAAATACTGTATGAAGATTACTTCTGTTCCTCCTACATATATCACATGCTGTTTACTTTATTATAATGACAAGGGTACTGGATGTGGTACCAGAAGGACCTGTCGTTAATGCTAACCATTCCAGGTGTGTGATTCACCTCTATCTGTGCTTGGACTTTACTGCTTGCTTTACTAGGACCTTCACAACAGACAGATGCACACATTGATCATTGGTATACATGTAACATTTTGTGTAAAAATAGAAAGATGACATTTTGATTGTCAGTGTAAAAAAAATATCATAGGAAAGCAGACTTTATAAATGGGCAACGTTTCTTTCCAATCCTGGATTTAACACATTTTCCTTTGATCAGTGGCTGTATTTGAATCTGGTGCCCGACCAATGTACATGGATATGAGTAGAACCACCATTCTGCAAATAAATGTTAAACTTACTCATTTAGAATTAAAACTGTTATCTGGGTTAAGTGATCATAAGATTGTGCCTTCCAGCACGAGGCCATGGATGGCCATCTCCGTTTAATTACTCATAGAGCTTGTTTAATTACTCATTACTCATAGAGCTCGTTTAATAACTCATAGAGCTTGTTTAATTACTCATAGAGCTTGTATTTGCACCTATACATATGGCAATATAATACACACTTGTATATGTATTAATGTCGCAAAACAATTCTGGCATGTTCAATACTGTAAAATACAGTCAATAATTCCTGTGATGACATAAATACTGGCAGCACCAATTAATGATAAAGTTTTAACTGTCCAAATCCTAAGTAAAAGTGTAATTTACAGACATTAGATAAATATGTCACATTATATCAACCAGTGAGGAATGTTGTATTCTAACTCACTGGGTAGCATTGTAGTTTTGTAGTTAAAAGCATAAAAAGTAATATGTTGTATGATTATATAATAATACATTGTTTGGTGAAGGTACATGTATTGTTTTAACATGAATTAAAAGTTGTTGTACAGGAAAAAATCATACAGTTACAAAATGATGATGTATTGGTTGTGTTTAAATCAAAGTAGAAGATAATAAATAGTTCTAACCACATATATGCATGTATATATATAAGGAAAAGTTGAACACAAGTGTATTGTGTTTATGAAAAGAGAGTTAGGTGTTACTTAACGTATACTACATTAACCAAAGTAATCAAAGAATCATTTTTAAAGTTGCAGCAATATATTGATGCTAAAATACAGCTGGAGACAATACAAATCATAATGCAATATCTTGTATTACAGAACAGTATGAGGAAAAGTTTTAAACTGTCTTCATCAGTTTGAAATCATTGACAGTCATAATAAAACATTATACAAACTTCTTTTCAAGAAAATCATCTTATTCAACTAAAATGGGTTGTTTAGGCCTAAATTAAAATATTGTTTGTTTGCTGCTTCCAGCCAAACCATAACAACCCCGCTGGTCGGGAATTTGTTTTTGGTGGGAGGTCCAAATTTTTAAAAAATTTTAGTATTCATTCAAAAAATTCTCAATCATTACATGTCCTTACAAAGATTCTCTGAGTGATTACAAAAAAATAAAAGAGAGCAAAAGAATTTTCATACCTACCCACCTTCTAAATGATTTGCCCCTTTATGTCAATAATGCTAACACAGATATATTTGCAGTTGATGTGACATTGTTCAACTCTGGTAGTCATCTCAAACAAATACAAGTAAATAGTAAGCTTAGTCTTAAATAAACAGAACAGCGGGCAAATCAAAACAAAATGTTAATAAATGAAAAGAAAACTAAGAGTATGGTTGTATGCACATCACAAAAAAGGTCTTCAATAAATATTACTAATTTGCACGTCAATAACATAGAAATTGAAAACGTAAAATGCCAAAAATTATTGGGACTATATATAGATGATAACCTATCATGGGATGTCCATGTTGATAAACTGTGTAAATCATTGATTAATAACATTTCCTTGCTGTCTAAAATCAAGAAATGTCTTCCATTAGAAACAAGAATACTATATTATAATGCATATATACAACCAGTCTTAGATTATGGAGACACAATTTGGGGAAACTGTTACATTTCAGTAGAATTGGAAAACTCCAAAAGAGAGCAGCTAGAATCATTCTTGGTGTGCCATATGATTCTCCATGTAAACCACTGTTTCAGGAACTTGAATGGTTAAATATTGCAGAACAGAAACATTTTAATCAAGCAATACAAGTTTATAAATGTGTCAACAAGCTTACTCCAGATTATCTTACATATTATTTAAAACGGCTAAATCATCTTATGAATTAAGAGCTTGTGCAAATGAGAATATAGTGATTCCTAAATATAGATTAAACAAATACAAACAAAGTCTTCACTATTCTGGGGCTCTCATATGGAACTCTATATTCCGAAGTGTACCACAAGCAAAGAATACTAAAGAATTCAAAAAGAAATATTATGCAACTCTCTTAAGTAACTCTGACTAATACAGTGGTAGATTAAATATCTCAATATTCCTACAAGACAATACAATATCTATGCTATATAAATGTCATAACATTGCATATTCATGAATATCTTAGAAATGCAATGACTTTAATTATGATTGTATGTTTATTTAGTATTTGAATGTATTTGTTATAACCATGCTTTGCTTTATTGATGGCCCCAAGGGAGAACACTTATTGTAATTGATTGAGTGGCCATTGTTAAATAAAGAATTTACTGTTGTTATTAATATTTAAATGTTATGAATCGGATGTGGCAAACAAGCAGTTTTTTAAAGGTGGGCTTATTGTCTTATACACTTGTTATTATTCAATATATTCTATTATATGTGTTTTTAGGCTGTTTTATGAACCAGTAGTTTATGGTTATATTTACATTTTGTGATTGCCCATTGCAGGATGTGCTAGAGTTTGTTGATTCCGGATGTAATGGTTTCCTTGGTAACATGTGTTTGGTAATAGCCTCTTACAATGATATGTTTCTCAACAGACAACAGGACAGGTAAATTGTTGCCATAGTAGCTTATTTTGTTTGAGATTACATTTATTTTGTGTTTATAGTTAATGTATCTCTTTAGTACTCTCATTCTGCTGTTTAATAGAGCATACATGTATGACGTGTGTTGAAAATGACATATAATGCAATTCAAGTCAAGTTATGTTGCATATTTTTGTAAATAGAGAATTAGTTTATTTTAATATTTAACATCAACTTTATGCCATCGAAAGCTAACAGATGATCAGTTAACCTTAAAACTGTTTTCTGGAATCCTGGAAGGTTAACTAGCAATCTGGGACACACCTATCTCTGCAAGTACCTGATAACTTTCTCCCTTATATCAGATGTGAGAAATGAATTGTGACAATGAGATACAATGATATATATCAGTCATCATGAACACTGTGGTCAGGTGAGGGTTCATGACCTGGATTGGTAGTCAAACACGCTACCAAATGAGCTAACTGGGCAAGGTAATTTAAGTTGAAGTAAGATTACATATGTAAAAAGAGAATGAGTCCAACATTTACAACTATATATGTTATATGATAATTGTAATTAATTATTTTGTAGTGAGGATCTAGATGCTATAGCTCTGAAGAAGTTGGTGAACTTTGTCAACAATCTCATGGAACAATACTTCAGTTATGTCCAAAAGAGAGTTCAGCTAGAGGTCAGTGTGTCTTATCAGCCTCATGTTATGTCCAGGATAATAAACATTTTGTGCATGTTGTTACAATTATAAGACAGACTATAGACCATATACTCTCTATTCAGTCCACCTGAGTTGTAACAGACAGACTATAGACTCTATTCAGTCCATCTCAGCTGTAACAGACATACTATAGACCATAGACTCTATTCTGTCCACCTGAGTTGTAACAGACAGACTATTGACCATAGTCTCTTTATTCAGTCCACTTGAGTTGTAACAGACAGACTATAGACCATAGACTCGTCAGTCTACCTGAGTTTAATAAACAGACTATACACCATATACTCCCTATTCAGTCCCCACCTGAGATGTAACAGACATACTATAGAAAATAGACTCTCTATTCAGTCCACCTGAGTTGTAACAGACATACTATAGACCATAGACTCTATATTCAGTCCACCTGAGTTGTAACAGACATTCTATGGACTATGAACTCTATATTCAGTCCACCTGAGTTGTAACTGACAGACTATAGACCATAGACTCTATTCAGTCCACCTGGGTTTTAACATACATACTATAGACCATAGACTCCCTATTCAGTCCACCTGAGTTGTAACAGACTATAGATTATAGACTCTGTTCAGTCCACCTGAGTTGTAACAGACACACTATAGACTCTCTATTCAGTCCACCTGAGTTGTAACAGACAGACTAAAGACCATATACTCTATTCAGTCGACCTGAGTTGTAACAGACATACTATATACCATATTAACTCTCTATTCAGTTCACCTGAGTTGTAACAGACAGACTATAGACCATATACTCTATTCAGTCCATCTGCGTTGTAACAGACAGACTATAGACCATAGACTCTATTCAGTCCACCTGAGTTGTAATAGACAGACTATAGACCAAAGACTCTATTTAGTCCACCTGAGTTATAACAGTCATACAATAGACCATAGACTATCTATTCAGTCCACCTGAGTTGTAACAGACAGACTATAGACCAAAGACTCTATTTAGTCCACCTGAGTTGTAACAGCCAGACTATTGATCATAGACTCTCTATTCAGTCCACCTGAGTTGTAACAGCAAGACTATAGACCATAGACTCTCTTTTCAGTCCACCTGAGTTGTCACAGACATACTATAGACTGAAGACTCTAATCAGTCCACCTTGGTTGTTACAGACAGACTTTACACCATAGACTCTCTATTCAGTCCACCTGAATTGTAACAGACACACTATAGACCATAGACCCTCTATTCAGTCCACCTGAGTTGTAACAGATATTCTATAGACCATATACTATATTCAGTCCACCTGAGTTGTAACAGACAGACTAAAGACCATATACTCTATTCAGTCCATCTGAGTTCTAACATACATACTATAGACCATAGACTCTCTATTCAGTCCACCTGAGTTGTCACAGACAGACTTTACACCATAGACTCTCTATTCAGTCCACCTGAGTTGTAACAGACAGACTAAATACCATATACTCTATTCAGTCCATCTGAGTTCTAACATACATACTATAGACCATATACTCTATTCAGTCCACCTGAGTTGTCACAGACAGACTTTACACCATAGACTCTCTATTCAGTCCACCTGAGTTGTAACAGACAGACTATAGACCATATTAACTCTCTCTTCAGTTCACCTGAGTTGTAACAGACAGACTATAGACCATATACTCTATTCAGTCCACCTGAGTTGTAACAGATAGACCAAAGACCATATTAACTCTCTATTCAGCTCACCTGAGTTGTAACAGACAGACTATAGACCATAGACTCTCTATTCAGTCCACCTGAGTTGTGTAACAGACAGACTATAGACCATAGACTCTCTATTCAGTTCATTACAGTTGTAACAGACAGACTATAGACTCTTTATTCAGTCCAACTGATTTGTAACAGACAGACTATAGACCATAGACTCTCTATTTAGTCCACCTGAGTTGTAACAGACAGACTATAGACCATAGACTCTCTATTCAGTCTTGTTGAGTTGTAACAGACAGACTATAGACCATAGACTCTTCATTCAGTTCACCTGAGTTATAACAGACAGACTATAGACCATAGACTCCATATTCAGTCCACCTGATGTGTAACAGACAGACTATTGACCATAGACTTTCTATTCAGTCCACCTGAGTTGTTACAGACAGACTATAGACCATAGACTCTCTATTCAGTCCACCTGAGTTGTAACAGACAGACTATAGACCATAGACTCTCTATTCAGTCTTGTTGAGTTGTAACAGACAGACTATAGACCATAGACTCTTCATTCAGTTCACCTGAGTTATAACAGACAGACTATAGACCATAGACTCCATATTCAGTCCACCTGATGTGTAACAGACAGACTATAGACCATAGACTTTCTATTCAGTCCACCTGAGTTGTTACAGACAGACTATTGACCATAGACTCTCTATTCAGTCCACCTGACTTGTAACAGACAGACTATAAACCAAAGACTCTATATTCAGTCCACTTGAGTTGTAACAGCAAGACCATAGACTATAGACTCTCATTTAAATCCACCTGAGTTGTAACAGACAGACTGTAGACCATCGACTCCCTATTCAGTCCACCTGAGTTGTAACAGACAGACTATAGACCATAGACTCCCTATTCAGTCTACCTGAGTTGTAACAGACAGACAATAGAGACCATATACTCTTTATTCAGTCCACCTGAGCTATAACAGACAGACTATAGACCATATACCCTTTATTCAGTCCACCTGAGTTGTAACAGACAGACTATAGACCATAGACTGTGTTCAGTCCACCTGAGTTGTAACAGACACACTATAGACTCTATTCAATCCACCTGAGTTGTAACAGACACACTATAGACCATAGACTCTCTATTCAGTCCACCTGAGTTGTAACAGACAGGCTATAGACTCTATTCAGTCCACCTGAGTTGTAACAGACACACTATAGACCATAGACTCTATTCAGTCCACCTGAGTTGTAACAGACACACTATAGACCATAGACTCTATTCAGTCCACCTGAGTTGTAACAGACACACTATAGACCATAGACTCTCTATTCAGTCCACCTGAGTTGTAATAGACAGACTATAGACTATTCAGTCCACCTGAGTTGTAACAGATACACTATAGAACATCAACTCTCCATTCAGTCCACCTGAGTTGTAACAGACAGACTATAGAACATCAACTCTCCATTCAGTCCACCTGAGTTGTAACAGACAGACTATAGAGCATCAACTCTCAATTCAGTTCACCTGAGTTGTGACAGACAGACTATAGACCATAGACTCTCTATTCAGCCCACCTGAGTTGTAACAGACAGACTATAGACCATAGACTCCCTATTCAGTCCACCTGAGTTGTAACAGACAGACAATAGACCATAGACTCTATTTAGTCCACCTGAGTTGAAACAGACACACTATAGACCATAGACTCTCTATTCAGTTCACCTGAGTTGTAACAGACAGACTATAGAACATAGACTTTCTATTCAGTCCACCTGAGTTGTAACAGACATACTATAGACCATAGACTTTTCAGTCCACCTGAGTTGTAACAGACACACTATAGAACATCAACTCTCCATTCAGTCCACCTGAGTTGTAACAGACAGACTATAGACTCAGTCCACCTGAGTTGTAACAGACAGACAATAGACCATAGACTCTCTTCAGTCCACCTGTGTTGTAACAGATATACTATAGACCATAGACTCTCTATTCAGTCCACCTGAGTTGTAACAGACAGACTATAGACCATAGACTCTCTATTCAGTCCACCTGAGTTGTAACAGACAGACTATAGACCATAGACTCTCTGTTCAGTCCACCCGAGTTGTAACAGACACACTATAGACCATAGACTCTCTATTCAGTCCACCTGAGTTGTAACAGACACACTATAGACCATAGACTCTCTGTTCAGTCCACCTGAGTTGTAACCACACTCTGAAGTTTTTTTTATCATAACTGTGTCTATAGTATAATGGGATTTTTTTTAGCCTTGATTAAATTTGTTAAATAAACTGACTGGTAAGTATGAGTGATATGTGAATATTTAATGTTGAGTTTTTAGTTGTCTTCTTTGTCAGCAATGTTAGTAAGCTGGCCTTGGGGAGTTTGTTTAACATAAATCGATTAGCTCCATGACTTAATTTTGTCCAAGCAGCATTTAATTTAGCTGTAAGAAAAAATAGCATCTTTTAGTTTAATTTGATGTGAAAAAAAACATTCATTGTCTATGACCAAATTAGCGTCTTTCAGTAACAATTTAGCAATTTTACTTTATGATGAATATAATACATTTACATATAAATAACCGATTACTTAATGACTGTTTGTTGATAATGAAAACCATTTTTTGTTTCCTTTTTTTTCCATGTTCAGAGAGAGACCGGTGATAATACAATACTTGTACGGGCTCTTGATCGCTTCCACAGACGTTTGCAGGCTATGAATAAACTTCTACCAGATACAGATTTCTCAAGGTCAGTAAGAATGGTGATTGAGGAAAGGATTTACTTAAAGGTTTTTTATTGTATCTTATTCAAAGATTTTTGAAACATTTGAATGCATTTTGTTTTGTTTTTATGGTACAGAAGTTCATTTATGTGTATTTAAGGAATTAACTCATTTATGAACAGGAAGTTCACTAAAACCTATTTTAGGAAGTTCATTAATTGATATTTCACTTTACATTGATTGTGAAACAAGTTCCTACAACTTGTACAAATTGAATTTGATGTCTTCCTGGTTAGATTGATTGATTGATTATTTAGCATCATTTTTATGCCATTGAGGGCTAACAGACAATCAGTTAACCTAACCACTGTTTCCTGGGATTAACCAGTACTCGAGCACACCCCATCTCCGCAAGTAACTGATAACTTTCCAACTTGAATCAGTGGTGAGAGACGAATGATAATGAGACACAATGTTGTATATTAATCATCACAGAGACTGTTGCCAGGCGAGGATTCGAACTCACGACCCCTGGATTGATAGTCACACGCATAACCAACTGAGCTAATCGGGCCTGGCTATGCAGGTAATAACACATGGCCATGGTGGAGATTAGGCTCATTACTCTCCAGTCCGAAGTGAACTGTCCCACAGCTAAACCATGTGCTCCACATAATATTTAAGCATTTTAATGTCTGATTAGCTTGTTCTTTAATTGATTAATGTTTTTTCACTTATAAATGTTTGAATAAACTCAGTTCATATAATTTGGATATTTTGCTAGTTTATCTTTATGAATTAAATTGGTCAATGTTTGTATAGTTATATAATTAATATTTGGTTAATTTGGATTTATATTCAATTTATTCACAAATTTTATCTTTAATGGTTCACTAATTTATGTTTGGGTCAATTACATTTCACTTAACTTGGGTAGTTTTTATGTTACCTCCATATTTGGTGGAGCATGATAAATAAATAGTTGCCCTTGTCTCTCTGTATGTTCATTCCTTTAATTATTTTTAATGTTAAATCTTACCAGCACTACTTATGAACTTTTCAAACAATTTTTGCCAACTTTGCTGGGGAGTTCCAGTATGATACCCAGTTATTGCCACATTCTGATCCATTGTTATGCAGAGTTATGGCCCTTACAATAGTTCTTGTCAGCATTACTCCTATTGAACTTAACAACTGATTAATGTCAGCTTGCTAGCCAATATCAGTATACAGTCCAGTTGTGCATAATATCATCTCTGCAGGAATACTACTGACACTAGATGTCCCATTAGTCAAGTGAAATTTGTTAATAATTTAGCATCAGACACAGTTGGAACATTTCAACAAGCACTTTTCTAGTTCGAAGTTTTACATGTATGTTTGTGCTTCATTGACTTAATATTAAAACTATACACACAATCTCATATTGAGATTTTATAAATCCATATTTGAGACTTATTTATTCTTCCTACAGAGCAGGTACAGATATTGTATCAAAGGCAGCAAGAGACAGAGTTGGACATTATCTAGACTCACTCAAACAACATTTTTCAGGTATATATTTTTGTCATACATAGATAATGTTTTATTTCAACGGTAGAGTGCCTGTCATGCATTTAAGAGATTTAGCTAAAACTTGCATGCAAGGGTCAGTGCAAGGTAAAGAGTGCATATTCCTTTTGTGTTCTGTTACGAACCTTTACTCAGGTTTTGATAACTTGTTAACTCAGGTTTTGATAACTTGTTTAACCCTGGTTTTAAGAACTTATTAACTCTCCTATCGGTTGTAATATATAAAAATGTGCCTTATACAATGACCCTATTATACATATTGTTGTCATTATTATCCCAAGAATGCATTCCTATGAATGATCAGTTAAAGTTCCAGATGATTATACAATTAACCAGTTACAAAGATATTGTGATATGTTATGATGACTCTGGTTCCCAATTCCACTTTCGCAAGTCAATAAACAATAATAGAGAGATACATGTATTTATTAGCTGATACAAGATGTTGGATAATTGATAAGTATGACATGTTGGTATAGACTGGATGCTGGATAATTGACATATATGACATGCTGGTATAGAATGGATGCTAGATATTTGATATATACGACATGTTGTTATAGACAGGATGCTGGATAACTGATATGTATGAAATGTTGGCATTGACTGGATATTGGATAATTGATAGATACAACATGTTGGCATAGACTGGATGTTGAATAATTGATAGATACAAAATATTGGCATAGACTGGATGTTGGACGATTGAAATATACCACATGTTGGTATAGACTTGATGCTGGATAATTGATAGATACAACATATTGGCATAGACTGGATGCTAGATATTTGATATATACGACATATTGTTATAGACAGGATGCTGGATAATTGATATATACGACATGTTGGTATAGACTAGATGCTGGATAATTGATATATATGACATGTTGGCATAGACTGGATGTTGGATAATTGATATATACGACATGTTGGTATAGACTGGATGCTGGATAATTGATAGAAACAACATGTTGGCATAGAGCATAGACTGGATGTTGAATAATTGATAGATACAACTTATTGGCATAGACTGGATGTTGGATAATTGATATATACAACATATTGGTATAGACTGGATGCTGGATAATTAATAGATACAACATGTTGGCTTAGACCGGATGTTGGATAATTGTTATATACGACTTGTTGGTATAGACTGGATGCTGGATAATTGATAGATACAATATGTTGGTATAGACTGGATGCTGGATAATTGATATATACGACATGTTGGCATGGACTGGATGTTGGATGATTGATATATACGACATGTTGGTATAGGCTTGATGCTGGATAATTGATAGATACAACATGTTGGCATAGACTGGAAGCTGTATATTTGATATATACAACATTTTGTTAAATACAAAATGCTGGATAATTGATAGATACAATATGTTGGTATAGACTGGATGCTGGATAATTGATATATACGACATGTTGGCATGGACTGGATGTTGGATGATTGATATATACGACAAGTTGGTATAGACTGGATGCTGGATAATTGATAGATACAACATGTTGGCATAGACCGGATGTTTGATAATTGATATATATACTACATGTTGGCATAGACTGGGTGTTGAAAGACACAGCATGTTAGCATAGACTGGATGTTGGATAGTTGATATATACGACATGTTGGCATAGACTGGCTGTTGGATAATTGATAAATATATGACAAGTTGGTATAGACTGGATGCTGGATAGTTGATAGATACAACATGTTGGCATAGACTGGATGTAGGATAATTGATAAGTGTGACATGTTGGTATAGACTGGATGCTGGATAATTGATATATACGAAATGTTGGTATAGACTTAGTGCTGAATAATTGATAATTACTTCATGTTGGTATAGACTGGATGTTGGATAATTGATTAGTGTGACATGTTGGTAAAGACTGGATGTTGGATAATTGATATATATATGACATGTTGGCATAGACTGGATGTTGAATTATTGATAGATACAACATGTTGGCTTAGACTGGATGCTGGATAATTGATATATACGACATGTTGGTATATACTGGATGCAGAATAATTGATAGATACAACATGTTGGCATAGACTGGATGTTGGATAATTGATAAGTGTGATATGTTGGTATAGACTGGATGCTGGATAATTGATAATTATTACATGTTGGTATAGACTGGGTGCTAAAAAATTGATATATATATATATGACATGTTGGTATAGACTGGATGCTGGATAATTGATCATTTGCACATGTTGGTATAGACTACATGCAGGATAATTGGTAGATATGACATGTTGGTATAGACTGGGTGCTGAATAATTGATAAATATATGACATGTTGGTATAGACTGGATGCTGGATAATTGATAAATATGACATGTTGGTATAGATTGGATTTGATTTAATATAAATATGAAGAATGAACATTTTTGTGGATCATTCATGAGATATGAACTTAGGAAAGCTCCATCGAAATACTGAGTATACATAGACTAGATAACCAGTGATGAGACAGAGGTGCCAATGTAAATCTTCTATGATGAATGCACAAATATGAATGTTGAGGATATTTTTTTAAAGAGTACCAAATAAAACAAAATAAATTTATCAAAGTAAAACTTATCCAGAGTTGCAGTCTTTAAAAAAAGTAAACAATTTTTTGCCCCCCAAAAAGAAGTGTCTAGCCAAGGAACATTTGCAGAAGAACAGAAGTGCCAAGAGTTTTCTGTTCAATTGATTTTAGTGTGTCATTGTGCATCTATTGGTCCTTTATAAAAATTGTGAATTGCATGTCCCTCTGTCTCAGCTTGGCCCTGGGGCAGGGACCTACTTTATTTAATCTATATTAGAGACCGATATATATGATGACTGAATGTACTTGTTGTTACGGTTTTTGTGGCGTGATTTGTTGCTGACATGATGGTTAATGCTTATGTTATACTGACAAAAGTTGGAAAATAGATTAATAAAGCTTTATGTCATCAAGGATAATCAGGTGACCGTTAAGGCCCATGGGCCTCTTGTAATTACTCAACTTGATATCTGTTTATGTACTTAACTACGTGTATTTACATGTTATTACAACATTTTAATTTGATGCGAAAGTACATGTTTGTATAGATTAAATCAATAAAAAGTTTTTCTTCATCTTCTTTATTTGATATTTACTGATGTTGTTTATTACTTGATCTTCTATTGCAGACTGTATGACGGACATACGTCAGAGTCTGGCAGCACCGCGAGTGTCAGGGAAACAGGAAGCTGCCATTAACCTTACAGAGCTGCTCAGTAATATACAGGCCAGTTGCCTGGAACAGATCAAGTCTGTACTTAGTAATCTGCAGGTATTTCTTATTTGATTATTATTAAGTCAGTAGCTGTTTAATTATGTCTCCCCCTCTCGGGGGAAATATAATATTTTGTGCTTCCATCCGTCATGAAATGTGGACAACTCCTTTAGCCACAACTAGCTGGATCAGTGTGAAGTCTACATGTAGTTCTGCATATCCCTTCCATGTTGTGGTTTTATGATTTTATACTGAAAAGCATAAAAAAGACATCTCCCTGAGAGGGGGGGGGAGACATTTTTTATGTGAGGTTTCCAACTGTTTGTCCATCTTTCACAAATCTGGTGTGAAAAACCTCAGACATCTATGGTCAGATTTTGCTGAAACTTGCTGGGAAGCATCAGTGTGAAGTCTAGTTATGCTTAGATATTTTGTTACAATTTGATGATTTTTCACTGAGTTATAGCCCTTTGCATTTTTGGAATTATAAATATTATCTTGAAAGCTCCTCTGACAACTGTTTTTGGATTTACCTGAAACTTGCAGTAAAGAATCAGTGTGAGATTTAGTTTTGTATATCCCCTTTGCATTCATGTTAGATGATTTTAACTGAGTTGTGGCGCTTTGCATTTTTGGAATTAAAAATCTTGTCTGGAGAACTCCTCCGACAGCTGAGGTCTATTTTTTTACTGAGTTTTGCTTCTTTTCTTGAACCAACATTCGCATTTCAATGTAATATAAATATGGTTTACAATGTAACACAGGAATATAAATCCAGTTTACGATGTCACACAGGAATGTAAACATGGTTAACAATGTATTGAATGATTGATTGAATATTTAGCTTCATTTTTATGCCATCGAGGGCTAACAGACGATCAGTTAACCTAACCACTGTTTCCTGGGATTAACCAGTACTCGAGCACACCCCGTCTCCGCAAGTAACTGATAACTTTCCCACTTGAATCAGTGGTAAGAGACGAATGATAATGAGACACAATGTCATATATCAATCATCACGGAGACTGTTGCCGGGCGGGGGATTTGAACTCACGACCCCTGGATTGATAGTCAGACGCGTAACCGACTGAGCTAATTGGGCCCGGCTGTTAACAATGTAAAACAGGAATATAAATATGGTTTACAATGTAACACAGGAATATAAATGTGGTTTACAATGTAAAACAGGAATACAAATATGGTTTACAATGTAAAACAGGAATATAAATATGGTTTACAATGTAAAACAGGAATATCAATGTGGTTTACAGTGTAACACAGGAATACAAATATGGTTTACAATGTAAAATAGGAATACAAATATGGTTTACAATGTAAAACAGGAATATAAATCTGGTTTACAATGTAACACAGGAATATAAACGTTGTTTACAATGTAACACAGAAATACATATGTGGTTTACAATGTAACACAGGAATATAAACATGGTTTACTATGTAAAACAGGAATATAAATATGGTTTACAATGTAACACAGGAATACAAATGTGAGTTACAATGTTACACAGAAAAATAAACATGGTTTACAATGTAACACAGGAATATAAACATTGTTTACAATGTAACACAGGAATAAAAATGTGGTTTAAAATGTAACACAGGAATACAAATATGGTTTACAATGTAACATAGGAATGTAAACATGGTTTACAATGTAACACAGGAATACAAATATGGTTTACAATGTAACACAGGAATATAAACATGGTTTACAATGTAACACAGGAATATAAACGTTGTTTACAATGTAACACAGAAATACATATGTGGTTTACAATGTAACACAGGAATATAAACATGGTTTACAATGTAACACAGGAATATAAACATGGTTTACAATGTTACGCAGGAATGTAACTATGGTTTACAATGTAACGCAGGAATACAAATATGGTTTACAATGTAACACAGGAATATAAATCCAGTTAACAATGTAACCCAGGAATATCAATATGGTTTACAATGTAACACAGGAATACAAATATGGTTTACAATGTAACACAGGAATATAAATCCAGTTTACAATGTAACACAGGAATATAAACATGGTTTATAATGTAACACAGGAATATAAATCCAGTTTACAATGTAACACAGGAATATAAACATGGTTTACAATGTAACACAGGAATATAAATCCAGTTTACAATGTAACACAGGAATATAAACATGGTTTACAATGTAACACAGGAATATAAATCCAGTTTACAATGTAACACAGGAATATAAACATGGTTTACAATGTAACACAGGAATATAAATCCAGTTTACAATGTAATACAGGAATATAAACTTGGTTTACAATGTAATACAGGAATATAAACTTGGTTTACAATGTAATACAGGAATATAAATCCAGTTTACAATGTAACACAGGAATATAAATCCAGTTTACAATGTAACACAGGAATATAAACATGGTTTACAATGTAACACAGGAATATAAATCCAGTTTACAATGTAACACAGGAATATAAACATGGTTTACAATGTAACACAGGAATATAAATCCAGTTTACAATGTAATACAGGAATATAAACTTGGTTTACAATGTAATACAGGAATATAAACTTGGTTTACAATGTAATACAAGAATATAAATCCAGTTTACAATGTAACACAGGAATATAAATATGGTTTCCATCTATGAGAAACCAATGCACTAATGGATCAGTGTAAATAAATAACAGCAATTATTGATACAAACATGTGGAGTTCTCCATATTCCATGTAATTATACTTGATCATTCAAATTGAAATCATTTGAAGAAACTGCTCTTTTGGATTTAAAAGATGGTTGAAACAAGTTTTATTAAATTCTTTACTTTTATTACTCCGATTTTTTTCGGAAAACTATGTTAAAGTTGTTTTTATTTAATTTAAATTTCCTGAATTTAAATTAATATATTTATCCCTTTAACACATGTAAATGTATATTTTCTACTCCATTTTAACTGCAGGCATTTATAGCATCAGACATCACGTTCGCAATGAAGCCATATTTCCGTGGCCAGTTCTGTACACTAGGTGTCCGAGAGGGCCTTGTTGTGGCTTTTTTAAGACATATCACCAATGTATGTCAGGAGTTCTGTGAGGGGTCAGGTGAGAGGGGATCAGCTCCACCAGCACTACTTCTCATATTGTCCAGATTGTGTAATGATTTTGAAAGTTCAACCATTTCTTATCTGGTAAGTGATACATGTAACACTAGTCTTGCTTGATTAAACTTACAGATTTCTTCAAGCTAAAACAGTACTAGTCTTAATTTTTTACCTGTGTCTTAGATGTGTTTCGGTCTATGAAATTTTCAGGTCATGAATTTTACCTAACATTGAAAATGATATCGAATACATTGTATTTGTTTCCAGTATTTACTGGATCAACCAAATATCCTTATTCCTTGTTTGTGACAGTCCAATGTCTTGGCTGTAGGTTGGATTCCCAGCCGTATTATTCCAAAACGATACAGATACATAGAGCTTCCTTGCTTGTTATGGAGTATTCCTGGGATAGTAGAACACAGTTGTAAGGTGATGCAAAGGAAGTTGAAATTACTGCTTAACATCCTACAATACTATCTTCTCTATGTGATAATCTTGATACTAGATTATAAGGAATAGAGACTCATACAGAAAATCCCTCCAGAGGGATAATTGTTGTGGCAGGAACGAGACTCTGTTACGTTCCCGTGAAAATAATTTTTCCAAGGGATAAAATTTTCAATGTGAACCAAAAAGTCAATGAATGATTCTTTTTTTAACTAGCATACCAAACACACTGAATAATCATTTATTTTATTTGATCCTTTTATTTTCAACACAATTGCTTTTAAGATTTCAAATTAGTTTTATACGTCACGTTATAACTGATTACAATTTCACAGCGCAAGAATTTTATTTTGGCCCTAGGTTAAGATAGAAATATATAACCCCAGTCAAAATACGGATGTTTTCTGGTATACAAGAATTATCTGTACATGATGGACATGATATTTTATATGTTTTCAGCTGACAATAACAGAAGAGCAGTTTGACATGCATGATCGCTCCAGCATGACGTCTGTATCATCACTGTGTACCGATGCCAAGGACACTGCACAGAAACTATTAAACCATTATGTCAAGGTCCAGGGCTTGGCTATCTCGCAGGTTTGTGTTTTACAGTGGGTCTTACAAAATAGCAGGTTTTTATATTGTGATGTATCAGTGGGATTTTTAAACAAACTCTACTTTTTATTTGGTCCTAAAGAAAATCAATGTACATGTATATCTGAAATCTGAAGTACTGCCAAAGTTGAAAAAGTACAATGTAATATCACATTAGTTTGGCAAACTAACCTTATTTTCCCCCACAACAGTTTGGCAAACTAGTTTTATTTCCCCCACTCATTTTTCATTGATTTGAATAATGAATAGATTTGTTTCCCTTTATGTGATTCTTCAGAAAAACATTATACAAATTTGTCAATAGCTTCCCTAAAAGTGTTCTGTTGAAATGTTGAAAACAGCTATCTTTAACATTTGAAAAAGAAATGTGGGGTTGCTTTTGTGGTCACATTTGTTGTCACTCTATTAAAGGTCAGGGTCAATATAAATAAAAATATGCCAGCCTTAAAATAAGCTGCAGCAAGCAGTAAAGTATCCACTTGAGCCTGTTGTTAATCCCTACCTCTTATGTCTGTCCATCCACACACACAAATCCACTTGAGCCTGTTGTTAATCCCCTACCTCTTATGTCTGTCCATCCACACACACAAATCAACTTGAGCCTGTTGTTAATCCCCTACCTCTTATGTCTGTCTATCCACACACACAAATCCACTTAAGCCTGTAAATCCCCAACCTCTTATGTATGTCCATCCACACACACAAATTCACTTGAGCCTGTTGTTAATCCCCTACCTCTTATGTTTGTCCACCCACACACACAAATCCACTTGAGCCTGTTAATCCCCTACCTCTTATGTCTGTCCATCCACACACACAAATCCACTTGAGCCTGTAAATCCCCTACCTCTTATGTCTGTCCATCCACACACACAAATCCACTTGAGCCTGTAAATCCCCTACCTCTTATGTCTGTCCATCCACACACACAAAGCGCTTTTTACAAGTGTGAACTTAATGAGTTAATTCCTTATCGTTCTTTAAAAGCACGAACAAACTGCCATTCTAACTATCGTCTCAAAAACGTTAGCTTCTTTAATCTTTATACCCCCGACAAACGAAGTTTTGAGGGGGTATACTGGAGTCACCCTGAGGTCGGTCTGTTGGTCTGTCGGTCTGTCGGTCGGTCTGTCCACAATTTTCCTTGTCCGGAGCATAACTTGAAAAGTACAGGATGGAATTTCATCAAACGTCATACAATGGTAGAATATAATGAGAGGAAGTGCAGTGTACAAGAAACATAACTCTATTCTTGCTAATTACAGAGTTATTGCCTTTTGATATTTTTTCTTGTCCGGAGCATAACTTGAAAAGTACCGGATGGAATTTCATCAAGCTTCATACAATGGTAAAATATAATGAGAGGAAGTGCAGTGTACAGGAAACATAACTCTATTCTTGCTAATGACAGAGTTATTGCCCTTTGATATATTTCCCTTTGATATTTTTTTAATCTTTATACCCCCGACAAACGAAGTTTTGAGGGGGTATACTGGAGTCACCCTGAGGTCAGTCTGTTGGTCTGTCGGTCTGTCGGTCGGTCTGTCCACAATTTTCCTTGTCCGGAGCATAACTTGAAAAGTACTGGATGGAATTTCATCAAACGTCATACAATGGTAGAATATAATGAGAGGAAGTGCAGTGTACAAGAAACATAACTCTATTCTTGCTAATTACAGAGTTATTGCCTTTTGATATTTTTTCTTGTCCGGAGCATAACTTGAAAAGTACCGGATGGAATTTCATCAAGCTTCATACAATGGTAAAATATAATGAGAGGAAGTGCAGTGTACAGGAAACATAACTCTATTCTTGCTAATGACAGAGTTATTGCCCTTTGATATATTTCCCTTTGATATTTTTTCTTGTCCGGAGCATAACTTGAAAAGTACCGGATGGAATTTCATCAAACGTCATACAATGGAACAATATAATGAGAGGAAGTGCAGTGTACAGGAAACATAACTCTATTCTTGCTAATTACAGAGTTATTGCCCTTTGATATATTTCCCTTGTCCGGAGCATTACTTTTAAAGTACTGGATGGAATTTCGTCAAACTTCATACAATGGTAGAAAATAATGACAGGAAGGGCAGTGTACAAGAAACATAACTCTATTCTTGCTAATTACAGAGTTATTGCCCTTTGATATATTTCCCTTGTCCGGAGCATTACTTTTAAAGAACTGGATGGAATTTCATCAAACTTCATACAATGGTAGAATATAATGAGAGGAAGAGCAGTGTACAAGAAACATAACTCTATTCTTGCTAATTACAGAGTTATTGCCCTTTGATATATTTCCCTTGTCCGGAGCATTACTTTTAAAGTACTGGATGGAATTTCATCAAACTTCATACAATGGTAGAATATAATGAGAGGAAGAGCAGTGTACAAGAAACATAACTGTATTATTGCTAATTACAGAGTTATTGCCCTTTGATATTTTTTCTTGTCCGGAGCATAACTTGAAAAGTACCTGATGGATTTCATCAAGCTTCATACAATGGTAGAATATAATGAAAGGAAGTGCAGTGTACAAGAAACATAACTCTATTCTTGCTAATTACAGAGTTATTGCCCTTTGATATATTTCCCTTGTCCAGAGCATTACTTTTAAAGTACCGGATGGAATTTCATCAAACTTCATACAATGGTACAATATAATGACAGGAAGTGCAGTGTACAAGAAACATAACTCTATTCTTGCTAATTACAGAGTTATTGCCCTTTGATATATTTCCCTTGTCCGGAGCATTACTTTTAAAGTACTGGATGGAATTTCATCAAACTTCATACAATGGTACAATATAATGACAGGAAGTGCAGTGTACAAGAAACATAACTTTATTCTTGCTAATTAAAGAGTTATTGCCCTTTGATATATTTCCATTGTCTGGTGCAGTACTTTTAAAGCCATCAGTGATAACAGTTTAATAAAGCTCATGAAAGAACCAAGTTGATGAATACATGGAGTTCGAGCAAAGCAGGTTCGATATTGTATTCCTAGTGCTCTTTTTTGTTTCTTATCCATAAAATTGTTGTCCCTCAACATAACTCGAAAAAGTATAACATTTATTGATTGCCATGAAAGCTTGTACACTGCACAATAATTAAAAAGACCGTTTTTAATTTTAACAAAACCATAAAAAAATTAACAATACAAACAACTCCATAACATTCTCATTTATTAAGAATTTCTTTTGTCTGCACCATTACTTTAAAACTATTGGATATAATTTAATAAAACTTCATACAATGGTTAACCATTTTCTGTCATGGCAGCGTTCGGGGGTATTCATCACTACAGTGATAGGTCTAGTTTTATATTCCGACTTTTTCACAGTTAACGTGTTTACACAAAACACTTTGATCTGTCTATTTTACCAATAACGCGGGCTAAAAATAGAGATGTGAAAATTATCACGCACTACACTCGTGTTTGAGTCAGAAAAATTGCGATTATGTAGAACACAATAACAGCTTTGTTTGGTTTGAGTCGGAAAAATGGCGATTATGTAGAACACAACAACAGCTTTGTTTGGTTTGTTTACGGCCAATTAAGAAATAATGAAATTTTTATATGTCAAAATCGATATTTTATGGTAAAATTTGTTCATTTGGTGGCCGTTTTAGGAGGTTTTTAATGCATTTGGGACCAAAAATGTTGGCCGCTGGCCGCGTCGACCAGGTGACCGCCTATTGCAGTTAAATTATATAGTAAATTTCGACGGGAGGGTCTGAAACTGGCCGCTTAAGGCAGGTGGCTGCTTATAACAGGTGACCGTTAGTACAGGTTTGACTGTAATGCAGGTCATATTATTTTAAATTACAGATACATCATTTTATTACTATTTCAGTCTGACAGACAAAAGTTGTGGTGGGCAACAATATTGTTTAAACGGTAGGGGACATTACATATTGCCTGCAATACTCCAGTGTCTTGTAATTGTATAGGTGTAAATCAAACAGAAGACATTTATAGATATGTTTATGTGACTGTCACAGTGTGTACATAACCTACTAGGAGAGAAATGTATGTAAGCGGTTAGCTCAGTCGGTAGAGCATTTTCCCTGCGGAGGGTCCTGGGTTGGAGTCCCGGACTGGCTGAATATTTTTCTCATCCTGTTACATTTGGCGCTCAATGAGTGACTTTGACTTATAAATATTCCGAGAAACATTCACATGATTTGTAAGGGAATAATTCGGTGTGTATGTAACCTACTAGGAGAGAAGTGTATGTAAGTGGTTCAGTTAGCTCGGTCTGTAGAGCAATCGCCCTGTAAGTGAAGGGTCCCAGGTTTGAGTCCCTGACTGGCTGCATATTTTTCTCATCCTGTTACATGGATTTCTGTATATATTTTATTTTTATAGCTTGTCAAATCATATTATTCTTGCTGAAAGTTTATGGGAAGTTGCCTTCTTGTCCTACTGTTCACCTATCCCACTTGCAGATTTCAGGCAATCTCCTTATACAGTTTTCATTTAGTATCATTTATGTTTTCTGTCTTGTTTTAACTGCAATGCATAACTTCAATCTTGCAACTAATTTCATTGATTTGGTTTTGTTAAGGACAGTTTGCATTGAAATTTAAATGGCAAACGTAAAATTTATTTATTCAGTTTTTACCTTAGCAAACTTGCCTAGATTTAGTGGTTGCATTTCAAAGCTTGGTAGGAAAGATGATCTATACATAGTAATAACTTCCACAAACTGAAGGACTTCCATAAAAATCTACTGCTGAGTTGCAAAAATAGACTAGAAATCAAAAGTATTCTGTAAAAATATTTTTTAACCCTTTACCTTTTGACACCTTTAATATATATGCCTTTGGACACCTGATATAGAAGACTTTTGAATTATTGGATGAATTATGTTCATATTAACTGACAGAGTGGAAAACAGTGCAGGAAGTGTTCTCTTCCTCTACTGTTTTCAAAGGCATTCTGTGAAAACGCGTATCTATGGAGTAAAGGGTTAAAAGAATATAAATCAAAATGTCATGAAAGCACATGTTTAGCTAACTGACAAATTGACGTTTTAAGATTTAGGAGCTGTCAATGTTATTTGGCTGTGAGATCAGATAAAAACATTAGTTGTTGCCAAATTATCGTGATATCTTTGTATATAAATTTGTACCTAGAAAAATGTTCATATTTTAACCAGTTCAAGCATAGACACATCATCTGACATGAATAGGACAAACTGACCTGCAGCATCTAATGACATTATTGTTTACAGATTAGTTTTATTTAGTTTATGTCAAAAGAAAATTAAAGATTAATAAAAACTGTCAGTTTAACCATCTTGGAGACAACTCTGAAATAGTATTTTACAGTTTAACATTCTTAATTAAAGTAAGTTGAAATAAAATAGTTCTATGTCTTAATGATTTTGTTTTACCAATACAGCAAACATAGTAACATAGTAACTTCAACTAAACCTCTTTCCATCAGTATGCTTATATAATGTTCTGGGCTACATGTGACACAAACTTAATTACTTCATTTCTATTTAACCAGAGTTTGCCCAGGTTTGAGTACTTTGATTTATATATGATTGGCCCACTGTGGTAGTAATTAGATGTAGATATTGGATGCTTGTGGATTGACGACATTTTGAGAAAATGATATTTCTCTTGCAATTTATTTCTTTCCTTATTTTTCAACCTTTTTATCAGATTGGTGAAAAGATATGTCATTTTGATACTTGTTGTATAATGTCATTTTGATACTTGCTGTATAAAAAAAATGTACAGGATGAGCCAGACCTAATGTTGACCTAATGTTGAAAGAACTTGTGGCCATCCCCGTTTCATGATAAAATAAAATGTGTTCAATTTAAATGACAGTTTTCATCAGAATGCTGTGAGGAAAGTATCGTGCAGTGTACATTGGCATAAAGTGTACATAAGTGTAAAGTATACATTAGCCTATCCTCTCTACATTCCATTGTAGTAGTGTCTTAAGTTGTTGTCCTAAATGCATTTTGTACGTGCACAGATGCTGAGGAAGAGTGTCGAGACCCGTGATTGGCTGAACACGATAGAGCCACGTAATGTACGAGCTGTGATGAAACGTGTAGTTGAGGACATTACAGCCATAGATTCACAGGTAGCAGTTACAGTATACAATCATGTATTTATGTGTTTTTGTGTGTAGATATACATATATACATGTATATGTATGTTTGGGTGTATGTCAGGCCTTCTAAAATTCCAAAATGCAAATCGGTCCAGTGTTTTAGTACTGTCAGAATCGCATTTATTTTTAAAAAATCACTAAAATTGCCTTACATTATGCCTTTACATGCATGCATACCCCACCCACCATGTCAGCTGCACCATGTATTTTCTCCGTTAATTCATTAATAGGGAACTATTTCAAGTTTATTTGTGTAATATTTATAACATACTGTATCACAATGGGTACTAATGACTGACATTATGTTTCCGCTTTACTGAATAATTTTCATTATATTAAAAATGCTCTATCAAACCGGAAGTGTCGCAAGTACCGGAAGCTGCGTGAAATAATCACCATGGAAACCAAATGAAACGGTTCATTCAACTTTTTATTTTTGATATGCGTTGTGCTGTAACTAACCACTATGTACAGTTACAAAAACCAGCTCGTATATAGCATAGTGTTTCACTCTTGAGCCATGTTGAAATGAAACAAACAAGTAACACTTCACGTTTTATATCAAAGAAATTTCAGACGCAAACACAATATTTTGATAAACCAACAGAACGCTATGGGTCGCTGATTATACATCGAAGGTGTGCTACATAGAGAAAGACTCTTCTGATAAACTCCCCTAATATCTTAATGGTTTAGTCAAAATTGACATCATTTCGCACAGCAGATGGCAAAAAAAACGGATTATTGGGTCAAATGATATTGCCACAAGGCGTATGGCATGGTAAGAGCAATTTATGAGATTTTATACGACTGATAGAAAGATCTGGACCGATTTTTTATTTAAACGTTGAAAATATCTTGACCGATTTTTTATTAAACTTTCAAACGAAAAACATGCAATTTTAGAAGGCCTGGTGTGTGTGTGTGTGTGTGTATACATGTATATATGTGTTTGTGTGTGTACAGTGTTTTCTCCAGCTCCAATTTTTTGGGGGTCATTGATGACCCACTGACTAAAAATCTAGGGGTCATTTTCAAAATCTGGGGGTCATCAATTGACTAGTTTTAAACTTAATTAACATGAATAAATGGAGTTAAAAATACATATTTTACTAAAACAGTTTTACTTCCTGTGTCACACAAATTTCTCCATCAAAACTGCAACTTAAGTAAACAACTTCAAAATAATTTAACTTCAAACAAATGTTTTAATTCTGGCAACAAGTTACAACTTGAAACTTAGTAGTTGTTTTTATGATTATGGCCCTTTGGCCGTGAACTTTTAAAATGTCATGGCCACAGCTCAATCACCAAGGCCCTAACTATTTTTAATGAAAAACACTAAAATTCTTTCAATATCTTATATTATAATATCAATATTTACTGAGCTATCGTACATGTTTAGCATTATACTCTTTGGAAAACAAAACTTTGTTTTTGTTTTCTATTTTGAAATTAAGTGATCATTTTTCAAGATGAATATAATTTTTTTAAAGTTATTTTCTTATTCCAACAACCTTTTAATCATCCGTTAAAGAAACATAAACGGCGCCGGGAATACCGCCCTAAAACTTGGACCAGCCGATGTTTAAACTGGTATTAAAATGTCGCGTCTCGATACCTTATAGAAAACAAAATAAAAAGTTTTTCAGATATAGTAATGTCCGTACATTTTAAACATTTTTTTTGAAAAGTTTCACGCTTTCCACATTTCATCTTTATATACAAACAATCTAAAACTGGGTATTGGTCAGTGCTATTGTTGCAGCGTACTTTATTTTCACAGATGTTGTCTTCAAACTTCAGTATTGCTTCGCGGAAAATTATGTATGTGATCATAATCGTTTATGCGATTGCATCAATATAGCGTTCATAACCAATTAAAGCGTTTATTTAACTTGGTAGAATCGCGTGACCGGAATTGCACTGAATCAGACCATGTGATCTGTCAAATCAGCTGGCATTGTAAAAATAACTCTGAAACCAGCTTGCCGAAACAAATATGCGTAATTTGAATTTCTGTATTTTTAAGGTTGCGTCATAGTGGACGCACTATATAAAGTTGATTGCGTCAGATGAGAATTTATTGCGTCAAAAACGCAAGAAATGCGCTCTGGAGAAAACACTGGTGTGTAGATATATTATTAAACCTTATGAATATCAGAATCTACATAGCTACACCCATACCTTGTGAACATTATAATGTTTTAAAAAAAGTTTGGAAGAGTAAATAGTAAACTACCCAGCTTTGTAATAGTTACGTTGTGTTGTGTTCATTTTTTGTACCGATACTTTCTTACATCTCGACAAAATGTGGCTCTAAGATAAACCATGATAACGCAGACGAAGTATTAAACAGACAAATTGGTTGATTCATGTCTATATCATGTATCATATAAGATTTATAAATTGTTTTTATTGTTGAATTTTATACACTGAGAGACTTATAAAATGCAAAACTCCAATTGGGCATGTCTGGGATGAGTTTGGTAGATGCATTATTGCTCGCCAGCCACCACCGAAATACATTATTGAGCTGTCCCACGCCTTGGTCCAGAATTGTAACATTATTTCTCAACAATGTATTGCAAATATTGTGCTTTCAATGAGGCGGATATGTGTTGCCTACATTACTGTAAATAGCAGTTACAACCCTTACTAATTGCAAAGTTGGTGATTCAAGGTCTCGCTGTTCGAAACGTTAATTCTCAGTAAACTGATACTTTTTTTCCAATAGAATTCAGGTTATTTACAGGTTTTATATGGCATATTCAGTTTTATTGGTAGGTGAAAACCTCATAATGAATCTGAGTAGAAACATCGTCCTTCTACAAGTAACTGGCAAACTGTCTCTTATAAAGTAATTGTAGTGAGCTGGATTTTAGCCCACGACTTCAGCAATGAGAGGTAGGTGATCAGAAGACAGCATTGGCTCGGCCTCGGAGAAACCCACTGAGATAAGCACGTATCTTAGAATCGTGTACTATTTGAACTCTATTGGATAAATCTATCTATCTAAATTTACTCATTTTTAGCTTGCTGGGACGAAGTCCAAGGAGAGCTATTGCCATAACTCTGGGTCGTCGTCTGTAGACACCCAGGTTAAACTTTTGCGTTTAAGTTTAAAATATCTATGCAACCACTCATTGAATGTGAAAGGAACTTGGCATGTGTGTTCACCACCATCAGTGGAACACAGAAAGACAAGAACCATAACTCTGGATTGCATTTTGGCACAGTTATGGCCCTTTTTATGCTCCTCCAAAGGAGGGAAGAATATAGTCGCCGCTTCGTCACTGCGTGCCAAATTCTTGTCCGGGCTATTTCTCTACAACCTCTTGTTGGAATTTGATGAAATTTGCTAGGATGCATCACTACCAAGTGGAGATGTTCATAATATATTTTTGTTCCGGTTCAATGATTGTTCATGGAGTTAAAGGCCCTTTGATTCTGTCTTGGACCAAATTATTGTCCGGGCTATTTCTCTTCAACCCAATGTTGGAATTTTATGAAACTTGCTAGGATGCATCACTACCAAGTGGAGATGTGCATAATATCTTTGTGTTTCGGTTCGATGATTTTTCACGGAGTTATGGCCCTTTAATTGAGTCTGTGACCAAATTCTTGTCCACACTATTTCTCTACAACCTCAAGTTTGAATTTTATGAAACTTGCTAGGATGCATCATTACCAAGTGCAGATGCCCATATTGTCTTTATGTTTCGGTTCGATGATTTTTCAAGGAATTATGGCCCTTTGATTTTGTCTGTGACCAAATTCTTGTCCGCGCTATTTCTCTGCAACCCCATGTTGGAATTTTATGAAACTTGCTAGGATGCATCACTACCAAGTGGAGATGTGCATATTGTCTTTGTGTTCCGGTTCGATGATTTTCACAGAGTTATGGCCCTTTCATTGAGTCTGTGACCAAATTATTGTCTGTGCTATTTCTCTACAACCTCAGGTTGGAATTTTATGAAATTTGCTATGTTTGTGTTCCAGTTCGATGATTTTTCACGGAGTTTTGGCCCTTTCATACTGTCTGTGACCAAACTCTTCTCTGCTCTATTTCTCTACAACTTCTGGTTGGAATTTTATGAAACTTGCTAGGATGCATGATTACCAAGTGGAGATGTGCATATTGTCTTCATGACGCTATTTCGCTACAACCTCTGGTTTTAATTTACTAAACTAACTAGGATATGCACATATTGTCATTTTGTTCTGGTTCAATGATTTGCGAATGAGTTCTGTCAAGTGCAGAGCCACATATTGTTCCTGCTATGCAGTTTGGTATTTTTCAACCAAGTAGCCATCAGCACTAAGGGAATATGGTGAGTCAAACACTCACTTGGGGATCATCCATCGGTTCCACCGATATTTTCTTATTGGACTTAGACACCCAGAGGCGAGCTTTGTTGTCTTCTGACAATTTTTGTTATTGGTTTTATGATATCTGTTTATTGTATATACTGCTTGTCACTGATTGAGATTCAGTTAGAAATTTTGATGTTTGTGATCTGCATGACTGACTAGGCATGCTCCCCAATGCATTTTCCACATCTATCACAATGTTAAAAAATAAGATGACCTGTTTGATTGCTATGGAAACTTAAAGAATGGTAGGATCATTAATAAAGAGTAGGCCAGAGATGAGAATGTGGCCGTAGATTCTCCAGTGATTTTATTTTACTTGCTCATTTTTTTAATTTTAATAGATTAGACAACAGTACTTTTACCCACTTGGTCACAGAGCACCCACAATACAAGTAATAAAGATTACTGTCATATCATTCACCATGAGCAGCAATTACCAAAAACATTCAATTATATATTTTACAGACACATGGTAGAATTGAAGATCGAGGATTCTGTAAGGAAAAAAATGTTTTTGTATATGTTTCAGGTTGGTCAACTGTATGAGGAAGGCGTGAGGAAGGAGCGTAGCAGTGATTCAAGTCGCCGGGCCCACAGCTACAGTTATGCTGCCTCCCAGCAAAAAAGGGGACAGTGGAATTTCACACCCAGGTATTGTATTTAATTCATGGACATTGTTTGGAGACTCCTGTCTACCTTACTATACATCCAATACAAAATAAAAGTAGTATCTATTCTTATAAGCTAATTGAGGCTACTGATTATGTAAATGTCAGTGTATCATGTATACTTTACTGTAATTGTCAGTATATCATTTATACTTTTCTGTAATTGTCCTTTTCTGTAATTGTCAGTATATCATTTATACTTTTCTGTAATTGTCAGTATATCATTTATACTTTTCTGTAATTGTCAGTATATCATTTCAACTTTTCTGTAATTGTCCTTTTCTGTAATTGTCAGTATATCATTTATACTTTTCTGTAATTGTCAGTATATCATTTATACTTTTCTGTGATTGTCAGTATATCATTTATACTTTTTTGTGGTTGTCAGTTTATCATTTATACTTTTCTGTAATTGACAGCATAGATAACAGCCTAATGAGCAACATACAGAAGCTGTTCTCGGAAAAGATAGAGATATTCAGTGCCGTAGAAGCGTCTAAAGTGTCGGTGCTTACCGGTATCATTAAGATCAGTCTGAAGGTAATATAGCAATACAAATTAGCACATCAAGGTCAAGCTAATTTATAGTAAGGTTATTTGACTTGATTTCTAATTTTATTGAGACCTGTTGAATATATTACTTACTTTGTAGGTCACCTGAGACTTTGTCTGAAGGGATCTCCTGCGATCGCCTTTTGTCTGTCCTGCATCCGTAAACAATTGACATTTTCAATTATTTCTCAAAAACCATCAGCTCAATCATAATGAAATGTTGTATGCAGCTTTGAGTGAATCAAAATTGTAAATTTCATGGTCCCCAGTGGGCCTTTGGTGTAGGTTCAAAATAGTCAAATTCGATGTAAACTTTTTCTCAATATAGGAAGCACTGGGAAACAAATGGTGACCATGATTATGGATGTATATGGGTCCTTTATAAAAATTGTGAATTGCATGTTCCTAGGTCTCATGGTTTGGCCCTGTGGGTGGGGCTTACTTTACTTAATCTATATAAGAGAAATTGACAAAAAATTCTGAATAGACTTATGTGAATGTTTTTGGATAATAAGGTGACCGTTAAGGCCCATGGGCTTCTTGTTTATTTTATTTCTTACTTTTTAAAATCAAATTGATAATTTTATCTCTGTTTTGTTAATATTTCATTAAAGTAAATGAATTTGATTTACTGGTATTCAGTTTTAAGATGCTTATACCATACATTCAGCCATGTCTTACATGTAAGCTGTCAGGCAAGGGAAGGAGCAAACATGGTCTTTTGATACAGGCGGTTGCTTAATACAGTTTAATTGGTTATGAAAGCATAGAAATGAGAAATTTATGAAACAAAACATGGAGATTGGGTAGGGTCTAATTAATACTGCTGTTCTTGTTGTAAACATAGAGATTGGGTACTGCTGTTCTTGTTGTAAACATGGAGATTTGGTAGGGTCTAATTAATACTGCTGTTCTTGTTGTAAACATAGAGATTGGGTACTGCTGTTCTTGTTGTAAACATGGAGATTGGGTACTGCTGTTCTTGTTGTAAACATAGAGATTGGGTAGAGTCTAATTAATACTGCTGTTTTTGTTGTAAACATGGAGATTTGGTAGGGTCTAATTTATACTACTGTTCTTGTTGTAAACATGGAGATTGGGTAGAGTCTAATTAATACTACTGTTCTTGTTGTAAACATGGAGATTGGGTAGGGTATAATAAAAACTGCTGTTCTTGTTGTAAACATGGAGATTGGGAAGAGTCTAATTCATACTGCTGTCCTTGTTGAAGCATGGAGATTTGGTAGGGTCTAATTAATACTGCTGTTCTTGTTGTAAACATGGAGATTGGGAAGGGTCTAATTAATACTGCTGTTCTTGTTGTAAACATGGAGATTGGGTAGCGTCTAATTAATACTGCTGTTCTTGTTGTAAACATGGAGATTTGGTAGGGTCTAATTTATACTGCTGTTCTTGTTGTAAACATGGAGATTGGGTAGGGTCTAATTAATACTGCTGTTCTTGTTGTAAACATGGAGATTGGGTAGGGTCTAATTAATACTGCTGTTCTTGTTGTAAACATGGAGATTGGGAAGGGTCTAATTAATACTGCTGTTCTTGTTGTAAACATGGAGATTGGGTAGCGTCTAATTAATACTGCTGTTCTTGTTGTAAACATGGAGATTTGGTAGGGTCTAATTTATACTGCTGTTCTTGTTGTAAACATGGAGAATGGGTAGGGTCTAATTAATACTGCTGTTCTTGTTGTAAGTATGGAGATTGGGTAGGGTCTTATTAATACTGCTGCCCTTGTAAGCATGGAGATTGGGTAGAGTCTAATAAATACTGCTGTTCTTGTTGTAAACATGGAGATTGGGTAGGGTTTTATTAATACTGCTGTTCTTGTTGTAAACATGGAGATTGGGTAGGGTCTAATTAATACTGCTGTTCTTGTTGTAAGTATGGAGATTGGGTAGGGTCTTATTAATACTGCTGCCCTTGTAAGCATGGAGATTGGGTAGAGTCTAATAAATACTGCTGTTCTTGTTGTAAACATGGAGATTGGGTAGGGTCTAATTAATACTGCTGTTCTTGTTGTAAGCATGGAGAATGGGTAGGGTCTTATTAATACTGCTGCCCTTGTTGTAAATATGTAGATTGGGTAGAGTCTAATTAATACTGCTGTTCTTGTTGTAAACATGGAGATTGGGAAGGGTCTAATTAATACTGCTGTTCTTGTTGTAAACATGGAGATTGGGAAGGGTCTAATTAATACTGCTGTTCTTGTTGTAAACATGGAGATTGGGTAGCGTCTAATTAATACTGCTGTTCTTGTTGTAAACATGGAGATTTGGTAGGGTCTAATTTATACTGCTGTTCTTGTTGTAAACATGGAGATTGGGAAGGGTCTAATTAATACTGCTGTTCTTGTTGTAAACATGGAGATTGGGTAGGGTCTTATTAATACTGCTGTTCTTGTTGTAAACATGGAGATTGGGTAGCGTCTAATTAATACTGCTGTTCTTGTTGTAAACATGGAGATTGGGTAGGGTCTTATTAATACTGCTGTTCTTGTTGTAAACATGAAGATTGGGTAGCGTCTAATTAATACTGCTGTTCTTGTTGTAAACATGGAGATTGGGTAGGGTCTAATAAATACTGCTGTTCTTGTTGTAAACATGGAGATTGGGAAGGGTCTAATTAATACTGCTGTTCTTGTTGTAAGCATGGAGATTGGGTAGGGTCTTATTAATACTGCTGTTCTTGTTGTAAACATGGAGATTGGGTAGGGTCTAATTAATACTGCTGTTCTTGTTGTAAGTATGGAGATTGGGTAGGGTCTTATTAATACTGCTGCCCTTGTAAGCATGGAGATTGGGTAGAGTCTAATAAATACTGCTGTTCTTGTTGTAAACATGGAGATTGGGTAGGGTCTAATTAATACTGCTGTTCTTGTTGTAAGCATGGAGAATGGGTAGGGTCTTATTAATACTGCTGCCCTTGTTGTAAATATGTAGATTGGGTAGAGTCTAATTAATACTGCTGTTCTTGTTGTAAACATGGAGATTGGATAGGGTCTAATAAATACTGCTGTTCTTGTTGTAAACATAGAGATTGGATACTGCTGTTCTTGTTGTAAACATGGAGATTGGGTAGGGTCTAATTAATACTGCTGTTCTTGTTGTTAGCATGGAGAATGGATATGGTCTTATTAATACTGCTGCCCTTGTTGTAAACATGTAGATTGGGTAGAGTCTAATTAATACTGCTGTTCTTGTTGAAAATATGGAGATTGGGTAGGGTCTTATTAATACTACTGCCCTTGTTGAAGCATGGAGATTGGGTAGGGTCTTATTAATACTGCTGCCCTTGTTGAAGCATGGAGATTGGGTAGGGTCTTATTAATACTACTGCCCTTGTTGAAGCATGGAGATTAGGTAGGGTCTTATTAATACTACTGCCCTTGTAAGCATGGAGATTGGGTAGGGTCTTATTAATACTACTGCCCTTGTAAGCACGGAGATTAGGTAGGGTCTTATTAATACTACTGCCCTTGTTGTAAACATATAGATTGGGTAGAGTCTAATTAATACTGCTGTTCTTGTTGAAAATATGGAGATTGGGTAGGGTCTTATTAATACTACTGCCCTTGTTGAAGCATGGAGATTGGGTAGGGTATTATTAATACTGCTGCCCTTGTTGAAGCATGGAAATTGGGTAGGGTCTTATTAATACTACTGCCCTTGTTGAAGCATGGAGATTGTGTAGGGTCTTATTAATACTACTGCCCTTGTAAGCACGGAGATTAGGTAGGGTCTTATTAATACTACTGCCCTTGTTGTAAGCATGGAGATTGGGTAGGGTCTTATTAATACTACTGCCCTTGTAAGCATGGAGATTGGGTAGGGTCTTATTAATACTGCTGCCCTTGTTGAAGCATGGAGATTAGGTAGGGTCTTATAACTACTGCTGCCCTTGTTGAAGCATGAAGATTGGGTAGGGTCTTATTAATACTACTGCCCTTGTTGAAGCATGGAGATTGGGTAGAGTCTTATTAATACTACTGCCCTTGTAAGCACGGAGATTAGGTAGGGTCTTATTAATACTACTGCCCTTGTTGTAAGCATGGAGATTGGGTAGGGTCTTATTAATACTACTGCCCTTGTAAGCATGGAGATTGGGTAGGGTCTTATTAATACTGCTGCCCTTGTTGAAGCATGGAGATTAGGTAGGGTCTTATAACTACTGCTGCCCTTGTTGAAGCATGAAGATTGGGTAGGGTCTTATTAATACTGCTGCCCTTGTTGTAAGCATGGAGATTGGGTAGGGTCTTATTAATACTACTGCCCTTGTTGTAAGCATGGAGATTGGGTAGGGTCTTATTAATACTACTGCCCTTGTTGTAAGCATGGAGATTGGGTAGGGTCTTATTAATACTACTGCCCTTGTTGTAAGCATGGAGATTGGGTAGGGTCTTATTAATACTACTGCCCTTGTTGAAGCATGGAGATTGGGTAGGGTCTTATTAATACTATTGCCCTTGTTGTAAGCATGGAGATTGGGTAGGGTCTTATTAATACTACTGCCCTTGTTGAAGCATGGAGATTGGGTAGGGTCTTATTAATACTGCTGCCCTTGTTGTAAGCATGGAGATTGGGTAGGGTCTTATTAATACTGCTGCCCTTGTTGTAAGCATGGAGATTGGGTAGGGTCTTATTAATACTGCTGCCCTTGTTGTAAGCATGGAGATTGGGTAGGGTCTTATTAATACTGCTGCCCTTGTTGTAAGTATGGAGATTGGGTAGGGTCTTATTAATACTGCTGCCCTTGTAAGCATGAAGATTGGGTAGGGTCTTATAACTACTGCTGCCCTTGTTGAAGCATGGAGATTGGGTAGGGTCTTATTAATACTACTGTTCTTGTTGTAAGCATGGAGATTGGGTAGGGTCTTATTAATACTACTGTTCTTTTTGTAAGCATGGAGATTGGGTAGGGTCTTATAACTACTGCTGCCCTTGTTGAAGCATGGAGATTGGGTAGGGTCTTATTAATACTGCTGCCCTTGTTGTAAGTATGGAGATTGGGTAGGGTCTTATTAATACTGCTGCCCTTGTAAGCATGGAGATTGGGTAGAGTCTAATAAATACTGCTGTTCTTGTTGTAAACATGGAGATTGGGTAGGGTCTAATTAATACTGCTGTTCTTGTTGTAAGCATGGAGAATGGGTAGGGTCTTATTAATACTGCTGCCCTTGTTGTAAATATGTAGATTGGGTAGAGTCTAATTAATACTGCTGTTCTTGTTGTAAACATGGAGATTGGGTAGGGTCTAATAAATGCTGCTGTTCTTGTTGTAAACATAGAGATTGGATACTGCTGTTCTTGTTGTAAACATGGAGATTGGGTAGGGTCTAATTAATACTGCTGTTCTTGTTGTTAGCATGGAGAATGGATATGGTCTTATTAATACTGCTGCCCTTGTTGTAAACATGTAGATTGGGTAGAGTCTAATTAATACTGCTGTTCTTGTTGAAAACATGGAGATTGGGTAGGGTCTTATTAATACTACTGCCAATGTTGAAGCATGGAGATTGGGTAGGGTCTTATTAAAACTGCTGCCCTTGTTGAAGCATGGAGATTGGGTAGGGTCTTATTAATACTACTGCCCTTGTTGAAGCATGGAGATTGGGTAGGGTCTTATTAATACTACTGCCCTTGTTGTAAGCATGGAGATTGGGTAGGGTCTTATTAATACTGCTGCCCTTGTTGTAAGCATGGAGATTGGGTAGGGTCTTATTAATACTGCTGCCCTTGTTGTAAGCATGGAGATTGGGTAGGGTCTTATTAATACTGCTGCCCTTGTTGTAAGCATGGAGATTGGGTAGGGTCTTATTAATACTACTGCCCTTGTTGTAAGCATGGAGATTGGGTAGGGTCTTATTAATGCTGCTGCCCTTGTTGTAAGCATGGAGATTGGGTAGGGTCTTATTAATACTGCTGCCCTTGTTGTAAGCTAATACTGCTGCCCTTGTTGTAAGCATGGAGATTGGGTAGGGTCTTATTAATACTGCTGCCCTTGTTGTAAGCATGGAGATTGGGTAGGGTCTTATTAATACTACTGCTCTTGTTGTAAGCATGGAGATTAGGTAGGGTCTTATTAATACTACTGCCCTTGTTGTAAGCATGGAGATTGGGTAGGGTCTTATAACTACTGCTGCCCTTGTTGAAGCATGGAGATTGGATAGGGTCTTATTAATACTGCTGCCCTTGTTGTAAGCATGGAGATTGGGTAGGGTCTTATTAATACTGCTGCCCTTGTTGTAAGCATGGAGATTCGGTAGGGTCTTATTAATACTGCTGCCCTTGTTGTAAGCATGGAGATTGGGTAGGGTCTTATTAATACTACTGCCCTTGTTGTAAGCATGGAGATTGGGTAGGGTCTTATTAATACTGCTGCCCTTGTTGTAAGCATGGAGATTCGGTAGGGTCTTATTAATACTGCTGCCCTTCTTGTAAGCATGGAGATTGGGTAGGGTCTTATTAATACTGCTGCCCTTGTTGTAAGCATGGAGATTGGGTAGGGTCTTATTAATACTGCTGCCCTTGTTGTAAGCATGGAGATTGGGTAGGGTCTTATTAATACTGCTGCCCTTGTTGTAAGCATGGAGATTGGGTAGGGTCTTATTAATACTACTGCCCTTGTTGTAAGCATGGAGATTAGGTAGGGTCTTATTAATACTACTGCCCTTGTTGTAAGCATGGATATTGGGTAGGGTCTTATAACTACTGCTGCCCTTGTTGAAGCATGGAGATTGGGTAGGGTCTTATAACTACTGCTGCCCTTGTTGAAGCATGGAGATTGGGTAGGGTCTTATTAATACTGCTGCCCTTGTTGTAAGCATGGAGATTGGGTAGGGTCTTATTAATACTGCTGCCCTTGTTGTAAGCATGGAGATTGGGTAGGGTCTTATTAATACTACTGCCCTTGTTGTAAGCATGGAGATTAGGTAGGGTCTTATTAATACTACTGCCCTTGTTGTAAGCATGGAGATTGGGTAGGGTCTTATAACTACTGCTGCCCTTGTTGAAGCATGGAGATTGGGTAGGGTCTAATTAATACTACTGCCCTTGTTGTAAGCATGGAGATTGGGTAGGGTCTTATTAATACTACTGCCCTTGTTGTAAGCATGGAGATTGGGTAGGGTCTTATTAATACTACTGCCCTTGTTGAAGCATGGAGATTGGGTAGGGTCTTATTAATACTAGTGCCCTTGTTGTAAGTATGGAGATTGGGTAGGGTCTTATTAATACTACTGCCCTTGTAAGCACGGAGATTAGGTAGGGTTTTATTAATACTACTGTTCTTGTTGTAAGCATGGAGATTAGGTAGGGTCTTATAACTACTGCTGCCCTTGTTGAAGCATGGAGATTGGGTAGGGTCTTATTAATACTGCTGCCCTTGTTGTAAGCATGGAGATTGGGTAGGGTCTTATAACTACTGCTGCCCTTGTTGTAAGCATGGAGATTGGGTAGGGTCTTATTAATACTACTGCCCTTGTTGTAAGCATGGAGATTGGGTAGGGTCTTATAACTACTGCTGCCCTTGTTGTAAGCATGGAGATTTGGTAGGGTCTTATTATTACTGCTGCCCTTCTTGTAAGCATGGAGATTGGGTAGGGTCTTATTAATACTTCTGCCCTTGTAAGCACGGAGATTAGGTAGGGTTTTATTAATACTACTGTTCTTGTTGTAAGCATGGAGATTGGGTAGGGTCTTATAACTACTGCTGCCCTTGTTGAAGCATGGAGATTGGGTAGGGTCTGATTAATACTACTGCCCTTGTTGTAAGCATGGAGATTGGGTAGGGTCTTATAACTACTGCTGCCCTTGTTGTAAGCATGGAGATTAGGTAGGGTCTTATTAATACTACTGCCCTTGTTGTAAGCATGGAGATTGGGTAGGGTCTTATTAATACTACTGCCCTTGTAAGCATGGAGATTAGGTAGGGTTTTATTAATACTATCTGTTCTTGTTGTAAGCATGGAGATTAGGTAGGGTCTTATAACTACTGCTGCCCTTGTTGAAGCATGGAGATTGGGTAGGGTCTTATTAATACTGCTGCCCTTGTTGTAAGCATGGAGATTGGGTATGGTCTCATAACTACTGCTGCCCTTGTTGTAAGCATGGAGATTTGGTAGGGTCTTATTAATACTACTGCCCTTGTAAGCACGGAGATTAGGTAGGGTTTTATTAATACTACTGTTCTTGTTGTAAGCATGGAGATTAGGTAGGGTCTTATAACTACTGCTGCCCTTGTTGTAAGCATGGAGATTTGGTAGGGTCTTATTAATACTACTGCCCTTGTTGTAAGCATGGAGATTGGGTAGGGTCTTATTAATACTACTGCCTTTGTAAGCACGGAGATTAGGTAGGGTTTTATTAATACTACTGTTCTTGTTGTAAGCATGGAGATTAGGTAGGGTCTTATAACTACTGCTGCCCTTGTTGAAGCATGGAGATTGGGTAGGGTCTTATTAATACTACTGCCCTTGTTGTAAGCATGGAGATTTGGTAGGGTCTTATAACTACTGCTGCCCTTGTTGTAAGCATGGAGATTTGGTAGGGTCTTATTAATACTACTGTTCTTGTTGTAAGCAAGGAGATTAGGTAGGGTCTTATAACTACTGCTGCCCTTGTTGTAAGCATTGAGATTGGGTAATGTCTTATAACTACTGCTGCCCTTGTTGTAAGCATGGAGATTTGGTAGGGTCTTATTAATACTACTGCCCTTGTTGTAAGCATGGAGATTGGGTAGGGTCTTATAACTTCTGCTGCCCTTGTTGTAAGCATGGAGATTTGGTAGGGTCTTATTAATACTGCTGCCCTTGTTGTAAGCATGGAGATTGGGTAGGGTCTTATAACTACTGCTGCCCTTGTTGTAAGCATGGAGATTTGGTAGGGTCCTATTATTACTTCTGTTCTTGTTGTAAGCATGGAGATTGGGTAGAGTCTAAATAATACTGCTGTTCTTGTTGTAAGCATGGAGATTGGGTAGGGTCTTATAACTACTGCTGCCCTTGTTGTAAGCATGGAGATTTGGTAGGGTCTTATTAATACTGCTGCCCTTGTTGTAAGCATGGAGATTGGGTAGGGTCTTATAACTACTGCTGCCCTTGTTGTAAGCATGGAGATTTGGTAGGGTCTTATTATTACTTCTGTTCTTGTTGTAAGCATGGAGATTGGGTAGGGTCTTATTATTACTTCTGTTCTTGTTGTAAGCATGGAGATTTGGTAGGGTCTTATTAATACTACTGCCCTTGTAAGCACGGAGATTAGGTAGGGTTTTATTAATACTACTGTTCTTGTTGTAAGCATGGAGATTAGGTAGGGTCTTATAACTACTGCTGCCCTTGTTGTAAGCATGGAGATTTGGTAGGGTCTTATTATTACTTCTGTTCTTGTTGTAAGCATGGAGATTGGGTAGGGTCTTATTATTACTTCTGTTCTTGTTGTAAGCATGGAGATTTGGTAGGGTCTTATTATTACTTCTGTTCTTGTTGTAAGCATGGAGATTTGGTAGGGTCTTATTATTACTACTGCCCTTGTTGTAAGCATGGAGATTGGGTAGAATCTAAATAATACTACTGCCCTTGTTGTAAGCATGGAGATTGGGTAGGGTCTTATAACTACTGCTGTCCTTGTTGTAAGCATGGAGATTGGGTAGGGTCTTATAACTACTGCTGCCCTTGTTGTAAGCATGGAGATTTGGTAGTGTCTTATTAATACTACTGCCCTTGTTGTAAGTATGGAGATTGGGTAGGGTCTTATAACTACAGCTGCCCTTGTTGTAAGCATGGAGATTTGGTAGGGTCTTATTAATACTACTGCCCTTGTTGTAAGCATGGAGATTGGGTAGGGTCTTATAACTACTGCTGCCCTTGTTGTAAGCATGGAGATTTGGTAGGGTCTTATTAATACTACTGCCCTTGTTGTAAGCATGGAGATTGGGTAGGGTCTTATTTATACTGCTGCCCTAGTTGTAAGCATGGAGATTTGGTAGGGTCTGATTAATACTACTGCCCTTGTTGTAAGCATGGAGATTGGGTAGGGTCTTATAACTACTGCTGCCCTTGTTGTAAGCATGGAGATTTGGTAGGGTCTTATTAATACTACTGCCCTTGTTGTAAGCATGGATATTTGGTAGGGTCTTATTATTACTTCTGTTCTTGTTGTAAGCATGGAGATTGGGTAGAGTCTAAATAATACTGCTGTTCTTGTTGTAAGCATGGAGATTGGGTAGGGTCTAATTAATACTGCTGTTCTTGTTGAAAGCATGGAGATTCGTTAGAGTCTTATTAATACTACTGTTCTTGTTGTAAGCATGGAGATTGGGTAGGGTCTAATTAATACTGCTGTTCTTGTTGTAAACATGGAGATTGGGTATGGTCTAATTAATACTGCTGTTCTTGTTGTAAACATGGAGATTCGTTAGAGTCTTATTAATACTACTGTTCTTGTTGTAAGCATGGAGATTGGGTATGGTCTAATTAATACTGCTGTTCTTGTTGAAAGCATGGAGATTCGTTAGAGTCTCATTAATACTACTGTTCTTGTTGTAAGCATGGAGATTGGGTAGGGTCTAATTAATACTGCTGTTCTTGTTGAAAGCATGGAGATTCGTTAGAGTCTTATTAATACTATTGTTCTTGTTGTAAGCATGGGGATTAGGTAGGGTTTAATTAATACTACAGTTCTTGTTGTAAGCATGGAGATTGGGTAGGGTCTAAATAATACTACTGTTCCTGTTGTAAGCACGGAGATTAGGTAGGGTCTAAATAATACTGCTGTTCTTGTTGTAAGCATGGAGATTGGTTAGGGTCTTATTAATACTACTGTTCTTGTTGTAAGCATGGAGATTGGGTAGGGTCTCATTAATACTACTGTTCTTTTTGTAAGCATGGAGATTGTGTAGGGTCTAATTAGTACTACTGTTCTTGTTGTAAGCATGGAGACTAGGTAGGGTCTAATTAATACTACTGTTCTTGCTGTAAGCATGGAGATTGAGTAGGGTCTAATTAGTACTACTGTTCTTGTTGTAAGCATGGAGATTGTGTAGGGTCTAATTAGTACTACTGTTCCTGTTGTAAGCATGGAGATTGGGTAGGGTCTAATTAATACTACTGTTCTTGTTGTAAGCATGGAGATTGGGTCGGGTCTAATTAGTACTACTGTTCCTGTTGTAAGCATGGAGATTGGGTAGGGTCTAAATAATACTACTGTTCTTGTTGTAAGCATGGAGACTAGGTAGGGTCTAATTAATACTACTGTTCTTGCTGTAAGCATGGAGATTGAGTAGGGTCTAATTAGTACTACTGTTCTTGTTGTAAGCATGGAGACTAGGTAGGGTCTAATTAATACTACTGTTCTTGTTTTAAGCATGGAGATTGGGTAGCGTCTAATTAATACTGCTGTTCTTGTTGTAAACATGGAGATTGGGTAGGGTCTAATTAATACTACTGTTCTTGTTGTAAGCATGGAGATTGGGTCGGGTCTAATTAGTACTACTGTTCCTGTTGTAAGCATGGAGATTAGGTAGGGTCTAATTAATATTAATTTTCTTGTTGTAAGCATGGAGATTGGGTATGGTCTAATTAGTTCTACTGTTCTTGTTGTAAGAATGGAGATTAGGTAGGGTCTAATTAATACTACTTTTCTTGTTGTAAGCATGGAGATTGGGTAGGGTCTAATTAGTTCTACTGTTCTTGTTGTAAGCATGGAGATTGGGTAGGGTCTAATTAGTACTACTGTTCTTGTTGTAAGCATAGAGATTGGGTAGGGTCTAATTAGTACTACTGTTCTTGTTGTAAGCATGGAGATTGGGTAGGGTCTAATTAGTACTACTGTTCTTGTTGTAAGCATAGAGATTGGGTTGGGTCTAATTAGTACTACTGTTCTTGTTGTAAGCATAGAGATTGGGTAGGGTCTAATTAGTACTACTGTTCTTGTTGTAAGCATGGAGATTGGGTAGGGTCTAATTAGTACTACTGTTCTTGTTGTAAGCATAGAGATTGGGTAGGGTCTAATTAGTACTACTGTTCTTGTTGTAAGCATAGAGATTGGATAGGGTCTAATTAGTACTACTGTTCTTGTTGTAAGCATAGAGATTGGGTAGTGTCTAATTAGTACTACTGTTCTTGTTTATGAATGTATGGTGCTATAGTTAAACTCAGCAGGATAAAGGAGAGCTTATGAAGGGATAGTACTATAGTTGAAATAAGGAGAGCTTATGAATGCATGATACAATGGTTGAACTCAGCAGAGCTTATGAATGGATGGTACTATGGTTGAACTAAGGATAGCTTTTGAATGGATGGTACTATGGTTGAACTAAGGTTAGCTTATGAATGGATGGTGCTATGGTTGAACTTAGCAGAGCTTATGATGGGATGGCACTATGGATGAATTAAAGAGAGCTTATGAATGGATAGTACTATGGTTGAACTCAGCAGAGCTTATGAATGGTTGGTACTATGGTTGAACTAAGGAGAGCTTATGAATGGATGGTACTATGGTTGAACTAATGAGAGAGCTTATGAATGGATGGTACTATGGTTGAACTCAGCAGAGCTTATGAATGGTTGGTACTATGGTTGAACTAAGGAGAGCTTATGAATGGATGGTACTATGGTTGAACTAATGAGAGAGCTTATGAATGGATGGTACTATGGTTGAACTAAGCACAGCTTATGAATGGATGGTACTGTGATTGAACTAAGTAGAGAGATTATGAATGGATGGTGCTATGGTTGAACTAAGGTAATCTTATGAATGTATGGTACTATGGTTGAACTAAGGAGAGCTTAAGAATAGATGGTACTTTGGTTGAATTAAGGAGAGCATATGAATGTATGGTACTATGATTGAACTAAAGAGAGCTTATGAATGGATGATACCATGGTAAAACTAAGCAGAGCTTATGAATGGACAATACTATGGTAAAACTAAGCAGAGCTTATGAATAGATGGAATTAATTTTTGGATGTTTGCTTTTGACAATATAATATCTGTATATTTATTTTGACAGACATTCATGGAATGCGTTCGTCTTCGTACATTTGGTCGCTTTGGATTACAGCAGATACAGGTGGACACCCACTACCTGCAACTGTACCTTTGGAGATTTGTGTCAGATGAAAAGTAAGTTTGCTTATAAATGCATTTGTTGTTATAAAATGTGTTAGATGATTGTTGGCTACACACAATTAAAATTACATAATAGTGTGTTATGTTTGCTCAATCTCAGTCTGCAAATTGAGCAAGTTTTTGCATTTCCTCATTTCTTAGTAAATCAAATCAGTTCAAGTTATCTAATGATGTAATCTAAGGAAGATTTATAGTAATATGATGAGAGGATTGTTTTCTCAGTAATTGTATTGTATGGGTTGTTGGTAAAGTTTTTCTTTATTTGCAGTCTGGTTCAAGTTCTACTGGATGAAATTGTGTGTAGTACAGTACATAGGTGCCTGGAACCAACCATGATGGAACCCAGTGTAAGTGTAGTTTTGTTTTATTGTGTGCTGTACAGTACATAGGTGCCTGGAACCAACCATGATGTAACCCAGTGTAAGTGTAGTTTTGTTTTATTGTGTGCTGTACAGTCATAGGTGCCTGGATCCAACCATGATGTAACCCAGTGTAAGTGTAGTTTTGTTTTATTTTGTGCTGTACAGTACATAGGTGCCTGGATCCAACCATGATGTAACCCAGTGTAAGTGTAGTTTTGTTTTATTGTGTGCTGTACAGTACATAGGTGCCTGGAACCAACCATGATGTAACCCAGTGTAAGTGTAGTTTTGTTTTATTGTGTGCTGTACAGTACATAGGTGCCTGGATCCAACCGTGATGTAACCCAGTGTAAGTGTAGTTTTGTTTATTGTGTGCTGTACAGTACATAGGTGCCTGGATCAAACCATGATGTAACCCAGTGTAAGTGTAGTTTTGTTTTATTTTGTGCTGTACAGTACATAGGTGCCTGGATCCAACCATGATGTAACCCAGTGTAAGTGTAGTTTTGTTTTATTGTGTGCTGTACAGTACATAGGTGCCTGGATCAAACCATGATGTAACCCAGTGTAAGTGTAGTTTTGTTTTATTTTGTGCTGTACAGTACATAGGTGCCTGGATCCAACCATGATGTAACCCAGTGTAAGTGTAGTTTTGTTTTATTTTGTGCTGTACAGTACATAGGTGCCTGGAACCAACCATGATGTAACCCAGTGTAAGTGTAGTTAACCCAGTGTAAGTGTAGTTTTGTTTATTGTGTGCTGTACAGTACATAGGTGCCTGGATCAAACCATGATGTAACCCAGTGTAAGTGTAGTTTTGTTTTATTTTGTGCTGTACAGTACATAGGTGCCTGGAACCAACCATGATGTAACCCAGTGTAAGTGTAGTTTTGTTTTATTGTGTGCTGTACAGTACATAGGTGCCTGGAACAAACCATGATGTAACCAAGTGTAAGTGTAGTTTTGTTTTATTGTGTGCTGTACAGTACATAGGTGCCTGAAACCAACCATGATGTAACCTAGTGTAAGTGTAGTTTTGTTTTAATATGTGCTGTACAGTCCATAGGTGCCTGGATCAAACCATGATGTAACCCAGTGTAAGTGTAGTTTTGTTTTATTGTGTACTGTACAGTACATAGGTGCCTGGAACAAACCATGATGTAACCCAGTGTAAGTGTAGTTTTGTTTTATTGTGTGCTGTACAGTACATAGGTGCCTGGATCAAACCATGATGTAACCCAGTGTAAGTGTAGTTTTGTTTTATTGTGTGCTGTACAGTACATAGGTGCCTGGAACAAACCATGATGTAACCCAGTGTAAGTGTAGTTTTGTTTTATTGTGTGCTGTACAGTACATAGGTGCCTGAAACCAACCATGATGTAACCTAGTGTAAGTGTAGTTTTGTTTTAATGTGTGCTGTACAGTCCATAGGTGCCTGGATCAAACCATGATGTAACCCAGTGTAAGTGTAGTTGTGTTTTACTGTGTGCTGTACAGTCCATAGGTGCCTGGATCAAACCATGATGTAACCTAGTGTAAGTGTAGTTTTGTTTTAATGTGTGCTGTACAGTCCATAGGTGCCTGGATCAAACCATGATGTAACCCAGTGTAAGTGTAGTTTTGTTTTATTTTGTGCTGTACAGTACATAGGTGCCTGGATCCAACCATGATGTAACCCAGTGTAAGTGTAGTTTTGTTTTATTGTGTGCTGTACAGTACATAGGTGCCTGGAACCAACCATGATGTAACCCAGTGTAAGTGTAGTTTTGTTTTATTGTGTGCTGTACAGTACATAGGTGCCTGAAACCAACCATGATGTAACCTAGTGTAAGTGTAGTTTTGTTTTAATGTGTGCTGTACAGTCCATAGGTGCCTGGATCCAACCATGATGTAACCCAGTGTAAGTGTAGTTTTGTTTTATTTTGTGCTGTACAGTACATAGGTGCCTGGATCCAACCATGATGTAACCCAGTGTAAGTGTAGTTTTGTTTTATTGTGTGCTGTACAGTACATAGGTGCCTGGAACAAACCATGATGTAACCCAGTGTAAGTGTAGTTTTGTTTTATTGTGTGCTGTACAGTACATAGGTGCCTGAAACCAACCATGATGTAACCTAGTGTAAGTGTAGTTTTGTTTTAATGTGTGCTGTACAGTCCATAGGTGCCTGGATCAAACCATGATGTAACCCAGTGTAAGTGTAGTTTTGTTTTATTGTGTGCTGTACAGTACATAGGTGCCTGGAACAAACCATGATGTAACCCAGTGTAAGTGTAGTTTTGTTTTATTGTGTGCTGTACAGTACATAGGTGCCTGGATCAAACCATGATGTAACCCAGTGTAAGTGTAGTTTTGTTTTATTGTGTGCTGTACAGTACATAGGTGCCTGGAACAAACCATGATGTAACCCAGTGTAAGTGTAGTTTTGTTTTATTGTGTGCTGTACAGTACATAGGTGCCTGGATCCAACCATGATGTAACCCAGTGTAAGTGTAGTTTTGTTTTATTGTGTGCTGTACAGTACATAGGTGCCTGGAACCAACCATGATGTAACCCAGTGTAAGTGTAGTTTTTGTTTTATTGTGTGCTGTACAGTACATAGGTGCCTGGATCAAACCATGATGTAACCCAGTGTAAGTGTAGTTTTGTTTTATTGTGTGCTGTACAGTACATAGGTGCCTGGAACAAACCATGATGTAACCAAGTGTAAGTGTAGTTTTGTTTTATTGTGTGCTGTACAGTACATAGGTGCCTGGATCAAACCATGATGTAACCCAGTGTAAGTGTAGTTTTGTTTTATTGTGTGCTGTACAGTACATAGGTGGCAATGATACCAAACAGCGTGGTTTTATTCCCAATATTGTCAGTATTCACTATCTAACCATCTTGTTAATTATTTTAATAATGGAACATTTCCAAACAATGACTGTTGGAAACATTTATGTAAAATGACCATTGACAAATCTGAAACTGAATCATGGAATTCAAGAATGCAAAGTGAAGATTACTTTAAAAGAATTTGTCACCTGCACACACACATAGAGAAAGCTATCATTTGGGAGTGTGAAGCAGATAGCGGTAGTTTACCATATGTGTGTTATGTAAGTAGATTGTGGGTCTGCCAGAGTGCTCACACTGGAACTGCCTCTCTTTGTCAGTACTGTGGCACATTTTTTATTGATAACAATACACATATGATTATTGACTGTAATTTTGTGTCGGACCAAAGGGAAGATTTTTATAACAGAATTCTTCATATATTTGGTCAAGAGACATTATTGGAAATAATGCATGGATGTAGCGAAACTAAACTCCAGAAATTAATAGTAAAACGAATAATGAGCAGAAGTGCATGTAAGCACGTCTTAAGAATAGCAATACAGTTTGTTCTGAAATGCATGAAAGCTACTCAACAGCTAGCTATGTAAAAGACACTGTAATATGACAAGCTGTTATCATACAAGGTCTCCAGCATCATAATATAATATGTCAAGGTTAAATAATGTATTACTTTATACCTTTATGTTTCATGTTCCATATTGGTATCATGTAATGTTTCATATTCAACTCATCGTATATGTTATGCGATTATTATCTCATATTTATAACATTACATACATCCCGACAGTTTTGTTATATTTATTTCATGCTTATTCTGTATGTCATGCTTAATGTTTTTATTTGTTGTTTTTTTCTTCTTCTCTCATTGTATAACAGTATATAAATCCTTGTAACAAAGGGAAATAAAGAGTATAAATAAATAAAATCAGGTTCAACGAGTTGTAAGAATTAGAGCCAATTTCTCCAGTAACAAAGTCCTCCTTTAAATTATGTTTTCTCCAGTTTCCATCAAGTTAATATTGTCACTCCTGTCCCCAAGGTAGACCATGCCAAAAGCAGGTCAAATCAAATTAATAAAAAAAATGACAACTCATTTATCAATCTATTGAAATAAAATCACCTCATCTTTTTCCTTAGCCTGTGGGAGATTATATTGATTTGTGCCGCTTCCATTGATTTATATCTCTAATCTGTCTATAAACAACCTGTTTTCATACATGAATTATACATTAACTGTCATCTTTGTATTAACTGTTATTTATTGGATTTTAGTTTTCTGTTTTACTGATTTGTCCTTTCATCTTGTCCTTTTTCTTGAAAACAAATTCTCAGAAATAATGGTTGGATTTTGCTAAAATTTTCTCTGAACCATTATTGGGTGAAGGAGATTGAGGGTTATTCAAATGAAGGGGTCTCGTATTGTTAAAGGTAGTATATCAGGAAAAGTCCCTTTACATGTTGAAAATAATAAAATCATTTATAAAATGGATACCAAGTATGACATTATTATTTAACATATCTAATATGAATAATATGACTCATTTGATATGTCAAAAAATACTGTTCAATTTTAAGCAGGAAATCTACCTGGACGTGTAGGCCAAGTTAGGAAATCCCTTTCAACATATTATTTTGGCATGTTTAAATTGATATCCTTATGGCAATAGAAGGTCATTGTAATTCCATAGGAATAATACATTGGAAAATGTCAGTCAAATTTGTTCATATTTGCCATTAGCAATCTTTGAGTAGAGGTCTCAGGTTAGTTAAAAATAAGCGGCTAGATTTAAAGAATATTGATTTTCTAGATATACTGTTGGACAGCAGAACTCTCATTCAACTTGATATCTGAAATGAATGCCATAACTCAGTTTTATTTATAAAGTATTAAACAATGTCATTTGATGTTTCATTTGATGTTTCTCATTGTTTTACTTAATGTTTTGTAAACAGAAAAGGCTTATATACCTGTATGTAAATGAAAAATAAATGTCAAACTAAAAATGCAAAAAAGTGATTTCTTTGTTTATTTATTCCCTCTAATTACATGTTACTTTATTCTATCTTTGTATTTTCAGGTTATTGAATTAATTTGTGAAAGAGGATAAAAGCAGGTGGAGTCAACAAGGGGAACAATCCAGATAAATATCAACAACAAGGGGAACAAATCCAGATAAATGTCAACAACAAGTGGAACAATCCAGATAAATGTCAACAACATGGGAAATATATCTAGATAAATGTCAACAATAAGGGAAACACATTCAGATAAATGTCAACAACACAGAAATTTCAGTCTCCTCTAGGTCAGTGAATCGAATTCTGCTCACTTTTTGGGAAGTCGTAATCACAGAGGCTAATGTCAGGAGAATATGGAGGATGGTCCAGCTTTTCCATTCATATTCACTTTGTCATGAAGTATGATTTGACCAGCTCACAATAGGTTGTAGTCATTTTTTAATGTATTCCTTGTTGTATGTGCTGTTGACTGACTGGAACCTTGTGACTTGCCAAAACTCCACAAATATCATACACGAATATCATCAGTTGCTTTATTTTTCCTTGCACCCAACATGACATTGCTGGTCTCGGTGAGTTCAGGGTGTGCCACTCATCTCTGGTTCATATTATTTAATCCATGTCTTGTCTATGGCAAGGATTTTGATAAGAAAGTCCCACCCTTCTACATTGAAGTGCGAAAGTAGGTTGGTTGCGACTGTCAACCAATGTTCAATTTGATCCGACTTTAGGCGATGGGAGTATCCATCATGCAAATACTTTATGCATTTTTAAATGGTTCCGTATAATTGAATGAACAGATCCCACACTAATTTCAAATTCTTGTGTTATTTCTTCATATGTCAATCTTCTATCTAAATGTAAAATTTCCATCACTTTGTCAGTATTGAAAGTATCTGTTGCAGTCACATTTCGCCCACTTCGCTGATTGTCTTCAATAGTGTATCTACCATTCTTAAATTCATGAACCCATCTAGTTACTTGAGAATATGAAAGAGAACATTCACCGCAAGCTCCTTGTAATTAATTAAAGATTTCTCTCATATTCTTATTACACTCGGGTCTCGTTATAACGCGGTTCTTGGCGTCCACAAAACAAAACTGCTTTATAAGCAGACCATGTTATAGCGATAATTACCTCGAAAAAAATCGATGTCGGTTATTCACACCTATCTTGCTGTCCGACTCTAAGTGAATGGTATTGTTTGCATCATAATATGATACAACGCGTATTTGGTTACAACAGATACACTTAGATAAGTATAAAATTAATACAAATAAAGCAAAGAAAGAAAAACATTTTCTTGTTTTGATTATACTAAAAGTGGCAGCCATTTCCGTTTAACCCGGAAGGAGAAAAAATGGTGTCTATATAAAAATCGCGCTTCAATTTGAACTCAACGCTGTTAGCATAAAAATATTAAAAATATAAATCTGAAGTATTAACAACAATAAAATAATAAAAATAAGTTTGTGTTTACGATCCGATAAGATACCCGCGATATATTAATACCTGTCAACCTGCTTCGTTGCTTGATCACGTGATCACTCGATAATAACAAAGTTTTGCATATGGCTTGAGTGTTTGGCGTGTGACAGCATTTATTGAAGCACTCGGGATTATTACAAACTGTTAATTGTCAATGCTGGCATGAATCAATCCCTTAAACTATCCTTTAAACCACCATGAGGTAATGGTTATAATAGTTTGTTATAATCAAGGCTAATTGGTGAGTAGAAGATGAGCGATTATCAAATCAAAACATAGCGACGATCTATTGTTTGGTTGTCATTTGATCATTCGCGCAGATTTTCAAGTTTTATATCACGACTTTTCCTCCCCCCCCCCTGCCGAAAAATGGGAGCCAAGCAAAAACCGCATAATAACGGAATTCGCGTTATATCTGACCGCGTTATAACGGGACTGCAGTGTAAATTGAGACTCGATTTTTATGTCACTATGCTGTTCAATTGACTTGACTACGTCCATGGTGCTTTTAGTGATGTTATGGTGATGGGACCATTCAAGATAATGTGCTCTGAGTTTGCAGAATAATTAGCAAGTAGCTGATTCATTAGCATGTCGCCGGACCTGATAAGCTCGACTGGTTATGCATCTATCAATCCAGGGGTCTTGGGTCCCTTTCTGGCAACAGTCTCTGTAATGATATATATACAACATTGTGTCTCATTATTATTTGTCTCTCACTGCTGATTCAAGTGGGGATGTTATCATTAATTTGCAGTGATTGGAGTGTGCTTGAGTACTGGTTAACCTTTCAGGATCCCAGGAAACAGTGGTTACGTTAACTGATCGTTTGTTAGCCCTCAATGGCATAAAAATGATGCTAAATATTCAATCAAACAATCAAACAATCATTAGCATGTCAAATTTCATCATTATACTAGTTCTAGAGTTAATTATATATTAAATGATACTAGTATGAACATAACTTTTACCTTTGGAAGGGATTACACATTACCTGAAACCAAAATTGACTGTTGCCTTTGGGAGGGATAACACATTACCTGAAACCAAAATTGTCTTTTGCCTTTGGGAGGGATAACACATTACCTGAAAACAAAATTGACTGTTGCCTTTGGGAGGGATAACACATTACCTGAAACCAAAATTGACTGTTGCCTTCGGGAGGGATAACACATTACCTGAAACCAAAATTGACTGTTGCCTTCGGGAGGGATAACACATTACCTGAAACCAAAATTGACTTTTACCTTTGGGAGGGATAACACATTACCTGAAACCAAAATTGGCTGTTGCCTTTGGGAGGGATAACACATTACCTGAAACCAAAATTGGCTGTTGCCTTTGGGAGGGATAACACATTACCTGAAACCAAAATTGACTGTTGCCTTTGGGAGGGATAACACATTACTTGAAACCAAAATTGACTGTTGCCTTTGGGAGGGATTACCTGTTTTAGATTAGTTTATATTTGTTGAATGACAGTCATGACTGATGTTTTTTTGTATTTATATTTATCTGTATTTAAGTTTGTACATTCAAAATATTGTATATATGAAGAATGTACATTCAATATATTGTATATATAAAGAAATTGTGATGTATCTTAAACTTGACCTGTTGCTGTAAAACTTTGTTTATGTAAAGTGCAATATTGATTAATGTATATTTTATAGTTTTGGGGCACATGTTTGCGTATAAAAAAATATATATTTGCTTTGAAATGTATACATATTACAACATAAGTCTACATCGGTAGAAAATAAATGTTTATGATTCTTGAAAATCTTTTAAAATAAGTTGCTGTGTGTAAAATATAAAGAAAAAAATAATTAATTGATTTTCAAAACAACTTAAACTTAATATCTATATAAATTTTGTTCATTGCAGGTAAATTTGTAATTACTGTTTCAAAAAGCAGTTAAAAATGAAATTAACTCTCAAAGTTGTATAAATTTAAGATTTAATGCCATTTGCAAAACATTTCGGGTTAAATTTGGCATATCCAGTTTAATTAAAGGAGGAATTCCACAGAATGAATATGTCTAAAAATGTCTATATTAAGTAGAAATGTTATCCCTTTTATAAAGATACCTTAAAAAGTCTTAATTCATGTAAAAACAGTGAAAATCCCCCGTCTGGAATATCAAACCACAGCTTATTCTTATATTTTTTATCACTTAGATATTTCTATTGTTCCTTTGTCATTAATATCATTATAATACCCCTTTAATTCCAATTGTTATGTTTAAAACAAGGCAAATGTGAAGCATGTGCCCTCAAACATGTCAAACAATAGATACATGTTTTGTCCCTGATGTCAATGTAAAGATTAAATTAAAAAAAGCTACAACTTGAACTGTTCAACAATAAAATAAAGTTATACACATCAATACATTGCCATTTGTGATCCTTTAAAAACCAAAAACTGAATATAACCAGACAGACTTGATACCAGAGATAAATATTAAAAAAGCCACCTGTAACCACATGCTATTGTGTGTCTTTTGTGATTTATACAACATTTCCAGCTGGGTACCTATGTCAAGTTGATTGTATTCTTACTTTGTCTGATGGATAGTTTTAATGTGGCTGCTAGATGCCATATTAGCCATCTCTAGTTCTATATTAATTACTGTGCTCAGGTTGTATAACTACTGTAGCGTTATCTGACTCATGTATCTTTACCCTGTCTGTCACTGCATCTGCTCTGTTATTATGACAGTTTTTAGCTCGACTATTAGAAGAATAGAGGGGCTACTGTACTCGGGTTAGCGTCGGTTTTTCATGTTTAAGTTTTTTATCAGGAAAAATTTCTATGCAACCACTCATTGGATATGAATGAAACTTCACATGTGTGCTCAGCATCATCAATGGAACACACAGAGACAAGAACCATAACTCTTGGTTGCAATTTGGCAGAGTTATGGCCCTTTTTGGATTTAATTTTTCAGGTTAAAGTTTTTTTTTGTCAGGTAAAATATCTATTCAACCACTCATTGGATATGAATGAAACTTTACATGTGTGTTCAGCACCATCAATGGAACACACAAAGACAAAAAACATAACTCTGGGTTGCATTTTCGGCACAGTTATTGCCCTTTTTTGACTTATTTTTTTAGGTTAAACTTATTTATCAGGTAAAATTTCTATGCAACCACTCATTGGATATGAATGAAACTTCACATGTGTACTCAGCATCATCATTGGAACACACAGAGATAAGAACCATAACTCTGGGTAACATTTTGGCAGAGTTATAGCCCTTTTTGGACTTAATTTTTCAGGTTAAATTTTTTTTGTCCGGTAAAATATCTATGCAACCACTTATTGGATATGAATTAAACTTCACGTGTGTTCATCATCATCATTATCGGATTGCACAGATACAAAAGCCATAACTCTGGGTTGCATTTTGGCATAATTATGACCCTTTTAGACTTTGAAAAGTTGGTTAATGTTTTTGAATAGTTACATATTTCATCACCTATCATTAGATATGAATGAACTTTCACATGTGTTTTCAGCATCATCAAGGAAATGCACAGAGATGAAAACCATAACTCTAAAGTGCATTTTAGCAGAATTATTGCCTTTTAGACTAAGAAATTTTGTTAGAGCATTTAGCAGGTTAAACTTTGTAGTACAGGTACAAGGTCTTGAGCTTAGTTGTTTTATAAATAGGGTTGTGGCCCTTTCTCATATTTATTTAGAACCATGACCCCTGGGAGCAAGATGGCCCACACTAAGGGGTCAAACTGTTACAAAGTGTTATATAGGGAAAACTTCAAAAATATTTTTCTACCAAACATTTAGGCCTGGAGCTCAGTTATAATTATTCACTTCTTTAAAAAAATATTTTTTTTTTGTTTAAATTTTCATTTTCATGAAAGGGTATCTAGCTGTGATAAACTGTGCATGCTTGTACACGATTATTCCAATTATAGATCCATTTTCATGTACTGGTACCAATTTATTGCCCCATGATGTGAAGTTAATGCATATATTGTATATGTACCATATGATCTTAAGGTAGTGCATATATCGCATATGTAAAACATTGATAAACTACTCTTGAAACAGAAGATCATCTTAACTATAGCTTACACTACAATTTATATTCTTGCTGGAATTATTTCAGGTAATGTTTAATTAGTATTTCTTGATATGCTTAACCAACTTATATTATTCTAGTCATGCAGTTGTAGTATTTAGGGTAATTATATGTACACGGTTTGCCTTAAGTTAGGTATTGACCCACCTATCTGGTTATTTGTCGGCAATGGTTAATGAATTTTTAAAGAAATTTTAAAGTTTGAAAGACAAATGTATCTAAATGCCGAATTAAAAATAATATCAAGGCAATATGTGCCATTCATTCACTTTGTTATTTTCAACAAAAAAAACTGTTGATAATGAAAATAAATGTTGATTTATTTTGGTAATTTATTTTTAACAGACAAGCATTATATAAAAATATAGCTTTATTTTACCACCTTTGAGTTTTATATTGTTTTCTGGTTGGTATTTATTTCCTGAAAAAGCTGTGTTAAAGTTTTGGTGCATCGCTTGCTGTTAACAAATATGGATAAAAAAGGGCATAAATGTGCATGTTTTGGCTCTGAAACGTACTGAAGGTCAATGTCACATTGCTGTGTGAGAAGATCTTCAGACTATGCATGCTGACATATTCGTAGTTTTCTACTTTCTGTATTGGAACATCTCTCCAAATAACTGCTCCAATTCAAATTTCCAAAAATAGAATGAACACTCATATTTAAGAATTGAAAAACATTCACAAAGTGCAAACATGGACAAACTTTTACATATTGAGAACATTATTTCACTTCATGAAGAAACACAAACTGACCAAATCCGTTCTCAAAGGACAATAGCCTGTCAAACAGATAGTACATTGGCATATATGTCATCATGGTGCTAGGCAGATAGTACCTTGGCATATATGTCATCAGGGTGTCAGGCAGATAGTACTGTGCCATATATGTCATCAGGGTGTCAGGCAGATAGTACATCGCCATATATGTCATCAGGGTGTCAGGCAGATAGTACCTCGCCATATATGTCATCAGGGTGTCAGGCAGATAGTACCTTGACAATTATTACATCAGGGTGTCTGGCAGATAGTACCTTGGCAAATATGTCATCAGGGTGTCCGGCAGATAGTACCTCGCCATATATGTCATCAGGGTGTCAGGCAGATAGTACCTTGGCAAATATGTCATCAGGGTGTCAGGCAGATAGTACCTCGCCATATATGTCATCAGGGTGTCAGGCAGATAGTACCTTGGCAAATATTACATCAGGGTGTCAGGCAGATAGTACCTCGCCATATATGTCATCAGGGTGTCAGGCAGATAGTACCTTGGCAAATATGTCATCAGGGTGTCCGGCAGATAGTACCTTGGCAAATATGTCATCAGGGTGTCAGGCAGATAGTACCTTGGCAAATATGTCATCAGGGTGTCCGGCAGATAGTACTTTGGCAAATATTACATCAGGGTGTCAGGCAGATAGTACCTCGCCATATATGTCATCAGGGTGTCAGGCAGATAGTACCTTGGCAAATATGTCATCAGGGTGTCCGGCAGATAGTACCTCGCCATATATGTCATCAGGGTGTCTGGCAGATAGTACCTCGCCATATATGTCATCAGGGTGTCAGGCAGATAGTACTTTGGCAAATATTACATCAGGGTGTCAGGCAGATAGTACCTTGGCAAATATGTCATCAGGGTGTCCGGCAGATAGTACCTCGCCATACATGTATATGTCATCAGGGTATCAGGCAGATAGTACCTTGGCAAATATTACATCAGGGTGTCAGGCAGATAGTACCTTGGCAAATATGTCATCAGGGTGTCTGGCAGATAGTACCTTGGCAAATATGTCATCAGGATGTCAGGCAGATAGTACCTAGGCAGTTGGCATATTTGTCATCAGGGTTTCAGACAGAATAGTTACACTCTGAGGCTATAGAATTTGACTGTGGAAAACGGTTACAAGCTATCAATACAATAGTTCATTTGACAATGAACCCGACTAGTATATAATTAAATAAATTTTATTCATGTACATATAGGCCTCCAGCCTGTCATACAAATATACAATAAGAACACACACAAGAAAGACCAATATCAATATCGATATGAATATATAATAGTGTTTATGAAAAATATTTTACATAAATATTGTTATACAAGCTTTTTCTTTTTTTGAAAGGGATTTAACGCCATTTTCAACACATTTCAAGTTATATATGGCATATCCAGTTTTACTGGTGCAGGAAGACATCAGACAGTAGAACCACTGTCCTTCCGCAAGTAAGTGGAAACATTCCCACATAAAGTTTTTAGAGCGAGCGGGACTCAAACCTATACAAGTTAAACTATAACCTCACAAATATATTGAACTATTTCGTTTTTCGAAAGCTCTATGCAGGAACCTCGCAATTTTGCATATGGCATTTTTGTCATCATTGGACATTAGTATACGAAACGTGTTTGTGTCTCTTAAATTTATAATAATTTTGACCAAAACATCCTTTCTTAAATTTCCATACACTTTACATTACATGAAAAAAAAATCAGATCCAGTTACAATTTTTTTGCATGACAGCATGCCCCCAGACATCCCAAGAAAAGTTGAACTACAAATTTCAATGAACAGTTACGATACTGTTTATATACACAAGCTGATGAGTACAATAATAAATTCGTGTTCATAATAATACAAAATACAATGAATTTTGTATGAAACAAGCACTGTGGCAAGGTTAGAAGGGTAGATCAATCTGGTAACGCCCCAACCGACGTTATATGTCAAAACGCTGACGCTAACGCTTAATGTCGCAAAACCATCTGCCGCCAAATGTCGCACCTTTAACGCACAACATATTTTACAGGTACCAGGTACATCCCCAATACAACATATTTTACAGGTACCAGGTACATCACCAGTACAACATATTTTACAGTACCAGGTACATCCCCAATACAACATATTTTACAGGTACCAGGTACATCACCAGTACAACATATTTTACAGGTACCAGGTACATCACCAGTACAACATATTTTACATGTACCAGGTACATCCCAAATACAACATATTTTACAGGTACCAGGTACATCCCCAGTACAACATATTTTACAGGTACCCGGTACATCCCCAATACAACATATTTTACAGGTACCAGGTACATCCCCAGTGCAACATATTTAACAGGTACCAGGTACATCACCAGTACAACATATTTTACAGGTACCAGGTACATCCCAAATACAACATACTTTACAGGTACCAGGTACATCACCAGTACAACATATTGTACAGGTACCAGATTCATCCCCAATACAACATATTTTACATGTACCAGGTACATCACCAATACAACATATTTTACAGGTACTAGGTACATCACCAGTACAACATATTTTACAGTACCAGGTACATCACCAGTACAACATATTTACAGGTACCAGGTACATCACCAGTACAACATATTTTACAGGTACCAGGTACATCCCAAATACAACATATTTTACAGTACCAGGTTCAGCCCCAATACAACATATTTTACAGGTACCAGGTACATCACAAGTACAACATATTTTACAAGTACCAGGTACATCCCCAGTACAACATATTTTACAGGTACCAGGTACATCCCCAATACAACATATTTTACAGGTACCAGGTACATCCCCAATACAACATATTTTGCAGGTGCGTACCTCTAATAGCTTGTATCACAGGTACGCACCTCAAACTATCAATAACCTGAATTCTGAAGTAGGATGAGAGTCTTGAAACATGTTTACGTACCTCTTACAGCATATTTGGCATGTACGTACCTTTAATAGCATGTTTTATATGTAAGTACCTCTTACAGCATATTTGGCATGACGTACCTTTAATAGCATATTTGACATGTACGTACCTTTAATAGCATGTTTTATATGTACGTACCTCTTACAGCATATTTGGCATGTACGTACCTTTAATAGCATGTTTTATATGTACGTACCTCTTACAGCATATTTGGCATGTACGTACCTTTAATAGCATATTTGGCATGTACATACCTTTAATAGCATGTTTTATATGAACGTACCTCTAATAGCATATTTGGCATGTACGTACCTTTAATAGCATGTTTTATATGTACGTACCTCTTACAGCATATTTAGCATGTACGTACCTTTAATAGCATGTTTTATATGTACGTACCTCTTACAGCATATTTGCCATGTACGTACCTTTAATAGCATGTTTTATATGTACGTACCTCTTACAGCATATTTGGCATGTATGTACCTTTAATAACATGTTTTATATGTTCGTACCTCTTACAGCATATTTGGCATGTACGTACCTTTAATAGCATGTTTTATATGTACGTACCTCTTACAGCATATTTGGCATGTACGTTCCTTTAAAAGCATGTTTTTAAAGTCTCTTATTGCAAGTGTAAATGCTTTAAATATATAATTTAATGGTTGGATATAGGACAATATAAAAGTATAACTACTTCAATATGTCCGATACATCAGCATAATAACATCGCTTTTCATACAAGCACAACATACATACTTCTTCATCACAGGATTGCAAGTGTGTTAGTCGAATACAGTTTCGATAAAAAGAATAAAATAAATGCATTATTATTTTTGTAGTTTTTAGCGTTGAATGTGGTATGAAAATATGACATCCTGAGTGACAATTAAAGGCGTACACCACTTGACCACTTCGGAGCCTAATAATAGTGTAAGAGTCAACACCTTTTAAAGCTGTTAGGTCTTGTAAGGGGCGTCATTTTAGTTGACCAGAACTAGAATTAATTCATACATTTAATATACGTTTTATGTTATGGAAATCGTTGTAATTGACTAAATGTTTTTGCTGGTGAATATGAAATACCTCGAAATGTGTACGGTGAATCCGTACGTTTTGGCGGTTAGCTAGTGCTGCAAATAAACTAATTTTGAAATCCTCATTTATTTGAGGTCAACCCATCCAGTGGAATGTGGTTGTCTTACAATTGGTATAATCACCGGTCATGGATGATTGAACGCCTTTATCTGTCATCTTTCCATGTCTTATAAATATAACTTTGTTTTCTTGTGTTTGATTAAACTGGTTTGAGTCCATAATTAATATGGATTTCATATTTGCATATCTGGTTTTTCTAACGACAGTCGAGTGACATATTATGTTTCTTGTGACATGACCATCTAAAACTGTGACAAAGAAATCAGAACCATGGCGGTAACCATGGGCATATTAAAAGAACCGATGTGCAAGCAACTATCTAACACTGTGGCTGGGAAATCAGAACCATGGCGGTTACCATGGGTATATAAACAAAACCGATGTGCAAGCAACCATCTAACACTGTGGCCATGGCGGTAACCATGGACATATAAACAGAATCGAAGTGCAAGCAACCATCTAAAAGTGTTGCAAGGAAATCAGAACCATGGCGGTGACCATATATATAAACAGAACCGATGTGCAAGCAACCATCTAAAACTGTGGCAGGGAAACCAGAACCATGGCGGTAACCATGGACATACAGTGATTTCAAATAATATTTACAGATAATGTGTATATACACTGTGTCAACTATCAGTTCCAAAACTGCTGTTCTATAATTTCTTCACTTGAAAGCGGTTTTGTTACTAATTTTACCGATATCTAGACCACTATCTCTGTAAAAGCAAAATATTTGAAGTCTTCTTCAATCGCATATAATATCATGCCACAGCAATGCAACAGTTCTTATATTTCAATTCAGTAAATAAAATACGTTGTACGATGTATTTTATTTACTATCTTCTGTAAACATTACTAGAAATCACTGTATGTTTTGCATACTTTACTGAACGGAACAGCTAACCCGCCACCTGACATTATATATACCTGACATTTGGAGTATTTTCTTAAAGGTTCCTTGAAAGTTGGACTTGACTAAGAAACAACACTGAGATGATTATAGGATACCTCAAAATAACAACTGATGAATGTGAAATCGTGCGTATGGCTAATTGATAGCTGCTAGCTGTGACATAAGACGTTATTTATATGTATATTGACTGACAGCAGTATATTCGGCTTCTGATATCTGGGTAATTATGGCGAAGCAATATTATATATCAGCATTATACTCGGCTTCTGATCTCTGGGTAATTATGGCGAGGCAATACTTATATATCAGCAGTATATTCGGCTTCTGATATCTAGGTAATTATATATGGCGAGGCAATATTATATATCAGCAGTATATTCGGCTTGCTGATATCTAGGTAATTATGGCGAGGCAATATTATATATCAGCAGTAAATTCGGCTTCTGATATCTAGGTAATTATGGCGAGGCAATATTACATATCAGCAGTATATTCGGCTTCTGATCTCTAGGTAATTATGGCGAGGCAATATTATATATCAGCAGTATATTCGGCATCTGATCTCTGGGTAATTATGGCGAGGCAATATTATATATCAGCCTCATATTTATATCCATGAACTTGATAATTGGCTTGCCAACTAAAATACTTACAATCGTTTGGATGAGACTTTAAACCGAGACCCCATGTGACGGTGCTCTACATCTAGCATGCTAAATGACCCAGAAGGAACTTACGATGGGTATCTATATCATGTCATGCTTTGCATCTATGCTTACGGCTGAATAGGAATGTACCTAGCATGTGACAGTGGCAAGATAAATGAACTAATTTTATAATTATCATTAAAAATGTCCACCGTCGCATGCAGACAACAAAACGTGTTACAATGTGTGTAACAAGAAACGTTTCATTTAATACTCCAGAGACGAGCCAGCGCTTTAAGCCATTGATTATTGATAGGTTATACTTCACGTGAGATCTAGCAGTTTATTTATACCAGCGAGAGTTCTCCATAAATACATGGTCCTTACGCCTATAAACATATATATTTGTCACGCACGCGTTTATTATATCTTTAATATTTTATTTCTGATCATAAAAGAACATTTTGAGCGCCACATATGCAGAGAGAGACATTTCATTCATATAGAATTTTAATGAATACGAAAATTATATTCATGTGTACAGTCACTATTTGATGACTGAACACATAGCTCTACAATGCATTCTCTATGTATAGTAACTAGGGTATAAACGGTAACGTATTTTCGTATCAAATAAATATATTATTGATAGATTATGAATACAATATTGATATTTCACGGAGTAAAACCAGGTCCCCTTTCTAAGACTGATTTCATTTTTTTTAAATAATCAACCTCCCTATTTCAAGATCATTGTTATTATCGATCATTTATTCCAGTGTTAAATATTTCTCTTTTTTTTAATTTTTACATCGAATGTGAAACATTTTCTAACAATACTTAATTTTTTAATAAGGAAATACTTGTATTAATATTTGATTACCCTGTCGAAACCTGTCGTTTTGCTGTTTTTCAACATGAGAAAAACCAAATTACACAACAGGTTTAAACTTATAGGACATTCGGAAATATGTTTTTTGTCTTTGGAGCACATATAGTACTATTCACAATTTTATAGGAATTCTACTTCATAGGTGCACTTTACTAGCTACAAACTTACTAATGTAAAAATATGGTTATGATTAAAAAGCCTATTCGTATAAATTTGAGGACCTCGTTGAAGATTCACATGTTCAAATAAGTTAGCTACTTAATTAAATACTGTATTATTAGTAGCAGTAGTATCAGTATAAGTAGAAACAGAAATAGTAACAGTAGTACTAGCATAAGTAGTAGTAGTAGTAGTAGTAGTAGCAGCAGTAGTAGTAGTAGCAGCAGCAGCCGTAGTAGTAGTAATAGTACCAATGTTATTATTAGAAGTAGTAGTAGAAGTAGTAGTAGTAGTAGTAGTAGTAGCAGCAACAACAACAGCAGCAGTAGTAGTAGTAGAACCAAAATTAGTAGATGCAGTAGTATTTGTAGCAGTAGTAGTACCAATATCATTAGTAGTAGTTGTACCAATATTAGTAGCAGTAGTAGTAGTCGCAGTAGCAGTAGTAGAAGTCGTAGTTATAGTTGTAGTAGCAGTATAAGTAGAAGTAGCAGTAGCAACAGTAGCAAAAGTTGCAGTAGCAGCAGCAGTAGTAGTAGTAGTAGTAGTAGTAGCAGTAGTAGATGTAGTAGAAGTAGTAGTATTAGCAGTAGCAGCAGTAGAAGTAGTAATAATAGTCGTAGTAGTAGTAGTAGAAGATGTAGAAGTAATAGTAGTAGTAGTATTAGTAGTAGTAGTAGTAGTAGTAGTAGTAGTAGTAGTAGTAGTAGAAGTAGTAGTAGTAGAAGCAGTAGCAGTAGTAGTAGTAGTAGTAGTTGTTGTACCAATATTAGTAGTAGTAGATGTAGTAGTAGTAGTAGTAGTAGTGCCAATATTAGTAGTAGAAAACATAGTAGTAGTAGTAGTAGTAGCAGTAGCAGAAGAAGTAGTAATAGTAGTACCAATATAAGTAGCAGTAGTAGTAGTCGCAGTAGCAGTAGTAGAAGTAATAGTTATAGTTGTAGTAGTAGTAGTAGTAGTAGCAGTAGCAGTAGAAGTAGCAATAGCAGCAGTATAAGCAGTAGCAGAAGTTGCAGTAGCAGCAGCAGTAGTAGTAGTAGTAGCATTAGCAGCAGTAGTAGCAGTAGTAGCAGCAGCAGTAGCAGCAGTAGTAGTAGCAGTAGCAGCAGTATTAGCAGTAACAGCAGCAGCAGCAGCAGAAGTTGCAGTAGCAGCAGTAGACGTAGCAGTAGTAGTAATAGTAGCAGCAGCAGTAGAAGCAGTTTAAGTAGCAGCAGTATAAGTAGAAGTAGCAGCAGTAGCAGCAGCAGAAGTTGCAGTGGCAGCAACAGCAGCAGTAGTATCAGTAGTAGCAGAAGCAGCAGCAGTAATAGCAGTTGTAGCAGCAGCAGCAGTAGTAGCAGTAGCAGCAGTAGAAGTAGTAGTAGTATTCTTGTTGGACCTACCTGTCTTGGACAGTGGGCGTCAGTGTGATTTTCGGATGTCAACATTATTGCAGTATTCACTTTGTTTTTGCAAATTTATTCTTTTCAATATATTATTTAGCGATCTTTACAGGGTCTCATATCAGGCTAATTATTATAAAATCGCGAACATGCGTTTACGGCTTATTTCATCCAATGACTTTGGTAGTGCTCTAAGGGAAATACATCCTTGGCTGGTTTTTTAACATCGTATTTGGAGTATTCTCGCGTATATCAAATGTGTGCTTTAGCTCGCTTTTTTAAACCATAGCATTATAATTATATTAACCGTTCAGGATGTGTTTAACATCATTTAGTTTTTATTCTTCCTTTTACTATCATTAGATTAAATAGTAATTGTGGTATTAATTATGTATAAAAACCATGTCGTGAGTGGTTGTTCCTGTTGTTTTTTGTAAAAAAAAATTGTGTGTGTTTTTGTATCGCTGTATTCAGGTTGCCTTCTTTATCACTTGCATGTTTTTTAAGTTCGTTGCCATCGTTACTATCTTATGTCTGTCTTGTTGTTTGTATCCCTGCTTTGGTTCCTTGCTCTGGGTTACCTGGGTCCGTTTCTGCGTTTTCAATGTATTACATGATTTAAACCTTTTGCCTCTCTGCACTAGTTTATGACTTTATTCCCCAATAGGTAATGACCTAGGCTTATACAGGGTTGCAATTGGTTTATATTACAACAGAGGATATGGAAATGAAAAATTATATACATTTAAACTAAATTATTCAGTATCCTACTCTATCTTTTCGCGAAAACATTAGTTATTTTTTGGAAAAAGGTCAATTACATTATTTTAACAGCTGTTGACAGCTTTTTAAACATAAACTTTGCATTAATAACCTGTACGATAGTACTAAACTAAGTATGCTGTAATCTATGTCATCAGGTGGATAATGATTTATATTTTGTAATACTTGATAATATTAACTACTCTGTTATAACGAAACAGTTGCTATTACTATCGGGAGATATTGAAATCTTGGTCCCAATGCGTCTGGAAATCAATGTTTTTCAATATTACACCAGAATATTCAAAGTATACGAAACAAGTTAGAATATATTACCGACAATTTTAGTGATTTTGATATAATCACATTTACTGAAACCCATTTATTTCATGATGTATCTAACGACGTGCTAGATTTTACCGGTTTTGACCATTTATTTTGTAAAGACAATACTTGTAAAATCTGGCAAACAATCTGATTGGATCGAAGTTAAAAAATTACGAAACAAACTCAATAATATGGTTAAACATGCAAATGAACGTTTTTATAACAATTTAGAATTTTCAAAAAGAAAATTCAAAAAACTCAAAATACAATTCCTCCATTATCAAATGTTAACCAAGAAATGACTGTGACTGACGTAGATAAGGTTAACGTTTTAAACAATTATTTTGTATCTATATCTACAAAAGATGATACTCAAACAAATCTTTCTGGATTCGTTTTTCAAACAAATAGTACATTAAAAGATATTAACATCACAGAAAAAGAAATAACTGATGTTCTAGCAAACCTCGCTGTAAATAAAGCTAGCGATCCTGACGACATAAGTCACAAAATGCTCAAAGAAACTATTTGTAAACCTTTATGTATTATATGTAACAGATCTATGAGAGAAAATGTATATCAAACCTCTTGGAAATTATCTAACGTTATGCCTTTATTTAAAAAAGGTGATAAATCTCTACCGTCTAATAACTAGACCCATTTCGTTGATAAGCTGTGTTGGTAAAGTAATGGAAAGAGTTGTTTTAAAACATATTTACAATCATCTTCATTCAAATAATATTATATTTAAGAATTAGTCACGCTTTCTCCCTGGCCATTCTACTATTTATCAACTTATTGACATTTATAATCGGATCTGCAAAGCGTTTGACAAAAAAAATCCTCATGTATGGTATTAAAGGATTAGTATTCAAACTTAGACAATATCGAATTTCAGACAATATTTTAAACTGGATGGCGAACTATCTCAAAGACGCCAACAACGAGTCTTCGTTGGGTCATCATTTTCAGAATTTAAAGCTATTACTTAAGGTGTACCCAAGGGTTCTGTATTGGGGCCTGTTATTTTTATTTTACGTTAACGACATAGTCGACTCATTAATCAGTACTACCAGACTTTTCGCTGATGACAGTTCACGAGCCAAATCTACGTCAGACATAGGTGTTATGGAAACAGTGTTAAAATTCAGATCTAAATAAAATATCAAATTGTGCAGAACAATGGTTAGTAAACTACAATCCCTCTAAAACGGAAGTATTGTTTTTCACGTCAGGGAACGTTAATCGTCCTACAATAGTTTTTGATAATACTAGCTTAGAATTTGTTGAACACCATAAACATTTAGGGTTAACTCTTAGTAACGACGGAACATGGCACAAACACATTTCGGTTTCGAAGGTTCTAGGATCTATGCGTCTAATAAAATATAAACTTAAACGTACTGCACTTAATCAAATATATATTTCAAACTTAAGTCCTTTGTTAGAATATGCGTCAATTGTTTGGGATAGTTGTACTGTATATGGAAAATATTCACTTGAACGAGTTCAATATGAAGCTACGAGAGTAGTTACTATAGTAACTGGTCTTACTCGTTCTGTTGCAATACAAAAATTTCTTAAAGAAATCGGCTGGGTGTCTGTCGGATCGCCGAATAATTAAAAAACTACATTAGTTTACAAACACAAACACGGCCTTTTACCAGAATATTAGAGCGAGCTAATTCCTCCGATTGTTGCAACTTTTAACGAAACAGAGGAAATGTATCCTTACAAACTTCGAAATTCTTTTAATTTAATAACATTACCACGAAGTTTGGAAATTTATTCTTAAATAGGTATTACCTTCGTCATTAAGGTTTGGAATGACCTCGATATTTCATTAAGAAACGCTCCGTCCCTTGATTCTTTTAAATCTAATTTAAAAAACAAATTTAAGACTCCACTTCTATCAACTTTCTTTCTACACTGGAGAACGTTTTTATGCAGTACAGCATACACGCATTAGAAACACATAGTAGTAATTTCAAACTTTGACCTTTGTAGCAATCATCTGAAGGAAGATCCCAGCTGTATATGTAGGAAACGGAATTGAGGATGCTGAACGTTATTTGTTTAAGTGCAGTAGATTTATTAATGAAAGAATACGATTATTTCAAAGAACACGCACATTTCATCCTCTAAGTATAACAAAACTCTTATTTGGTATTAATAATGGAACAGACGAAGATAATTTAGCTTTATTTACAGAAGTTCAAAATTATATAAAACGTACTCGCCGTTTCACTTTAAATTAATATGTGCATGTCCTCTGAAATGTTGACGTTTGAAGCGTAGGTTATAGGCAGGGTGGGCGAGGGTAAGAACCAGGAAGCGACATTTGGTCGGAACGGCAGGGGTAGTGATGATGTTATTCTTCTCATATTCCTTTATTCTCTCCTTTTCGCTTTCTTCAATTTGAAGTATTTATTTGTTTGTTTTCTATCGCCGATTTAGTTTAACAAACGTAAATAGTTGCGCTGTGAAAGGACTGTAACTAATGTTGGAATAACTTGTAGTCTAACCCAATTACTTTTGTCATGATTATTATGCCACTGTTTATATATATGTGTATTGTATAATGAAGCTTGCAATTCAATATCAAACTAAGTATATTATACACAAAAGGACTTACGGTTTTTTTTTATTTTTTGAACCTGTTACACAATCGATGTTATATTAATTAAACGCTCTATGGATTCGTGGAGAATAAAAACAATATATCATCGAAATGTGTTCACATAGTCACTCGAAACTGATCGTGTATATTCCCCAAACTATTATTATTATTATTATTATTCAATATTATTATTATTATTATTATTATTATTATTATTATTATTATTATTAATTATTATTATTATTATTATTATTATTATTATTATTATTATTATTATTATTATTATTATTATGTATCATTCGGTTAAAATGTTCAGGGAATATGACAGTTATTAATATATCATTGTTTCTCATGATTTACCTACAGTATCTTAATGTATGCAAAAAAAATTGAAACATTGAAATAGTTAGGGGACATGTCTAGACAATAATGTAGATCGCAAACGTCAGAACTTCTATTGAATCTAAATTGGTCACAAACAATATATACATTAAATAGTTGTCATAAAATCAATATAGACTGCTCAGATTTAGTCTAATATTTTTCTCCTCAAATAAAACTGATTATGCCATCTGTTGAAAATGGCGTTAAACTATCTCGTTGACCTCTCGGAGGTGTTCCTCCACTAGTTAAACCGGATATGCCATATAACATGTCGTGTGTTGAAAATGGTGTTAAACCCAATTCATCTTTTTCATTTAACGACATACGCACTTCAGCCTGAGTAGCTATTGTACGAACTGTAAGGTATATTGCATTTTCGGAAAATATTTGGTCGTTTATTTCCTAGTAAAGATTTCTGCAGTTATTTACTTTTAACTATTTTTTAACATTAATCAATTCTATCCTAAATCAAACACACTAAATAAGCAGTTTTACATACATTACTCAATCATAGAAAGCAAAAATTGAAAATATTATTTTAAATCATACTATAGATAGTGACAAATATCAAACTACATGAGATTTAGTTTATATTTTTTAATTTTGTAATGTATATGAAAAGTTTTTCTATTTTTTTCTCAACTTAGTATAAACTGATATAGAAATGTCCACGCTCCAATAAATATCCTTTCTATGAGTTTTTATACAACATTCAAATAAGGAATATATAAGGCCTAGAGAATGAAAACTATTACATTTTGTGGAAGCGCGCGTATTCACGTAAAATCTCAGGAAATCTCGTTTTCAATTGTCTTAACTTTTATTCATGCCAGGAATACAAATCAAAATTGTCTCTTTCCAGAATTAACTTCTTTATCAAACAAGAACATGTTCAGCATATTTTACTGCTTAGTATAGAATTTGTGTATTGCCACTGAAATCCTACACTAGTACATGAATGTACAGCAGTTGCTTTTAATTCCAGATCAGTTTCACTGATCAAAACATTGATCATACGTTTAAGTTTACATACTACACACATATTGTGTACAAGAAATCAGATTACATTTGAACGCTGAATAATTAATACACAAAATAATTAAACATTCATGTGCTATTTTATCAATATTCAGTCGGTAGATGAGAGTTGCCCATCCTTCTCTATAGACTGTCTTGATTCAGCTTACTATTTTGTCTCTCCCAAGTAGATAACTTTTATATAGGGTCGTCGGAATACTAAGCGCCAGCAAGGACTTATATATAGACTAGGATAGGCAACTTGTACTACTTAATGTTGATAAAACAGCGCGTCAATAATTAATAATTTGGCAGTATTATTCATTTAGATTTCACAGGCAACTTATTTCTTATACATGTACATACAATGCAAGCTGTATGCAACCTTAGGATGTTTAATAATGTTTTAAACATGCAAAACGATCTTGAATTAAAAACATTTCAGTTTGAAGTAAACTTTCAAGTACTCGTACTGTTATTAGTTGCAGTATACTAAATTTTGTAACCATAAGTATTTCAACAATTTAAACACAATTAGCTGGGAATTGTCTTGTTTTGCAAAGAATTTCACTGTGAGAAGAAATATTTTTTATTTGCGCGAGCAAGTCTTATTTATATAGTCTCATACAGTTGCTTTTCCTTCTGTATATTAATCCGCTTGTGCAGCCTTACGTGAATAATGTTTCCAAGAAGTTGAAGATATTAATATTCTCTTTCCGTGATGTGCTTTTTACATCAAATGGAAAGCAACCGTACCGTGAGACATGCACTGAGCCGTGTATTGCTGCTACAATCACGAAACCGTACCGTGAGACGTGCACTGAGTCGTGTATTGCCGGTACAATCACGAAACCGTACCGTGGGACGTGCACTGAGCCGTGTTTCGCCGGAACAATCACGAAACCGTACCGTGGGACGTGCACTGAGCCGTGTATCGCCGGTACAATCACGAAACCGTACCGTGGGACGTGCACTGAGCCGTGTTTCGCCGGTACAATCACGAAACCGTACCGTGGGACGTGCACTGGGTCGTGTATTGCCGGTACAATCACGAAACCGTACCGTGGGACGTGCACTGAGCCGTGTATCGCCGGTACAATCACGAAACCGTACCGTGGGACGTGCACTGAGCCGTGTACTGCCGGTACAATCACGAAACCGTACAGTGGGACGTGCACTGAGCCGTGTATTGCCTGTACAATCACGAAACCGTACAGTGGGACGTGCACTGAGCCGTTTATTGTCGGTACAATCACGAAACCGTACCGTGAGACGTGCACTGAGTCGTGTATTGCTGCTACAATCACGAAACCGTAACGTGAGACGTGCACTGAGTCGTGTATTGCCGGTACAATCACGAAACCGTACCGTGGGACGTGCACTGAGCCGTGTTTCGCCGGAACAATCACGAAACCGTACCGTGGGACGTGCACTGAGCCGTGTATCGCCGGTACAATCACGAAACCGTACAGTGGGACGTGCACTGAGCCGTGTTTCGCCGGTACAATCACGAAACCGTACCGTGGGACGTGCACTGAGTCGTGTATTGCCGGTACAATCACGAAACCGTACCGTGAGACGTGCACTGAGCCGTGTATCGCCGGTACAATCACGAAACCGTACCGTGGGACGTGCACTGAGCCGTGTATCGCCGGTACAATCACGAAACCGTACAGTGGGACGTGCACTGAGTCATGTACTGCCGGTACAATCACGAAACCGTACCGTGGGACGTGCACTGAGCCGTGTATTGCCTGTACAATCACGAAACCGTACAGTGGGACGTGCACTGAGCCGTTTATTGTCGGTACAATCACGAAACCGTACCGTGAGACGTGCACTGAGTCGTGTATTGCCGGTACAATCACGAAACCGTACCGTGGGACGTGCACTGAGCCGTGTTTCGCCGGTACAATCACGAAACCGTACCGTGGGACGTGCACTGAGCCGTGTTTCGCCGGTACAATCACGAAACCGTACCGTGGGACGTGCACTGAGTCGTGTATTGCCGGTACAATCACGAAACCGTACCGTGAGACGTGCACTGAGCCGTGTATCGCCGGTACAATCACGAAACCGTACCGTGGGACGTGCACTGAGCCGTGTATCGCCGGTACAATCACGAAACCGTACCGTGGGACGTGCACTGAGCCATGTACTGCCGGTACAATCACGAAACCGTACCGTGGGACGTGCACTGAGCCGTGTATTGCCTGTACAATCACGAAACCGTACAGTGGGACGTGCACTGAGCCGTTTATTGCCGGTACAATCACGAAACCGTACCGTGAGACGTGAACTGAGCCGTGTATTGCCGGTACAATCACGAAACCGTACCGTGAGACATACACTGAGCCGTGTATTGCCGGTACAATCATGAAACACGAATTTATAACCAAAATGCTACTTGTGATGCGTATATCGTGATTTACCAGAATTCCTCTTTGACCGATCATTTTCGGTTTCAATAGTGCGATTCTTTAACCCTTTACTTCATATATACGCCATTGGACGCCTCTAATATATACGCCTTTGGACACCTCTAATATAGACGCCTTTGGACACCTCTAATATATACGCCTTTTGACACCTTTGATATAGATGCCTTTGAACACCTCTAATATATAACGCCTTTGGACACCTCTAATATAGACGCCTTTGGATACTTCTAATATAGACGCATTTAGACACCTCTAATATAGACGCATTTGGATACCTCTTATATATACGCTTTTGAACACCTCTAATATATACGCCTTTGGTCACCTCTAATATTAGACGCCCTTGGACAGCTCTAATATATACGCCTTTGGACACCTTTGATATAGATGCATTTGAACACCTCTAATATATACGCTTTTGGACACCTCTAATATAGACGCCTTTGGATACCTCTGATATATACGCATTTGGACACCTCTAATATATACGCCTTTGGACACCTCTAATATATACGCCTTTGGACACTTCTTATATAAACGCCTTTGGACACCTCTAGTATAGACGCCTTTGGACCCCTCTAATATAGACACCCTTGGACACCTCTAATATAGACGCCTTTGGACATCCTCTAATATATACGCCTTTGGACACTTCTTATATAAACGCCTTTGGGACACTTCTTATATAAACGCCTTTGGACACCTCTAATATAGAAGGCTTCTGAGTTATTGGGTCAATTATGTTTGTATTAACTGACAAGGTGGAAAACAGTGCAGGAAGTGTTTAGATTGCTCGTTACGAGCAATCTGAACTCTTCCTGCACTGTTTTCAAAAGCCTTCTGTGATTGGTACGGTAAAACGCGAATCTATGGAGTAAAGGGTTAAGACCTCTCGTTACATACGTCCGACAGTTGTGCTTAAGGTGTAAACCCACCATTGATTTTTGTTCTTTATTCTAAAGTAAATAATTAAAGTTTGAAGGCTTGTCATTCACAGAGAGACCCAAATGAAAGAAGTGAAACTTACATTTCACTATTTGTCAGCCACTCTGCACTACCAAAATATGATGAGAATGTAGGGGTCATGTGTCATTTGAGATTTTTTATTGTTCAGTATGTTCAGTATGTGCACTGTTGACAAAGTGAAATTAGACTTCCGAAATCATGTATTCATACTTTAATTTCCAATTTTTATTCTAAATTCACAATTCAAACATGACAATGCTTTCAAAATACATCAATAATGTCATTCAAACAAAAACATGAGAATTAAAATAAGGAAAATGCACTTTTTAAGAAGAAGAATCAAGAATTTGAGTTGATAGATTATATTGTATCCCAGACAGTGAATGGAATGACATTTCAGACACAGACAGTCATACGGGTATCCTTTTATAATAAAATATATTCTTGTAAGTATATGACCTGCTATGTTTAGCCTATTTATTTGTATATATGCAAATATAAACGGTAAAGTTCTATAACAATCACACAAATAACTGGCTGTTGTTTTTTTTTTATTTTGTTACAGAAGTAAATCTAGCGGACAGCACACCTGTTAACCGTAAATATATCACAGGGTTGATCGCTGAATTCGCGTATCCGAACCACGAAAACGCAATCCATATATATTCCGGAACTTTGTAACAGATCAAAGGGTTTACAATATTAATAACAAAATATGGCAACCAGCATCCAAAAAAGCACACATTCAATGTCATTATAGTACGGGACAAAGCCTTGCCAATGTGACGTCGATGAAAACTTCCTCGTTTTGTATGCACTTGTAAGAGTTTTATGAACACGCGTCTACGCTTTTCTATTGCTGTCAGCGTATGACGATTGCATATAAGAATGAATATCCCGGGTATAACGAAACATACGGAGGTTGCCAATAAGGCATACGGGGTGTTTGCAATAAATTGACACGATTTCGTCTGTTTTAAAATGCATCTGTACTCAAACTCGACTCCGCCTATGTGCAGGTTAAGTGGAATGAAACCAAACGCCAATATAGCAGGGATTGTCCAACACGCAAGGAACATGGGCACAGCGTACTTACGTCGGAACCAGAAACCGATCTGGAATGGGCGACACGTTGCCACATAACGGTCGAACGTCAGTGTGCACAAATGTATCATGGACGCAGATGTTAGCATAACGTCCATACTGTTGCCCAAATTACACAATAATTCTCCAGTATATTTCAAATTCTCGGTTATCAATCCAGAGAGCCGAAATGGCATCACAATTAAGGCCACCAATGTATCACATATTCCTAGAGAAAACAAAAAAACTCGTGTGTGTGTTTTAAGTTTTGGCGCCTTTAAAATATACGCCATAGCCAGGATATTCAACATGGACGTTAATACCGGCGCAAACGCCAAACAGTATCCAATAACGTTCACGACCTTATTACTGTGGCCCCATGTTGGTTCTCTGCACACAGCACGATTTCCTTCTGGCAAATCTGGTTGCGTATTTTGTTCTGTCCAATTTTTCATACCAGCTTAGAATGCAATCAGTGCCCTTGAGACTGTCAAAAACGTATAGTTGTGCCAATACCATACAGTCTGGTAACTCCGTTTCACAAATATTCATATCTCAAAGTGTTATCATGCAAATATAACGACTTTTAAAACTGCAGTCATTTAAAATTAATATAAATAGACACGATTAGCCATTTTACTTTCCAAAAATAGCGAAATTCAATTGTGGATCAGTCGATACCTTACAAACTGTTAAAGCAAATGGCAATATTTCCTACATTTATTATCGCCAAGGATCCATATAATACATCATTTGAATGTCATATAATTGATTTTTCCCCTGCTTGCAACGTTGATACTTGGTCATTAACACTTAGTTAACTGTCATTTTGTTTCATGTCTAACAGTATTGCGTTAGCATCACGATCCCGCGTTATGAAATGCAATGATATTAAAGTAAAATAAATATCAACAACCATGGCCATATGGTATTACAGAATATGATATTAAAGTCAAATATCCACCGCCAGTCACGGCTGCGCGTTGTTATATAGACTTGTGATATGAAAGTGAAATATACACCGCCGGTCACGGCCGCGCGTTATTATATAGACTTGTTATATCAAAGTGAAATATTCACCACCGGTCAAGGATGCGCGTTATTATATAGACTTGTGATATCAAAGTGAAATATCCACCGCCGGTCACGGTCGCGCGTTATTATATAGACTTGTGATATCAAAGTGAAATATCCACCGCCGGTCACGGCCGCGCGTTATTATATAGACTTGTGATATCAAAGTGAAATATCCACCGCCAGTCACGACTGCGCGTTGTTATATAGACTTGTGATATCAAAGTGAAATATTCACCGCCGATCACGGCCGCGCGTTATTATATAGACTTGTGATATCAAAGTGAAATATCCACCGCCGGTCACGGTCGCGCGTTATTATATAGACTCGTGATATAAAAGTGAAATATCCACCGCCGATCACGGCCGCGCGTTATTATATAGACTTGTGATATCAAAGTGAAATATCCACCGCCGGTTACGGCCGCGCGTTATTATATAGACTTGTGATACCAAAGTGAAATATCCACCGCCGGTCACGGCCGCGTGTTATTATATAGACTTGTTATATCAAAGTGAAATGTTCACCACCGGTCAAGGATACGCGTTATTATATAGACTTGTGATATCAAAGTGAAACATCCACCGCCGGTCACGGCCGCGCGTAGTTATACAGACTTGTGATATCAAAGTGAAATATTCACCACCGGTCACGGCCGCGCGTTATTATATATACTTGTGATATGAAATATCCACCACCGGTCACAGCTGTGCGTAATTATACAGACTTGTGATATCAAAGTCAAATATCCACCACCGGTCACGGCCGCGTGTTATTATATAGACTTGTGATATCAAAGTCAAGTATTCACCACTAATCACGGCCGCGCGTTATTATATAGACTTGTGATATCAAAGTAAAATATCTACCACCAGTCACGGCCGTGCGTAATTATACAGACTTGTGATATCAAAGTAAAATATTCACCACCGGTCACGGCCGCGCGTTATTATATATACTTGTGATATGAAATATCCACCACCGGTCACAGCTGTGCGTAATTATACAGACTTGTGATATCAAAGTCAAATATCCACCACGGGTCACGGCCGCGTGTTATTATATAGACTTGTTATATCAAAGTCAAATATCCACCACCGGTCACGGCCGCGTGTTATTATAAAGACTTGTGATATCAAAGTAAAACATCCACCGCCGGTCACAACCGCGCGTAATTATACAGACTTGTGATATCAAAGTCAAATATTCACTACTGGTCACGGCCGCGCAATATTATATAGACTTATGATATGAAATATCCACCACCGGTCACGGCCGTGCGTAATTATACAGACTTGTGATATCAAAGTCAAATATCCACCACCGGTAACGGCCGTGCGTTATTATATAAACTTGCGATATGAAAGTGAAATATCCACCGCCTGGTCACGGCCGCGCGTTATTGTATTGACTTGTGGTATCAAAGTCAAATATCCACCGCCGGTCACGGCCGCGCGTTATTGTATAGACTTGTGATATGAAAGTGAAATATCAACCGCCGGTCACGGCCGCGCGTTATTATATAGACTTGTGATATCAAAGTAAAATATCCACCGTCGGTCACGGCCGCGCGTTATTATATAGATTTGTGATATCAAAGTAAAAAATCCACCGCCGGTCACGGCCGCGCGTTATTATTTAGATTTGTGATATCAAAGTAAAACATCCACCACGGTCACGGCCGCGCGTAATTATACAGACGTGTTATATCAAAGTCAAATATCCACCGCCGGTCACGGCTAAGCGTTATTATACAGACGTGTTATATCAAAGTGAAATATTCACCGCCGGTCACGGCTGCGCGTTATTATATAAACTTGTGATATCAAAGTAAAACATCCACCACCAGTCAAGGCCGGGCGTTATTATATAGACTTGTGATATCAAAGTGAAATATTCACCGCCGGTCACGGCCGCGCGTTATTATACTGACTTGTGATACCAAAGTGAAATATCCACCACCGGTCAAGGCCGCGCGTTATTATATAGACTTGTGATATCAAAGTGAAATATTCACCGCCGGTAACGGCCGCGCGTTATTATATAGACTTGTGATATCAAAGTAAAATATCCACTGCCGGTCAAGGCCGTGCGTTATTATATAGACTTGTGATATCAAAGTAAAATTTACACCGACAGTCACAGTCACGCGGTATTAGAGGCTATGATATCAAAGTAAAATATCTGTCACGAACCATGGATAATGTAATGATAGTCACAGTCACGCGTTATTAGAGACTGATGTTAAAGTAAAATTCTGCGAATCATGTGTCTGTAACATAACTTTCGTTGCCATGAGTGCAAAACGGTGACAACAACTTGTACTCTTTATGTCACACAGCATTACGTATTTTAGAAGAATTCCATTAATATACGTGCAATAATCACGATATGATAGCTGCTGGTGTAATCCATCTGCGTTAATAAGTTGGCATCAACGTCATAAACAAAACCGCTGCGTCAGTGTGACGAACAGATGTGTAGTAGTTGTTCAATATACGACGCACCTTTCCAGTCATCGGTACCGTGTACCGGCATTAAAACGCTCGTGGTACATATGTGGCAATATTTCGAGCGTGATTAGCCTAAACTGCAAGACCTTGTATCATAATCGAAGTAAAATAAATAAGTTTAAACTATATAAACTCTCAGTTGTGGAAGTTCATAAATTCGCCATTGTAAATAGTGTAGAGAACACAGCAGAAGTCGTACTCAGTGGGAAATGAAATTTTCAACACAGGTCATTGACGTTGTTTTGATCGGCTTTACAAATATATTACATAAACTATATATTACAGTTACTGGCATAGGACGAAGTGTGCAGATGTCGTAGTATCCCGGACATATAGACTTTGTCTTGTGGTCTACATAGTGGCCATCATAAAACAAAACTCTCGTTCGTAAGAAAATGTCTTCCTAGTCGACAGAATGCCACACAAGGTCACATGTCGTGTATCACCACTTGTCCGTGCACTACTTCAGTTTAATACATTAAGTATGCGTGATAAAAAGAGTGATTCACTACCACGGTATCCGATAAACTTGTGAAAATGTGACAAAGTGCGAATTGCGTCATCTGGAGTAAATGCTTGACCAGGGTGTCGTCTGCTTAAAACCATGTTGAAATTTAGTATATAGGCGTTGGCTCGTCGTTATGGTGATAAAAGTAAAATGTAACACATGGTTTATATGTTGCTCTGCTACGAGTCGATTCTCTTCCAATTCAGCGTGAATTAATTATTGTTTACACCAGAGACATATTAAAACATAATTAAGTCACTGTTAAAATGTAACAATCGTCCGCTGACCAGGGGGGCGTGTTACTAGCTATGTTTATAAATACTCCGTTCTGATACAAGTAACTTAATATACACCCGTCTCAGTTTTCGTACCATCTAAGTTATGCGCAGCTTAGCGTTTGGCGTACTTATATCCTGATGTTATATCTAACTACAATTATAGACGTGCCCGCGCTTCCTGCTGATATAACGTGATAACATATATTGTTCTGTGCTGATAGATATATACACAAGTGTTGCGTTATACTCGAATAGTACAGCACCGCTGCTCGTTCATCTCGGCAGTATATGTAGTCTTTTTTCATATCGCCTTGATTATTTTATAAGTAACGTGAAAAGTCCAGGTTTCACATGCGTAGCGTAATACTTGGTCTCGGCTTTCTGACGATAACGCTTCGTACTCATATATACATCGTCATTCTGATTCTTGTAGCATTTGATATCAATTAAAGCATATATTTATTCGCAACATAATAGTTTAAAATTTTGACAATTACAAAAGCAAGTTTCAATTATGTTGCTGCTGCTGCTGCTTTTGTTGTTGCTTGCTGCCGCTTTCTTTGTTGCTGCTGTTGTTGTTGTTGATATTGTTGTTGTTGATATTGGTGTTGCTGCTGCTGCTACTACTGTTGCTGCTGCTGCTGCTGCTGCTGCTGCTGCTGCTGCTGCTGCTGCTGAATCTTCTTTGTCTTGGTCATGTAAATATTAATTATTTATGAACTTTGTGTCACTTTGCGTGCATTATCGTTTTTTTCCAGATAAATGTTCCGTTCTGATTATGCCACTGGCTAATATGAATATAACATGTAACTCTGAACACCATTTAACCATACAGCGCATCAATACGTGTCACTAAATATAAATAATACATAAATTCAAATACGTGTAAATGTAAAGAATAATTATTTTCGATAAATCCTTTTTAGCAGTTTGCGAGCGTGTGGACATTCGAGATGTTCCCGCTTACAACCGTGGCAATAAGTTACCTTTTCCCACCGTCGATCGATACGTGGAATACCATGTAGGTTCATTCTATTCGACAGTAAGGTCGCCGAGTCGATATTTTTTTTATTATTCGAGCTGCCTGAATGTTGAGGATAGCACGGATGTCAATACAGAGTACAGATCATTTCCCAGAAAGTGCATGGCTTGGCAGGCAGGTGCCGTCATCGCGTTAGCATGCTAACAAATGATTTAGTAAATTGCATTATGCATTATGCATCCCAACGAACGTCTTGACTGCTGCTGATACAATTTACAGCTGGGTTACCTTCCCAACGTCTGGACTGCTGCTGATACAATTTACAGCTGGGTTACCTTCCCAACGTCTGGACTGCTGCTGATACAATTTACAGCTGGGTTACCATCCCAACGGACGTCTGGACTGCTTCTAATACAATATGAATACATGTACTTTAAATCCCAACCCTAATTAAAGACATTGTATAGGATTCTAAAGCATTTCTTTTATACGGTTGGACTCCATAACATGTTGTGGCGGGGGATCGCTCCCTGTCACTAGTACATACGTATGTAAATGGTTAATGTGTTGGTCACTCACACCAGATGACCTCTCAAATACAACATGCAGTTCTGATTTACACTGGAAACGGAACCGAAAGCCGTAAGCTTACTTCGCAATCGGTCTAAAATAAATCAATATAATACAGTAAAATCTTTTTCGCTTGAACCGGACGGGACCGGAGAACACAGTTTGAGTTAAGAGTTGGCGAGTATTGTTTAACATCATACCATGCATATATATGTGTATATATCAAAGTAGGAGTTCGGCCGGGACCAGATAGATAGTTTGAGATATAGGTATTGTTCCAGTCGTCCGTGTTCGAGCCAACGTAGATGGTAGTTTTTTGACAATCCCGGCAATTTATTCCAGTGCATCACTACACATATTCAAACTGTTATATCTACATCCAACAGCACCCTTTGTCAGCCAAACTCGGCATAACTCATGGCAATGTGCCATTCTTCTCATCTGTAGAAAATATATCATTTAAAGCATTTTTTAAAAAGAATGTGCCCAACCAATCTACACCGCTCCAATATGCCCTACCAATTTACACCTCTCTAATATATCAGACCTAATTGCACCGCTCTGATATGCCCCATAAAAAATAAATTTACACTGCTCTTATATGCCAAACCAATTAACACTGCTTTAATATGCCTAACAAATTAGTACCGCTCTAATATGCCCAACCAATTTACACCGCTCTAATATGCCGTACCAATTTACACTGCTCTAATATGCCCAACCAATTTACACTGCTCTAATATGCCCAACCAATTTGGACCGCTCTAATATGCCCAACCAATTTACACTGCTCTAATATGCCCAACCAATTTACACCGCTCTAATATGCCCAACCAATTTATACCGCTCTAATATATCCAATCTATTTGCACCGCTCTAATATGCTCATCCAATTTGTATCATTCTAATATGCCTTACCAGTTTACATCGCTCTTATATGCCCAACAAATTTACACCGCTCTTATATGCTCAATCAATTTGCACCGCTCTTATATGCCCAACCAATTTGCACCGTTCCAATATGCCCAACCAATTTGCACTGCTCTAATATGCCCAACCAATTTACACCGCTCTAATATGCCCAACCTATTTGCACCGTTCCAATATGCCCAACCAATTTGCACTGCTCTAATATGTCCACCCAATTTACTCCACTCTAATATGCCCAACCAATTTACGCCGCTCTAATTATATGCCCAACCAATTTACACTGATCTGCTTTCTTGTGCACAAAAATCTTCTTGAAAGGGTGGAACTTAACTCATAATACCAGAATTGAAAACATGAAATGCACCCGTTCGTAGTTGCATAATGGCGGCCATAAATAACCCTTATTTATTGCCTGTTCCTCTCTAATGATCATAATTATTTCTATTTAAATGACGAAACAGTTGTATGTTAGGTTAGAATTGTGAATTTAGAAAGAAATACAATAGGACTACGAATACATCATTTTGAAAGTCTGCCGTCACTTTGTTACCACGTACTGCTTTGTTACCAGTGTACTGCTTTGTTACCACGTACTGCTTTGTTACCACGTACTGCTTTGTTACCATGTACTGCTTTGTTACCAGTGTACTGCTTTGTTATTATACTTTAAGGTAAATATAGAAATTATCTGAGATTGAGATTGTATGGTAACATAAATTGTGTGTAGGTTTGATTAAGATCAAATGATACCTGCTGGTGTACACACTGCCATATAATGCAAGTGTTAGTAATGTATCAGACATATCTTAGACATACCTGAGTCGGCACATCTTACATCTTATTGGTATAATAACTTATGCACACGTTAGGTCAAAATCAAATGAAAACAATGAACAAAGTACAGAGTACTAATGTACACACAATGCCAAATAGTGCAAGTACTGTTGACTCAAGGGCCATAACTCACTCAATAATTATCCTTATCCGATTTTGCCAGTTCAAAGAAAATTAAATAAAAGCTGCGTATGTTCGGTCACTAGAAAATAAGTATACCAAATGTACATAATGTCAACAATTGAATTTGTTATTATGCTAGGGCGGTAACTTAGACAACAATATCAAGCGCTATAAATAGCAGTGCTAGAATGTGAGCAATGCCAGTAATTTAAGTGCTTGATAATTCGGTGACTTTAACTCAGATGTTAATGATCTGATTTGGTTAGTTCAATAATTTGTCGGAGATTGTACCGACTGCACGAAACGGGAACATATTGCAATTTAGAAACCGATTTGATCAATTTAAAATCTGTTCTTATAGTTTTATAAACACTCGAAATTCAGTTAAAATGCAGATGCTGGTATGAACTTTTATCTTATCTTCACAGACGGACAGATGTTCAGAATACCAGTAGCCTACCTTTAACCTTTGGCTGAAAGTTATCACCCAAACTTATGATATACGAATATAGAGGATATTTGTTTGTTTTGGTGTAAGATCGAATTATATTTCATCAAGTGATCACCAAATGTCATATTCTCACGAGTGGCTTGCTACGAGTGAAAATATCATTTTTTTGTGATCACGACATATAATTATCATTCTGACTGTGTTAAACAGAAAATCAAATTAGGGTCCTTTAAGGTATTTAATTACCCATTAGCTATATTGTTTCCAAAGGTAAGGAAAGCAAACTCACAAACCCATAAATAACACTGAAAGGAAATAAATGATGAATTCTGAGAAATATCCTGATATCGGTTTCGTATTTCAATTAGAGATGAATCGATCTGTGATTGTTACTGAGCGGACAGTACTATCAATTAAGTGAAATAATAACTAGTCATCAAACTGGAACTGTGTATTCATGCTTAATCAGCACGATACATCGTCAGGGGGAGAGAGGAGCGGGAATATAGGACGTCTGCATCAAACTGAGGAAATGTGTTGTTGTTGTTTTTTTTGTTGCTAAATTTCTGACTGAGAGTGTACGTTGACAGATATGTCATTCAAGTTACAGTTAGTATTTAATAAGCATCGATAAGGTCATTCGACAAGTCTTCCAAAAGTAATATCTGATGATTTCAATGTGTTTGATGTATCTTTGTATTTATGACATATATATTATCACAAATAAATAAATAATAAAAAAAATATAAACAAAGTTGTACTCGGCATAAAATTTACCTGTAGAAACAAGTCTCAAACCTTTAGGACATGAACAGGACCCCCCACCCCCATCAAACGTTATTATCCACTCCCCAAGCTCCTGTGAAATGTATGTATTAGTATTTTCTATGAAAAAGGCAAATCATTGATATCAATAAAAAAAATAAAAGGGGTACTATGACAGATCCATGCGGAACAACCGAGATAATTGGCAATCCATGAGATGTTAGTCCAGAAAAACTTGAAACATGTGTTATTTTACTGAGATAAAATGAAATCCAGGGCTGTTAACGAACTTTTCAAATTATATGGTTATAGCTTTTGACACAAAATAGAATAATTTACCAAATACTGTACCTTTGAAAAACTCGAGGGAATTTGTATTATTGACAATAGCTGATAGCTGATTTTACAAAGCTGTCACAGTAATGGTGACAGTAATGGTGCATTCTAAATCCAGACTGTCTAGAATAAAACAAGATGTTCGCTTCGAAATCTGCTTCGGGAGAGTGTTCACATGCTTTTAAAGGGGAAACTGTTGGTAGTATTGAGACATGCCTGTCATTTTCTATGTCATAATATGGATCTTCTTGTGCATAGGTAAATCATCATGCAAGGTTGTTTTTGTAAGAGGGCTATCAGATCATAATTTGTTATGTATATGGCGCATTTATGTGAATTGTGTCCAGACGACAACGCCGTTATATCTAACTGGATGGATGGGGTATCATGTCATATGTATGTGGTGTATTTATGTGAAATGTGCCAAGACAACAACGTCGTTATATCTAACTGGGTGGATGGGGTATCATGTCATATGTATGTGGGGTATTTATGTGAACTATGTCCAGACGACAACGTCGTTATATCTAACTGGGTGGATGGGGTATCATGTCATATGTATGTGGGGTATTTATGTGAAATGTGCCAAGACAACAACGTCGTTATATCTAACTGGATGGATGGGGTATCATGTCATATGTATGTGGGGTATTTATGTGAATTGTGTCCAGACGACAACGCCGTTATATCTAACTGGATGGATGGGGTATCATGTCATATGTATGTGGTGTATTTATGTGAAATGTGCCAAGACAACAACGTCGTTATATCTAACTGGGTGGATGGGGTATCATGTCATATGTATGTGGGGTATTTATGTGAACTGTGTCCAGACGACAACGTCGTTATATCTAACTGGGTGGATGGGGTATCATGTCATATGTATGTGGGGTATTTATGTGAAATGTGCCAAAACAACAACGTCGTTCTGTCTAACTGGATGGATGGGGTATCATGTCATATGTATGTGGGGTATTTATGTGAATTGTGTCCAGACGACAACGTCGTTATATCTAACTGGATGGATGGGGTATCATGTCATATGTATGTGGGGTATTTATGTGAAATGTGCCAAGACAACAACGTCGTTATGTCTCACTGGGTGGATGGGGTATCATGTCATATGTATGTGGGGTATTTATGTGAAATGTGCCAAGACAACAACGTCGTTATGTCTCACTGGGTGGATGGGGTATCATGTCATATGTATGTGGGGTATTTATGTGAAATGTGCCAAGACAACAACGTCGTTATATCTAACTGGGTGGATGGGGTATCATGTCATATGTATGTGGGTTATTTATGTGAATTGTGTCCAGACGACAACGTCGTTATATCTAACTGGGTGGATGGGGTATCATGTCATATGTATGTGGGTTATTTATGTGAATTGTGTCCAGACGACAACGTCGTTATATCTAACTGGATGGATGGGGTATCATGTCATATCTATGTGAGGTATTTATGTGAAATGTGCCAAGACGACAACGTCGTTATATCTAACTGGATGGATGGGGTATCATGTCATATCTATGTGAGGTATTTATGTGAAATGTGCCAAGACGACAACGTCGTTATATCTAACTGGGTGGATGGGGTATCATGTCATATGTATGTGGGTTATTTATGTGAATTGTGTCCAGACGACAACGTCGTTATATCTAACTGGATGGATGGGGTATCATGTCATATCTATGTGAGGTATTTATGTGAAATGTGCCAAGACGACAACGTCGTTATATCTAACTGGGTGGATGGGGTATTATGTCATATGTATGTGGGTTATTTATGTGAATTGTGTCCAGACGACAACGTCGTTATATCTAACTGGATGGATGGGGTATCATGTCATATCTATGTGAGGTATTTATGTGAAATGTGCCAAGACGACAACGTCGTTATAACTAACTGGGTGGATGGGGTATCATGTCATATGTATGTGGGGGATTTATGTGAATTGTGTCCAGACGACAACGTCGTTATATCTAACTGGATGGATGGGGTATCATGTCATATGTATGTGGGTTATTTATGTGAATTGTGTCCAGACGACAACGTCGTTATATCTAACTGGATGGATGGGGTATCATGTCATATCTATGTGAGGTATTTATGTGAAATGTGCCAAGACGACAACGTCGTTATATCTAACTGGATGGATGGGGTATCATGTCATATCTATGTGAGGTATTTATGTGAAATGTGCCAAGACAACAACGTCGTTATGTCTAACTGGGTGGATGGGGTATCATGTCATATGTATGTGGGGTATTTATGTGAATTGTGTCCAGACGACAACGCCGTTATATCTAACTGGGTGGATGGGGTATCATGTCATATGTATGTGGGGTATTTATGTGAATTGTGCCAAGACAACAACGTCGTTATGTCTAACTGCGTGGATGGGGTATCATGTCATATGTATGTGGCGCATTTAAGTGAACTGTGTCCAGACGACAACGTCGTTATGTCTAACTGGGTGGATGGGGTATCATGTCATATGTATGTGGCGCATTTATGTGAAATGTGCCAAGACAACAACGTCGTTATATCTAACTGGGTGGATGGGGTATCATGTCATATGTATGTGGGGGATTTATGTGAATTGTGCCAAGACAACAACGTCGTTATGTCTAACTGGATGGATGGGGTATCATGTCATATGTATGTGGGGTATTTATGTGAACGGTGTTCAGACGACAACGTCGTTATATCTAACTGCGTGGATGGGGTATCATGTCATATGTATGTGGGGTATTTATGTGAATTGTATCCAGACCACAACGTCGTTATGTCTAACTGGGTGGATGGGGTATCATGTCATATGTATGTGGGGTATTCATGTGAATTGTGCCAAGACAACAACGTCGTTATATCTAACTGGGTGGATGGGGTATCATGTCATATGTATGTGGGGTATTTATGTGAACGGTGGTTAGACGACAACGTCGTTATATCTAACTGCGTGGATGGGGTATCATGTCATATGTATGTGAGGTATTTATGTGAACTGTGTCCAGACGACAACGTCGTTATATCTAACTGGGTGGATGGGGTATCATGTCATATGTATGTGGGGTATTTATGTGAATTGTATCCAGACGACAACGTCGTTATATCTAACTGGGTGGATGGGGTATCATGCCATATGTATGTGGGGTATTTATGTGAATTGTGCCAAGACAACAACGTCGTTATATCTAACTGGGTGGATCGGGTATCATGTCATATGTATGTGGGGTATTTATGTGAATTGTGCCAAGACAACAACGTCGTTATATCTAACTGGGTGGATGGGGTATCATGTCATATGTATGTGGGGTATTTATGTGAACTGTGTCCAGACGACAACGTCGTTATATCTAACTGGGTGGATGGGGTATCATGTCATATGTATGTAAGGTATTTATGTGAACTGTGTCCAGACGACAACGTCGTTATATCTAACTGGGTGGATGGGGTATCATGTCATATGTATGTGGGGTATTTATGTGAAATGTGCCAAGACGACAACGTCGTTATGTCTCACTGGGTGGATGGGGTATCATGTCATATGTATGTGGGGTATTTATGTGAACTTTGTCCAGACGACAACGTCGTTATATCTAACTGGGTGGATGGGGTATCATGCCATATGTATGTGGGGTATTTATGTGAACTGTGTCCAGACGACAACGTCGTTATATCTAACTGGGTGGATGGGGTATCATGCCATATGTATGTGGGGTATTTATGTGAGCTGTGTTCAGACGACAACGTCGTTATATCTAACTAGGTGGATGGGGTTTCATGCCATATGTATGTGGGGTATTTATGTGAGCTGTGTTCAGATGACAACGTCGTTATATTTAACTGGGTGGATGGGGTATCGTGTCATATGTATGTGGGGTATTTATGTGAATTGTGTCCAGACGACAACGTCGTTATATCTAACTAGGTGGATGGGGTATCATGTCATATGTATGTGGGGTATTTATGTGAATTGTGCCAAGACGGCAACGTCGTTATATCTAACTGGGTGGATGGGGTATCATGTTATATGTATGAGGGGTATCTATGTGAAATGTGCCAAGACAACAACGTCGTTATATCTAACTGGTTGGATGGGGTATCATGCCATATGTATGTGGGGTATTTATGTGAATTGTGTCCAGACGACAACGTCGTTATATCTAACTGGGTGGATGGGGTATCGTGTCATATGTATGTGGGGTATTTATGTGAATTGTGTCCAGACGACAACGTCGTTATATCTAACTAGGTGGATGGGGTATCATGTCATATGTATGTGGGGTATTTATGTGAATTGTGTCCAGACGACAACGTCGTTATATCTAACTGGATGGATGGGGTATCATGTCATATGTATGTGGTGTATTTATGTGAATTGTGCCAAGACGACAACGTCGTTATATCTAACTGGGTGGATGGGGTATCATGTCATATGTATGTGGTGTATTGATGTGAAATGTGCCAAGACGACAACGTCGTTATATCTAACTGGGTGGATGGGGTATCATGTCATATGTATGTGGGGTATCTATGTGAAATGTGCCAAGACGACAACGTCGTTATATCTAACTGGGTGGATGGGGTATCATGTCATATGTATGTGGGGTATTTATGTGAATTGTGTCCAGACGACAACGTCGTTATATCTAACTGGGTGGATGGGGTATCATGTCATATGTATGTGAGGTATTTATGTGAACTGTGTCCAGACGACAACGTCGTTATATCTAACTGGGTGGATGGGGTATCATGTCATATATATGTGGGGTATTTATGTGAATTGTGTCCAGACGACAACGTCGTTATATCTAACTGGGTGGATGGGGTATCATGTCATATGTATGTGAGGTATTTATGTGAACTGTTTCCAGACGACAACGTCGTTATATCTAACTGGGTGGATGGGGTATCATGCCATATGTATGTGAGGTATTTATGTGAACTCTGTCCAGACGACAACGTCGTTATATCTAACTGGGTGGATGGGGTATCATGCCATAATTATGTATGTGAGGTATTTATGTGAACTGTGTCCAGACGACAACGTCGTTATATCTAACTGGGTGGATGGGGTATCATGCCATATGTATGTGAGGTATTTATGTGAACTGTGTCCAGACGACAACGTCGTTATATCTAACTGGGTGGATGGGGTATCATGTCATATGGATGTGGGGTATTTATGTGAAATGTGCCAAGACATCAACGTCGTTATATCTAACTGGGTGGATGGGGTATCATGTCATATGTATGTGGGGTATTTATGTGAAATGTGCCAAGACAACAACGTCGTTATATCTAACTGGGTGGATGGGGTATCATGTCATATGTATGTGGGGTATTTATGTGAAATGTGCCAAGACGACAACGTCGTTATATCTAACTGGATGGATGGGGTATCATGTCATATGTATGTGGGGTATTTATGTGAATTGTGTCCAGACGACATCGTCGTTATATCTCACTGGGTGGATGGGGTATCATGTCATATGTATGTGGGGTATTTATGTGAAATGTACCAAGACAACAACGTCGTTATATCTAACTGGGTGGATGGGGTATCATGTCATATGTATGTGAGGTATTTATGTGAAATGTGCCAAGACAACAACGTCGTTATATCTAACTGGGTGGATGGGGTATCATGTCATATGTATGTGGGGTATTTATGTGAAATGTACCAATACAACAACGTCGTTATATCTAACTGGGTGGATGGGGTATCATGTCATATGTATGTGGGGGATTTATGTGAAATGTGCCAAGACAACAACGTCGTTATATCTAACTGGGTGGATGGGGTATCATGTCATATGTATGTGGGGTATTTATGTGAAATGTGCCAAGACAACAACGTCGTTATATCTAACTGGATGGATGGGGTATCATGTCAGATGTATGTGGGGTATTTATGTGAAATGTACCAAGACAACAACGTCGTTATATCTCACTGGGTGGATGGGGTATCATGTCATATGTATGTGGGGTATTTATGTGAATTGTGTCCAGACGACAACGTCGTTATATCTCACTGGGTGGATGGGGTATCATGTCATATGTATGTGGGGTATTTATGTGAAATGTGCCAAGACAACAACGTCGTTATATCTCACTGGGTGGATAGGGTATCATGTCATATGTATGTGGGTTATTTATGTGAAATGTACCAAGACAACAACGTCGTTATATCTCACTGGGTGGATGGGGTATCATGTCATATGTATGTGGGGTATTTAAGTGAAATGTGCCAAGACAACAACGTCGTTCTGTCTAACTGGATGGATGGGGTATCATGTCATATGTATGTGGGGGATTTATGTGAACTGTGTCGAGACGACAACGTCGTTCTGTCTAACTGGATGGATTGGGTATCATGTCATATGTATGTGGGGTATTTATGTGAAATGTGCCAAGACAACAACGTCGTTATATCTAACTGGGTCGATGGGGTATCATGTCATATGTATGTGGGGTATTTATGTGAAATGTGCCAAGACAACAACGTCGTTATATCTAACTGGGTCGATTGGGTATCATGTCATATGTATGTGGGGTATTTATGTGAAATGTGCCAAGACAACAACGTCGTTATATCTCACTGGGTGGATGGGGTATCATGTCATATGTATGTGGGGTATTTAAGTGAAATGTGCCAAGACAACAACGTCGTTCTGTCTAACTGGATGGATGGGGTATCATGTCATATGTATGTGGGGGATTTATGTGAACTGTGTCGAGACGACAACGTCGTTCTGTCTAACTGGATGGATTGGGTATCATGTCATATGTATGTGGGGTATTTATGTGAAATGTGCCAAGACAACAACGTCGTTATATCTAACTGGATGGATGGGGTATCATGTCATATGTATGTGGGGTATCTATGTGAAATGTGCCAAGACAACAACGTCGTTATATCTAACTGGATGGATGGGGTATCATGTCATATGTATGTGGGGTATTTATGTGAAATGTGTCAAGACGACACCGTCGTTATATCTAACTGGATGGATGGGGTATCGTACTGCAGGACATGGTCATTATAATACAGGACATGGTCGTTAAACTACAGGACATGGTCATTATACTGTACGACATGGTCGTTATACTGCACGACATGGTCGTTATACTGCGTGACATGGTCGTTATACTACAGGACATGGTCATTATACTACAGGACATGGTCGTTATACTGCACAACATGGTCGTTAAACTACAGAAAATGGCCGTTTGACTTCATGACATGGCAGTTACAATGCAGGACATGGTCGTTACACTACAGGACATGGTCGTTATACTGCAGGACGTGGTCGTTATACTGCAGGACGTGGTCGTTAAACTACAGGACAAGGTCGTTTGACTATAGGACATCGCAGTTACAATGCAGGACATGGTCGTTACACTACAGGACAAGGTCATTATACTACACGACATGATCGTTATCCTGCAAGATATTGTCGTTATACTTCAACTCATGGTCGTTATGCTGCAGGACACAGTCGTTATAATGCAGGACACGTCATTATACTACACATTATATTACAGGACGCGTCGTTATACTGCATGACCTGGTCGTTATATTGCAAGATATTGTCGTTATACTTCAACTCATGGTCGTTATGCTGCAGGACACGGTCGTTATACTGCAGGACACGTCGTTATACTAAAGGACATGATCGTTATCCTGCAAGATATTGTCGTTATACTTCAACTCATGGTCGTTATGCTGCAGGACACGGTTGTTATACTGCAGGACACGTCGTTATACTAAAGAACATGATCGTTATACTGCACGACATGGTCGTTATACTGCTGGATATGGTCGTCAGCTGCAGGACACCGTCGTTATACTACAGGACACGTCGTTATACTGCACGACATGGTCGTTATACTACAGGACATGGTCGTTATACTGCACGACATGGTCGTTATACTGCACGACATGGTCGTTATACTGCTGGATATGGTCGTCAGCTGCAGAACACGGTCGTTATACTACAGGAAACGTCGTTATACTGCTCGACATGATCGTTAAACTACAGGACATGGTCGTTATACTGCAGGGCATGGTCGTTATACTACACGACATTGTCGTTATGCTGCAGGACATTGTCGTTATACTGAAGGACATGGTCGTTATAGTGCTGGACATGGTCGTAATTCTAGAAGAAATGGACGTTAAAATTGCACGACATGGTTGTTATACATCATAACATGGTCGTTGTTCTGCAGGTCATGGTCGCTGTACTGCAGGACATGTTTTTTTATGCTGCAGGACATGGTCGTTATGCTGCAAGACGTGGTCGTGATGCTGCAGGACATGGTCGTTATGCTGCACGACGTGGTCGGTATACTTCAGGACATGGTTGGTATGCTGAAGAATATGGTCGTTAAACTAGAGGACATTGTCGTAATGCTGCACGACACGGTCGTTATACTACAGGACACGTCGTTTTACTGCACGACAATGTCGTTATACTACAGGACATGATCGTTATACTGCAGGACTTCGCTGTTATACTGCACGGTATGGTCGTTATACTACATGACATCGTCGTCGTCTGCAGGACATGGTCGTTGTACTGCACGACATGTTTGTTATGCTGCAGTACATTGTCGTTATGCTACAGGACATGACCGTTATATTGCACGACATGGTCGTTATACTTCATGACATGGTCGTTATAGTGCTGGACATGGTCGTTATGTTACAGGACATGGTTCTTATGCTAGAGGACATGGTCTTTAAATTGTATGACATGGTCGTTTTACTACATGACATTGTCGTTATTCTATAGGACATGGTCGTTATACTGCAGGACATGGTCTTTATGCTGCAGGACATGGTTGTTATGCTGCAGGACATGGTCGTTATGTTACAGAATATGGTAGTTATACTGCACGACATGGTCGTTATACTGCATGCCATGGTCGTTATAATGCTTGACATGATCGTTATACTCCCCGACATCATCGTTATACTACTCGACATGGTCGTAATACTCGGGAAATGGTCGTTATACTTCATGACTCGGTCGTTTTACTGCAGGGCATGGTCTTTATTATACTGGACATGGTCGTTATACTGCACGGCATGGTTGTATAACTGCAGTACATGGTCGTAATACTACAGGACATGGTCGTTTTACTACTGGACATGGTCGTTATACTGCAGGACATGGTCGTTATACTACAGGACCCGGTCGTTATACTGCACGACCTGGTCGTTATACTGCAGGGCATTTTCGTTATACTCAGGTCATGGTCGTTTAACTACTGGACATGGTCCTTATACTGCACGACATGATCGTTATAATGCAGGACAAATCATTATAATGTACGACATGGTCGTAATACTGTAGTACATGGTCGTTTTAAGATAGGACATGGTCGTCATACTGCAGGACATGGTCGTTGTAATACAGGACATGGTCGTTATACTTGCCCGACATGGTCGGTATACTGCACGACATGGTCGTAATACTGTAGTACATGGTCATTATAAGACAGGACATGGTCTTCATACTGCAGGACATGGTCGTTATAAGACAGGACATGGTCGTCATACTGCATGACATTGTCGTTATACTGCACGGCATTGCCGTTATACTACGTGACATGGTCGTTATGCTGCATGACTTGGTCGTTATACTGCAGATCTTGGTTGTTATTACACAGGTCATGGTCGTTATACTGCAGGACATGGTTGTTACAATACAGGACATGGTCGTTATACTGCAGGACATGGTTTTGACAATACAGGACATGGTCGTTATACTACATGGCATGGTCGTTATGCTGCAGGAAATGGTCATTATGCTGCATGACATGGTCATTATACTGCAGGATATGTTCGTTATAATACAGGACATATTCGTTATAATACAGGACATGGTCATTATACTGCAGGACATGGTCGTTATACTGCAGAACATGGACATTATAGTGCAAGACATGGTCGTTATAGTGCAGGACATGGTCGTTATATTGCATAACATGGTCGTTATACTGTAGGACTTGGTCGTTATAGTGCAGGACATGTTCGTTATATTGCAGGGCGTTTATATAATATCTATGTGATTTGTGTTTCTAAAAGCAATCTTACACTGCAAATCGGATATAAAATCTAAAATCATCAGGTCGTTGGTATTGCTTTTACTTCGTATGATACAAACGACCTGATGATTTTAAATTCAGACTTGGCTTTATATGAATCAATAGTTTACCTTCATCCTCAACGAAATATAAGGACGAAGTCGTCTATTACTCCAGTCAGCAGGTGAATGTTGCAATAAGTGGAAGCTTTCATTCACGATAGTTATAGTGATCGATAAAACGTGATTACTTTACCGGTGTTTTTGTGTCGGTCGCGTGCATGATTGATTAACGCATCGATCTTTCCTGCACTTTATTTAATTAAAACTTCTACATCGCAAATTATCCGATGCCTATGAGTTTTAATTTTTTTAAATAAGAGGATGATGACAGTAGCTGACGTTCTTCCTGAACTCGGCGTGTTTAAAGACTCTTAAGTGTGTCTTTGTAATGTGTATATAGATATATAGTAAGACACCAGACGGGAATGACATGGTGTTTCTAACAATTCAGGGTAATTTTAGCGTATGGGGAGTTGAACTGTTTGTTTTTTTTATTCATTCCACGTATACTTACTCAATACACGTTATTCGATATTTGACTATAATCATCAATAAGATCAATAAATATAACTACTCCATTAAGATATAAAGGTAAAAGTTTGAGAGTTCAAGGGCACACATCTCATCGTATATATAGAGCGAGTCTGAATCGCCAGAGCAGTTACAAAAATAATTAAGTATAATTATATCAAATGGAACCATATGCTAATGTGGTTTGTCATATCACGTGCCCACAGCACGTGCTCGTACCAATAAAGTGTCTTAGTTAAATCTTAAATTAAGTAAAGTATTACCTAATTCCCACACCCATATAATGGTGTCATTACAGTTGTTACTAAGATGTAACGTGGGCGATCAATATAGTTAGATCTCATGTCAACTTCACAATGGCGGCATAAAAATGTTTTGAACTGAGAAAGAAAGAATGAAAAAAGTTCTGATTTACTTAAGCTGCTTTATTAATATTGGAAAACAAATAATAACGAGCATATATAGTTATCATAGCTGGCGTGGCATGCTTAAGGGAATGTTTAAAAGCCCCCAATAAACCCGACATACTACTATACAGATGTTCGTGTACACAATGGCATACACTTCACTAATCACGTATCCAGTACCCTATTTTCGACAATATAAATGGCTGATCCGTACTATTGGTTTTCAAAGGATTGTCGATTACATGGCTGCCCTTTTTCTTTACAAGCATTCAATAATGTAAAAATTACACTGGATTACTAAACTTTCTATAAACGTTTTTGTTCAAATGTTCTATTTCAATATATAACAGAAGCATAATCGTAAATTGTAAAAATGCCTATGATTTAGAAGAAAAAAATACAATAGAGTTAAATTGCTAAATGAAGTTTCAACAAAAATGGCGCGGCAAAAGTTTACTTCTGCTCCGGAGGATATAAGTGAGAGATACACGTTGGACATTTTGCCGTGTCGTGTTATAAAATGTGACACGTGCAACGGTAGTTTTATCATTCACTTTAAGAAGGATTTATCTGTCACGTGCATAAACTGTCCACTATGCACGAAAGCTTTCGAATTACTAGCAAGAGCAGACGACACCAAAACAACAAGGATATATGTAATAAGTGATGCAAGGCTACAATCACCACATGGCCCAAATATCGGTTCCAGTCTGACGATTTTAATTCCCACAATGCATCATCAACAAGAAAATTGACAGCAGATGGAACTTCCGGGCATTCAAATGTGGGTGCATTACGTGCAAAAAGTGATGGTTTGTTATGTGACGTCTGCTATATTGCCAGTGACTCACTGTTTACGCGTTATTGCCGAGAATGCAAACAGAAACTATGTGGACGTTGTAAAGAACTTCACAGTAGTCTAACTGTGTCACGTGGGCATCATACTTTGAATTTGGTATGTTTAATGAATTTATACCTATACCATGATAATAAATTAAGGCCTTATTTCAATAGATAAGATACATCTTTATATCGTGTCGATTTTGGGCCCATGTGTATATTTTATAGTTCCTGCCGATCGTCTGGGTATTTCACTGATATACAATTCAGTGCGGCCTACACAATTCCAGATTACTTTAAATCAGTTGAGCGTCATGTCCGGTGACGTTTACATTTAGAATGAAGCGTTTTGGGGTGATCTGGAATTGTGTATATCGTACTGATCTATATATCGGTGACCTAGATTCCTCTACTAGCCAGACGGTCGGTGGGAACTATAAAATGTGCAAATGTACCAATAATCACTCAACCACTTAACGTTCTAATACACACTTTTCAAAGAGTTTGCAAATTACTGGAAGTAGAGAGATGGCTCTGAAGTTATTGGGGTCCGTAGTTGATTTTCCATTTCCCTTGTGAAGCTTTCTTATGATGCCTTTTTTGAATATCATGGGAATATTCTCATATTTCAATATTGCGTTAAACACATTTCTTAGACATGCCACGAGGTAATCTCCTCCATATTTTAAATGTTCGTATGTAAGGTTATCAAATGATCCGCTTTTATATAGTGGCATTGATCTAATTGAACTATGTAATTCTTTTGTAGAGAATGGTTTGGTAATTTCCTTCAGTTCTTCATTTGAGTTGCACTCTTCCGTATTTAAAATTATTTGTATTTTGTCATTTATTTTTGTCTGAATTCTTCATTAAAGCTTTGACTTTCCGTTTCTTTATACAGGTTTGTGAAATAAACCCGCCAACCTTCCACTACTTTGTCCGGGTCTTTTGTGATTTCGTTATCAAACACTATGTCAACTCTGCTAGTGCTTTTTTTCTTCGATTTTCTGGCATTAACTGCTTTCCAAAAGCCTTTCTGATCTATTTCAGATATTTTGTCGATTCTTTCGAACTGTTTTCTTTCAAATTCAGCTGCAGTGTTTCTCAAATGACGGCGAAAGTCACATTTACATTTTTATAACGATAATACGATGTCGAGTGCAGCTGTTTTCCTTCAGATAGCCAAGTAGATCTCATTTGTCGCATTGTTTTATGTAGTTCTTTAATATGTTCTGTCCAGTACGGCTTTAAATGCTTCTTGTATTCCCTCTTTGAGATACACTGTTCAGCTGAGCCCTGGAAGCACGTAAAAAAGTGTTTCGTAAAAGCCATTGACATCCGTAAAATCTAGTTTTTCAGTAACTAGAATTTCAGTTACTCGCTCACTAAAATTAAATTTTTCGGCTTCCGATTTCCATTTAAAATTTAGTTTTGAGAATTTGTCAGACGTAGACGTATTATTATCTATTTGTTCAATTTTAAATGCAATAAAAATTGGTAAGTATCTTGAGACGTTCAACGGACTTTTTCGTCTTCAATAAAAGTCGATTATGCAATAGTAGTGTTTCGTCCACGAATATGTGGTTGATTAGACTTGGTTGACCATTACCATATGGGTAAAATGACATGCTTGGACCGTTACATAATTAAGTGTTTGTAATTGATTTCATATTCAAATTTTGCATTGTTTTGTTTAAGTATATGTCTCTATTTCTTACTAGGTTTTGTGCTACTTTAGCATTAAACTCACCTAGAAAAATAACCTTCCCTTTTCCACAGTATGTACAATATATATCGTTAAGTTTATCAACTTCATTTTTGAAATATTCAAGTTTGTGATTGGATCAAGGCTTATATACTTGTACGACAAACAAGGTAGACTTTTGGAGAACTATTTTAAGAATTGCAATACGATCACTATCAGAGTCAGTCACCTGTATATTGTGATCTAGAGATTTATGCCATAGAAATCCAACACCACCTTTGCCAACTTTCCTTCCATTAAAAGTTTTCAGATCATCGTCGATAACGATATGTGCATTATAGTCATCACTAATAGTATCCATTAGATGCTTGCTTTGTGGTACAAACCAATGTTCAGAGATCCACATATGTCAACAGATTTAACTTTTAGTTCATTCACAATGTTGGGTATACCGGTTATAATACCAGTAACATTCCACGTCATTATGTTTAGGGGCATACTGTGACTAATAAAGGTAACCATTGTTTCTTTGGTTGTATCTTTCTTTGTAATCCGACCGGTTTAGACATGGTCGACAAAGATGCCTGGAGGCCATGTATATTTGCCTTCAACGATTCTCGATTCATCCTCATTGATAACTATTTGAGTGGATTTACGATCCGTTCTTCGAGTATACAAAAATTTGGCAGACTTGTATGTGAATCCTAATTCGTATAAAAAAAGTCATTCAAACCATCTTTATCAATTTCAGGATCAATTCCAGTTATAATATACGATTTTGCCTTTTTTCGTAAAACACCTTTGAACCGATGACCACGCTCACTCGGAACTTCAACGTTCACCTCAATGTTGTCATTACTTCGTTTCTGTATGATCTATCAGTATAAACGTCATCATGAGTCAAATCAACTATTGGTTCTACTCGAGGTTGACTATTTATCCGGGCCTTAGTCATATTTGGTGAATCAGATGTGTTCAGTTTGTAGCTTGTCGAGTTGTCGATGGTATTAATCGAATAGATATATTCCTTGTAATATCATGTGTCTGCTTATCAATAGCAGCTGCATTTACTTCAATGAGGTTTGCTAGTGAAGCTTCTATTGTTGAACAAAGTGTGTCTATTATCCCCGACAGTTCATTTGAGAAAGCTTTGAAAGCATTGTCTAAGTTTACATGTGCATGGCTGCCTATGATAAATTTTTTTCGACTTTTCTAATTTTAGTATCTAACGCTTTAACACGCGTTTCCTGATTACTGTTGTGCACTACCGATTGAGCTTCCTTAGAACTGTATTCCTCAACCTTTTCTTTGAGATCATTGATTTTACATTTCATGCTGTTTTTCCCTCGTATATCCGTGTCATTAATATTTTCTATATTGGATGAATTGTCTCTTAACTTTGTATTAATTAACTTTGCAAAGTGCATTTGTAACTTTGCGTATTTCGTTTGATAATTTTGAGTGCGCTAACTCATTGTCATATGACGGCAGTACTTCGTTGATTAGTTCGGCGCAAGTTTGAAGTTCAAGTTTCAGATCAGCAATTTCAGAGTGCATAGTTTTTGAAAGTTCTTTTAAGGCTAGTTTATGTTCTATAGTCTGCGCTTTTATCGTATGTAGTTCTGCTCCTAAATTTGCTAGGTTTCCTTTAAGAGTGTCATATCAGACACAAGATATGGGTTGTTAGCGACTTCTTTCAGCGGAGTGCCAGTATACAAGTTATTCTGCATTTGAGATTGATTCAGCACTGACGAAGTTGATTTTTGAATATATTATCAACGTCTGGTCGGTTACCGGTTGCCAGGAAATACGCTTATGGGTCGTTCTAAATAATTTGACCTTAGTGAAAAGTATAACTCTTATGTATTGCTATGCTGATTTCTTAAAATAACCGATTCACTGTCGCAACACATGATCACTTAAATGCGTGTAAATCACAGAGTTAAGATACACTAATGTGGTTTTGCTGTAAGAATATCACAGCGAACTCTTCAGTTGTGGACATTTTTGCATTCATGTTTCAGTTTAGACATCAATATATGAGACAAAATATGTTTTACATATTTTAGTAAGATCAATGAATTGTTTCCAATTTGAGGGCAAATGAACCATATTTGATGGAAAAGCTGGACATACTATAAATGATAACAACCGATTTTCATAAACAGGCACTAGTAGTGGCTATAATAATTCCAATCCACCAATGTCTATTGGCATTTGAATAGGACTATAATAGTTAGTTTAACTATCCTTATAAACATTTAAAATAAGCTGCATTTCTGTTCAAATTGAACTTTGGCTCAGACATAAAGAAGTCAGATTCCGCAAACTAATCACTGATTTTCCAAGAGTTTTTATTAAACATAAATAGTAATTTAACCATTATATTTATTTCCTTACACTTGCAGTACAGCTGTTACAGTTTCAACTTAAAATATATTTAAACACTGATAGATTACCGTACATAGAGTTTTATTAATATGTATACGGACATGAAGTCTAATATACATTTGTCTGGAAATGCTCTTAATATAATAATGATAACAATATAACTGTCTAATGATAGAATTGCTTTTCAAATGTAGGTTTGGGTCTAAATTATGAAATATCAACATATCTAACGTTGCTGAAGATTTTATTGTTTTAATGATTACTGGTGCAGTAGATGTTCAGTGCTGAAAGTTTATTTTTCCAATTTAATTATTCTATATTGCAAGGTGGCCCAGCTGTATATTTCATATGATAGCATTCTGCGTCATGTAATTTAGTGCGTTGTTAGTTAGAGTGGTAACAATGACAAGGACCATATTATACAATACAGGAATCTGCAGAGAGGTGACCAGTTTTACTAGTGACTTTTGCCGTGTAGCCTGGCGGATATTTATACTTAATTGAATATATGTTGGTGTTGGGTTTTATGTCACTAACCTTTGATGTGGCAAATACAACTCTCGTATGATATTGAATCCTGAATTACAAGTTTACAAATAGACACCTTTATCGCCATTATACTCCTCATCACTTCCCATGTAAAGAGTTATTTTAACAAATATAGACTTTCTAGTACTACTGTAGATACAATTTCAATACCAATAATTTTTATAGCTACCAAGTTCGGGTGTGACTTTAATATAATTTTCTTTTCTTCAGTGCTGTATCATCTGTAGCTAGTAGCACATTGTGTTTATCATCATTTCTCAGTGACAGTTTCATTTGTTGATTTGACACACTCATCTTCAGTGTGATTTGATATTTTATTTGTTAGGGTTGTAGAAATGAAAAGTTGTGAAGATGGTGGGATGGGGGTGGGGTAAGTTTGGAGACCTGATTTTGCCATTTAATTTATGCTTATTCTATATTGATCAATACTCATATTTTACAATTTCAATATAATTCAGACTCGATGTTAAAAATGAGAGTTCTCATTAGATTTGGTAAACATCAGGTAGTGTTTATACCGAATATCGTATTGCTTCCAACCTTATGAGTTGCCTTGTATCAGGCTAAAACAATTTATTATATCGTATTTTGAGAACATTCCTCAATATCTCAGTAGTTGACTTTGACTCAAATGGCCTCAATTAAAATACATGTTATTATTTTATAATAGTGATGGTCAACACAATTAACATATGTTTTAAATATGAATGCTTTTGGTATTATCTCGTCCAGAAAAATTGTTTGCTTGTGGTGATCTTTGACCTTATAACTCAGTCAAAAGGTCAAATATTTTTGGCAACCGATTGTTTCTAATGTAGGTAATAGTAGTAAACTCATTTAGCCTGGTTGCCGTCCACGAACACGCCGTTCCTCATGCATCGATTACTAGCCACATTCACCAGACTATAAACTGTATTTCCGTTCGTCAAATGATGTCCTAATTGGACTTGCCTCCACTGCTAATCGATGCGACGAGACACGTAATTTAAAACTATCAAGTTTGATACAGTTAAGATAAGGCTGAAATTAAAGAATAATAATACGGTTATAAAAGTCAGCACGTGTTGACTCAGTTAAACGGCTATGCCAGATTTGAATACATTGATCGCTAATTGATTGATTTACAGGTAAAATAAATAGTTCCGTTGAATATATAACTAAGTTAATCAGTCAATAAACGGAAACTGTGTTATTGTAAAATGGAAAGTATATGCATTAGTGTGACCTCACTTTCACAAATATTAATAAGTTTGAAGATTGGATTTGTACTTAACATAGTTGTTTTAAAAACTCTGCTCACATTTGACATACAGAGAGAAAATAAAGAATATGTACAAATATAACACTGTGAAAGTGCAACGTTGTGTCAGATTTGTCCTTAATGTTCCCATTTGTACAAACTTGGTTCAGGACAACAGTCAAGCACTACATGATATACGTGTTAACTTAAAACCATTCAGCTTCTAAACATTACAACACTTGTTATATTGTGACGACGAAGAAGAAAGTGTTGATTTAATCTATTGAAGTATCTGATCATATAAAAACGTGTATAAATGTACAATACATGTACGTGAAAAATCAATCAAGAAGTAAAAATTACAACATCTACATAGCCATCAGTCACTTCTTTCGAGTAAGAAGGTAATTTTATCATGTTCTAAGTTAATTGTGAAGTTTTCAATAACAAATGAGGATGGACACATATTGGTTGTTTATTGTGGAACGTCTTTTACATAATGCTTCTGAAAGAATTTTACTAAAATTTATGGTTTCTTAATTGTTTGTTGTTTGAAAAAGAGAAAAACAGTTTTACACATGTCAGGTCTCTGTGTATAAAATCGTTTCTTATATGTTTACTTTTTATTTCTCTATATTTTGGAAACCCTACATTGGGTTAAAATGTCCACGTTAAGATGTATTTGATATTTGCCTTATTTGAATCCATGATATCTGATACGAGACTAGGATTTGACTTCAGGGATATCGTTTAAAAACAAAATATCAAAATTTAGTCTAACTGACATTATGCTACCACTAGGTGGCACACTGTGTTACCACTAGGTTGCGCTTACGCACTGACCTGTGTCCCAACTTACGAATTCCGGAATTTGTTGTCATTAGAACTATTTTATATCGAACTTTTCCCGTAATATCATCAGGAATACCGCAACGAAGTCTTCCTCCTGCGAAACAGCATTCAGACACCCAATTTACTCTGCTTAAGTGTTTTGATGAATCCATTAGACTCTGTCGTAGCTTGAATAATACATGCCATAGTGAGAATTATTTCCGGTACGAAAATGGTTCAGGGCGAAGTTTATATATATATTAAAATTCATTAACTATATTATATTTGGAAATATATATCTTCATTCAAAATATGTACCTAAAGTTTATTAATATTCATCCGAAGGAAATGTGAAATAAGAGACAATTTATGAGCATATTTCTAATTAAATAGTACATGTACATGCCTTCTTATCACCCCGCGCTATAATAACTAAAATCGGTAAGTGAGGTGTCTTAGCACACAGATCTGTACGAGCTGGGAAAACACATTGGTCTAATTGATATTATCTTTACTTCTCCATATTTGGAGAGCATATAATAATATATATACAATTCCAGTAAATGAATAAATACATATAAATTAATAGCATATATGATCATTGTTTCATAAATTTATAGAAAAATTAGCTTAAACAATTTCAGTAAAAAAAAATAAAAATGTGTAATATGCTGAACAAAACTAATCTCATGTATTTTGTATTTACCAAAAGAATCATTTCTAATTCTATGAGTCGCGATTCATTTAAAATCTCTGTTATAACGGGGGAAAAACAGGTTAAAATGTCATAGACTTACTTCTGCATCAATATGTACTCTTGTTAATGAGATTAATATTCCATGTATTAAATGCTTAACAGCGGATCTTAATAATGTTGACGCATGGTGTGTAGCTAATCGCATGTCTGTGAATGCAGCGAAATCTGAAATATGTATATTTCTTCCAAAAAAAAATGTACTTTATTACTTTATTTTCTATCTCTCATCAAAGTATTTCTTTCTGTACCAATGCGTAAGTTGTTTTTTTTATGCTTACATTTTACCACATTTAGATTGCTGTTGTGTAATTTGGGGAAAATGTAATGTTTCACTTGTAGATTAAATTGTTAGGTTTCAAAAGAGAGCTGCTAGACTTATTCTCGATAAAAATTACGAAACTCCTTCTACAGAATTATTCACAGAGATTAAATGGATGAAGTTTCTTGAAAGAGTAAAATTTCAAAAAGCAGTACTTATATATAAATCATTTAATTATCAGGCTCCAGCATATCTCGAATATTTATTTACTTCATCAGCTAATGTTCATACACGCACACTACGGTCATCCTCTAATCTACAGTTGTATTCTCCTAAGCCTAATTCTGAAATTTTTCGAAGTTCATTTGCTTATTCAGGCTCTTCCATGTGGAAATTATTCCGTCTTATATAAAAAATGCAAAATTTATTAATCAGTTCAAAGCTTTATATTTACGATCACACAATACATATTTATTTCTTTTGTTTATATGTTGAATTAATGTTGTACTTTGTAAATATGTTGAGGGCCTCATGGAAGACTGAATTTATTCAAATGAGTTCTCTCGTTAATTAAAGTCTTTATTATTATTATTATTATTATTATTATTATTATTATTATTATTATTATTAAATGGTTGTACATTCTTAAATACCACCGCTTTTTACTTTAAGTGACGTTTTTTTTTCTTTTAACGTTGTTAAAATGAGTACTGCCTTTTGAAATGAAAACTTTTCGGAAACGTCATCATTTAAGCTTAGTGAATAATTCTGTAAATTGAGTATCATGTTTTTTTTATCTAGAATAAGTCTAGCAGCTCTCTTTTGAAATCGTATAATTTTATTTAAAATTGAAAAATTAAAATTTCCGCCAAATAACACAACTGTAACCTAAATAGGGTCAAATGTAATAATTTTCTTTTCTTCCATACATTTTGTTTTTTCTAACTTTTAAGCCGATTAATAAATTAACAATTTACAGCAGTGACAAACTGTCAAAAATACAAATGTTGTCAAAATTTATCTTTGTCAAATAGTTTATATATTTTCCATCGCGGACATTTAATTTCACTTCATATAGATAGCAGCTTCAGTTTTTATTTCTCTAAAATAGATTTTTATTAAAATGGTATAAAGAAAACGGAGTTACTAGAATATACAAAATAGATTTTTTATATGATTTTTACATAGCGAGTTGGTGACAGAAAAAAAACTTACGGTTTTTCTATCTCGTATTCCGCTTTTTGTTTATCACCTGTGCTGGTTTACGATTTGAAATTGTTATATTTCTTAGAACTCTTGACAAAACGTCAAATAACGGATTTCCAGCGAGAAATCATAGCACGGAAACTTTATTCGTGCGTTTTTTCATCATCGGTTTTACTTTTTTGTTATATCTTACAGTGACGTTTTTTTGACGTTTTTGACGTTTCGTGAGATTTTTTGTATATTATAAAAACATATTCTTAAATAATTATACTTTTATTTTGTATTTAATTAGAGTAAAAATAAAAATGATCTTTCTTTTTTTTTTTTATAAATGACGATATTTTAAATTGGCAAGTGCCGGTGAATGTTTATATAACCCAAAAATTAAATAAGGAATGTAATTATTCAAATGATAATATTCCTCTTGCTGGAGAAATTAATCTCTAAAAGGTTGGCTATACCGACTCCTTACTTACTTTCTTTTGTATCGGATATAATTGTTTTGTCTTTATTCTTGTTTGAAAATCCATTTTCAGTCTTATTGACGCCGTAATGTCACAACGTGTTTTGTTTATCTGATAGTCAAGCCTTCTTCCACAGCTACAGGACAATGTTACAAAGAGATGGGTCATATGAGTAATATTAATTATAAAGAAAAAATAAATATTATAAAATCTAAAATTAAAGAATGGTCAAGAAGATATCTGACTCCATTAGGAAAAATCACTGTTATAAAAAGTTTGCTATTGCCTATTTTGAATCATATATTTGTAGCATTACCAAATCCTAATGAAAATGTAATCAAAGAAATAAATTCAATTTTTTACGATTTCATATGGGGGCGACAGCCAAAATAAAACAAAAAGTTATCACCAAACAATACATTGAAGGGGGATTAAAAATGATCAACATTGAAGCATTTATTTTAGCACTTAAGGCAACATGGATTAGGAGACTACTACGTATGGGGGGAACTTGGAGTGGAATAATAGAACAAGAAATTAGTTTATCAAATCTTAGCAATTTTGGAAATGCTTACACAGCAAAAAAGATAAATAAAATTAGCAATACATTCTGGCGAGATGTTCTTAAATCACACAATAGCATAATTCAATTAAACAAAATTACAACCTTAGAACATCTACTTCAGACACCAATATTTCAAAATAATAATTTGCTAGTAGGTGGAAAACCCATAATAAATAAGCTATGGAATGAAAAGGGTATATATTTTATTAATGATATTGTGTCAGAAAAAGGGGAGCTTTTGACAGAAAATGAATTTAAAACAATATACAACATAAAAAACAACTATCTACAGTTCCATGGAATAATACAAGCAATAAAAAAATAGCAAAGAAATATGGCATAACCATCAACAATAAAAAGATGCCAAAGCCACTTTTACCCACCAATATAAATGTATACTTTAAATCTATAAAAGGATGCCAACATTTTTACAATATTTTAAATAATAATGATAAAGTACCCACTTCAAAATTTAAATGGGAGCAAGTCTATAATATCTCTGAGGAAACGTGGAAAGACATATTCTTATCACCTTTCAAATATAACTATAGCTCAATTTTACAATGGTTTCAAGTCAGGATCAACCATAGAATTTTACCAACAAAGAAATATTAGAGGAAAGCATTATTTATTTATTCTGGACATGTCCTTCAACAAGATCATTTCTTCAAAAAAATACAAACATGGTTTATAAGGAACAGTATAACTTAACCATTTATAGAAGAATTATTTATATTTAATATAGGAGAACAATATATAATGGCTGATATGCAGATCATGTTAGAGATTAAATACTATATATTCTCAGCCAAAAAATTGACTTCTCCATTATCTATAACTGCACTTCACAACAGACTTAAACATTCCTTTAGGGCAAACAAATATATAGCAGTTAAAATAATACCATAAAAACTTTTGAAAAAAAATGGAATACATTCAAAACTTTACTTCAAGATTAATTTGATAAATACTGGTTTTAATTTCCTTCCATACAACTTGTGTTTTATCCAGGTTCTGGTAAAAAAATGTTTAAAATGTTAATATAGACACAATAAATAAGTAGGAAATGTTTTATTAAAACAAATGAAACAAGTACGTAGACCCTGAAAATAACACCAACCATAATGTAACATATTATTTTTATTATTATTTCTGTATCGTAAGTAACCGTGCACACAGAGTTGTTCTTTTTTATTCTCTATTGTGAGGTCCATTATTTAAACTAAATGCAAAAAAACATAAGATTGACAGCTGAAAAATGAGTGAAAGAGTATGATCGAGAGAGTGTTTTTATGGAAATATGGAATACTTGTATTGATATTGCTCAGATTTGTTTATTCTCGCTCAAACATATAATTATCCATGTTGTTAATTGGAAAATTAATGGGCCCATTACAGTGTAGAATGGCTGAAAAAAAAAAGAGATGGGTCATCACGAATTAAGTTTCTAGCTGTAAGAAATGTAATAATTACTTCATACCATTGAGATATCTGCTTCCGTGTGATTCACTGGATTTACACTTGGTTTGTTTGAGATGCCAGTAAACTCTTGCATTCATGGTCAATATTTGTGGGAGTAGAAAGGATCCAGCAGAATATCTGCAGCTTCTTTCAATTAATCAGAGGTTTCAGAGTCATAGTCTGCTCTTCAACAACAGAATCATCTTTCATATTATTGGTAATTACAAGTTATCTGCACCTCATCAGAATTCGATGTTTTAAATTGGTTAGTGATACTTCAAGATCATTTAATCAATTTACTTTTCTTCAATATAGTGATGTTTATGTAAACTCTGAAAGTCTGATTGTTTGCAAGTATGATCTTCACAACATTTGCCATTGCTAATTCTATTTCACAATCATTAATATTAATAACCTATAAAAGTATAACGAACAATAGAACAACATTGTCACGTTGCAGTATGATATTTTCTGTATATTTTTGTAACTAATACATAAGTTTGCATACATTGATAACTGTAATTTTCAATTTAAAGGGGTGTGGCTCCGGGACACTTAAGTTCATAACAAAAGTACAATGTTTCACTGGATCTTATTAATGTCTATCGAGGATTTCAAAACGTTAAATGTATTATTTGTTGTTTTGTCATGTTTTTTTTCGCCCCACCAGAATGACAAAATGAGATGGCACAAATTAGCCACCATATATTTTCACACACACACACACACACACACACACACACACACACACACACACATTACCATTTTACAGTGCTAAAACTTATAACGAGATATCCTTAGCTAACTTTCGGCTTTACGCCTTCATCAGAGGACAAAAATAAAAGAAAAAAAACAACAAAACAACAACACAAGAATAAACAATTTTCTGTATATAAAATACTGAAGACAGACTGAGAAACTACTGTAAAATATTACAAACTAAAACTTTTAACTATATCCACTAGAAATGCGCGCGACCACTCGCCCATAGCCCATATGACATGTACATATACATGTTTAGATACATTTTAGCGTATATATCGGGTGCATGTCCTACATATTTATTAATTACAATAACTTTGCCACAAGTACAATGGCGACAAATTAAATTATTTATTAAGCAAATAAAGTGATTGAGTCGAGAAATAATATTCCATAAATTGATATCTGTTATCTTTCTTATGCGGAGATAACTTAAGAGCTTTAGTAGTTGCCATTGTTGTTGTTGCTACTTATTGCTACCACTGCTGATGATAATAGTAACTTTTTTGCTGCAATTTGACTTTTTTTTAATTTATCTTTATACATTTTCAATATTTAGTGAATAAAAAAATGAAATTACGTAGTCAGTATTAAAATGAAAAGAAAAAAAATACTGTATAACTATTGATGGGTGAGGTAATTTATTATGCTCATTGTCAATAAACTGTCAATATTTTGAAGATGTAAGTTGAAATTGTTCTTTAAAAGGAGTATCATTAACACTACTTTCAATAGTATAAACTTTACAGGTAATATTCTCTCAACAAGTATTGCAGATTAATAAACTAATATATTTAATCAAATTATCGTCAAATACGAATATTTTATATATAATTTATACATCTCCGACTTTGGTAAACGTTTTTTTTAACACATCATTCCCTAACTAAATCCACCAAAAACATTTTTGTTGTAATTTTGTCCGGGTGATGTGATATTTTTACTCGCTTCTTTTGTGAATTGGGACATTTCTAGCCTTTTTAGGAAATATATTAGTGTCTAAACTGCTGTTAAATATCTGTGTTAGTATTGAAGCTATAACAGCGAATGACATTTAAAAAAAACTTGGAACTTAGGCCGTCCGACCCTGATTGGTTTACATCCAACGATGTACTGGAGCATCCCACCAATTTGGTACTGCCATGTAATCCATGTTCCTGTTGTTTATTGCCACTTTTTTGTTGTTGCGAAACATTCTAATAGATTGGATATTTCCTGAAAATTATAAGCGTTATTGCTAATGTTGTAAATATACGTGTACATATATGTAGTTTTACATGTATTTTCCTTGCTAAACTTATTTGTATAAGTATATCTATAAAATATATACTTCAGATGCCCGTAAACAGAACTATCGAACACACCCTGGTACAAAAATTGTCTGAGAAAACCGGAAGTATAAATCACGTGGCTGAACTCATTGACAAAGAGATCGGTTTGCAAGCGTGTTTGAACTTCCGGGATTGTTCCATCACTATATGCGGACCTACCGTTGACATTGTTGACCTTGCTGAACAAACGCTACAACAGCTGGACGACGCTCCGCCATTGGATGGTACAAGCATTCGTATAAACAAGAGTCACGTAGTATGGATGTTTTACGGTGATATGGCAAAAATTATCCGGACAATATTCAAGGAGGAATTGTCAATACTAACTGAAACATTTAAGGGAGTTGTTGTGTCGCTACTGACGAATACGTTGTCCGCTCAGAATGATATCAATTTGAGCAAGACATGGGTAGACGGTGAAAACATATTAAAAGTTCAGTGTGACTTTGACAAGTACAAAACTGTGGCCAGTATTATAGACGATATTCTAACCGCAGTGAACGACTTGCATAAAGTGGAAGTCGCAAGACCTAAAAAGGACGAATTCCGACTGAAGATTTATATAATGTACAAAGACACTGACAATGATGTCGTTTGCACAGAAGAGAAGGTAGACAATTCGTTAAAGCTTGTGATCAGGGGCCGGGACTCTGAAGTAGTTCAGGACATAAAAAAAGAATTCCTGAGTTTATTCTGCAAAGGTAACAACATTGAATATAGATAGTGTCGATAATGTTAGTGGTTCGCGGTAGAAGTTGAGAATCGAACCTAGTGTACAGGTTCGAGTAGTAAGTATTTTGAGTACAGTTGTATTCTGCCCTAATGAGTTACAGTGACAATCTGACAATACTCTTGGTCAGTTAATATCGTCTGCTGGACATACACCCATCTCCTAAAGAAACCAAACATTTTATTTCGTTTGTATGTGAGAGATTGATAAAGGTATCCCGACACCAGGGCCCAATTGTTCAAAGCTCTGTTAGCTTGACCACCTGTAAAATGGAATTCTGTTACTGCAGTATGTTCTAATTTTAATGATTTTAAATGCATTTTTAGAAACAAAATGGCATATTTTTATAGTTTTCAATAAAATAATAACATAAAATGCTGTAAATCTCAAAATATCGTGATTAGAAAATTTCACTTAACCCAGGGTGAAGCTACAAGAACATTATACAACTGCACACTGTTAACTTGTTTTGTGACTTGTTTATTATAGCATGAGCTGCAGTCACGAGTGCAACATTTTTCTCATACAATTCATGATCGGCCAAAAGAGGGCAAATCATATGTTTCGCAATATTCGTGCGTTGTATGAATGCACCAACACACACTTACAACTAAATGTTGACAATCGATACCCAGTTGATTATTCAGCATCGATATATTTTTTTAAAGAAGTTGAATATACAGTGTAACAGATATTTAGGAAACTAACTGTAATGTTTATTTTGGAGTTGATAATAAATAAATGAAAATAACAAAGAAATATGTTTAATGATAATAATATAAGACGGGTATCCGAATATAACTTATTATTGTATCTTTTCTTGTTTTATGGCCAACGTGCGTGTTATCGGGTCGTATAACAGCAACTGGGTTCAATTTCTTCAGCACACGATAGCGTGTAATAACAACCGTTTTTACATTAAAGATAAGCTTTCTAAAGATCTACGTTTTGAACGACCAGGTCATAATCATGCGATGCGGTCATATCGTGATAAATAAAAACAGCTTCCACGTCATTGGGGTATTCTGCTTCATACGATGCTTAATAACGGAGTCTGCAACATTAACTGCTGACATTTTTTGTATTATTTATGGAATAATCGTGAGTATCTATTGAAGAACGCGACAATAAGATAAGACAATATAACTTGTATTCGAAGTCGGCAAGAAAGATCAATAACACATCACGAGCTGATACAACCGATTGTAAAATACAAATGAAAAAAAGTACTAATAAGATAAAAGCATGCATTAAAATGAACGTATGTATTTTAGGCATGAAACATAAAAAAATCAGTAATACAAGCAAATGTTATTACCATAATGTTTAAAATGTATATTTACTCTTATAATAAAGGTAGATATTGTTTCAGCATACATAAAAGCGGAGCGGTAGTGTATCGGGTAGAGTGTTGGCCGCTCACGCCAGACGTTGCGTGTTCGATCCCCGGATCGACCTGATGCCTCTCATAAAACAACACTCAATACTGGTTCTATCCACGAAGCGGACACAAGATCGGTTCACATAAGCTCTGAGCTTTCATCACAATCGAGCTAAAATAAATTAGTATCAACTAAAACTAACATACATCAAACGCCATAAGAACTACCCATACACAACATCAGCGCCGAGTGAAGCATAGCGCTACAAAAGCACAATGAGCATTTGATTAAAGATAGTATATCAGGAAAAAACGCTATCAATGTCTGAAATAATAAATTTATTTTTAAAATAGATAAAATACATCTCAATAAAACAAATAGATATTAGAATGGTTTGGCCAAAACGTGACAAAAACCATTTATTTTGATTGGAGTCCTAAAATTAAAATTTCCATTCCAAAAATAGTAAACATTTAAACAGATGAAATAAATTCAAAAATTTGTAATACAGAACGATGATTTCAAAATGAAATCAAAATAAAAGCATGTGACTCATTCAGTGTGATTCCTGCCTACCGTGCAATTATGTATGTCAGCGTGATTCCTGCCCACCATGCAATTATGTATGTCAGCGTGATTCCTGCCCACCATTTAATTATGTATGTCAGCGCCCATCACGCTATTATGTATGTCAGCGTGATTCTTGCCCACCATGCAATTATGTATGTCAACGAGATTCCTGCCCACCATGCAATTATGTATGTCAGCGTGATTCCTGCCCACCATTTAATTATGTATGTCAGCGCCCATCACGCCATTATGTATGTCAGCGTGATTCTTGCCCACCATGTAATTATGTATGTCAACGAGATTCCTGCCCACCATGCAATTATGTATGTCAGCGTGATTCCTGCCCACCGTGCAATTATGTATGTCAGCGTGATTCTTGCCTACCGTGCAATTATGTATGTCAGCGTGATTCCTGCCCACCATGCAATTATGTATGTCAGCGTGATTCCTGCCCACCATGCAATTATGTATGTCAGCGTGATTCTTGCCTACCGTGCAATTATGTATGTCAGCGTGAAGTCTGCCCACCGTGCAATTATGTATGTCAGCGGGATTCTTGCCTACTGTGCAATTATGTATGTCAGCGTGATTCTTGCCTACCGTGCAATTATGTATGTCAGCGTGATTCTTGCCCACCGTGCAATTATGTATGTCAGCGTGATTCTTGCCTACCGTGCAATTATGTATGTCAGCGTGATTCTCGCCCACCGTGCAATAATGTATGTCAGCGTGCTTCCTGCCCACCGTGCAATAATGTATGTCAGCGTGATTCCTGCCCACCGTGCAATTATGTATGTCAATGTGATTCCTGCCCACCATTTAATTATGTATGTCAGCGTGATTCCTGCCCACCGCGCAATTATGTATGTCAGCGTGATTCCTGCCCACCATGCAATGGTGTATGTCAGCGTGATTCCTGCCCACCGTGCAATTATGTATGTCAGCGTGATTCCTGCCCACCGTGCAATCATGTATGTCAGCGTGATTCCTGCCCATCATGCCATTATGTGTGTCAGCGTGACTCTTGCCCACCGTGCAATTATGTATGTCAGCGTGATTCCTGCCCACCGTGTAATTATGTATGTCAGCGTGATTCCTGCCCATCATGCAAATGTTATATCAGCGTGATTCCTGCCCATCATGCCATTATGTGTGTCAGCGTGATTCTTGCCCACCATGCAATTATGTATGTCAGCGTGATTCCTGCCCACCATGTAATTATGTATATCAGCGTGATTCCTGCCCATCATGTCATTATGTATGTCAGCGTGATTCCTGCCCACCATGCAATAATGTATGTCAGCGTGATTCCTGCCCACCATGCAATAATGTATGTCAGCGTGATTCCTGCCCGATGTGCAATTATGTATGTCAGCGTGATTCCTGTCCACAATGTAGTTATGTATGTCAGCGTGGTTCTTGCCCATCATGCCATTATGTATGTCAGCGTGATTCCTGCATACCGTGCAATTATGTATGTCAGCGTGATTCCTGCCCACTGTGCAATGGTGTATGTCAGCGTGATTCCTGCCCACCATGCAATTATGTATGTCAGCGTGATTCCTGCCCACCGTGCAATTGTGTATGTCAGCGTGATTCCTGCCCACCATGCAAATGTAATGTCAGCGTGATTCCTGCCCACCATGCAATTGTGTATGTCAGGGTGATTCCTGCCCACCGTGTAATTATGTATGTCAGCGTGATTCCTGCACACCGTGCAATTATGTATGTCAGCGTGATTCCTGCCCACCATGCAATGGTGTATGTCAGCGTGATTCCTGCCCACCATGCAATTATGTATGTCAGCGTGATTCCTGCCCACTTTGCAATTGTGTATGTCAGCGTGATTCCTGCCCACCATGCAAATGTAATGTCAGCGTGATTCCTGCCCACCATGCAATTGTGTATGTCAGCATGATTCCTGCCCACCATGCAATTGTGTATGTCAGCATGATTCCTGTCCACCATGCAAATGTTATGTCAGCATGATTCCTGCCCACCATGCAAATGTTATGTCAGCATGATTCCTGCCCACCATGCAATGGTGTATGTCAGCATGATTCCTGCCCACCATGCAAATGTTATGTTAGCGTGATTCCTGCCCACCATGCAATTGTGTATGTCAGCATGATTCCTGCCCACCATGCAATTGTGTATGGTAGCGTGATTCTTGCCCACCATGCATTTGTGTATGTCAGCATGATTCCTGCCCACCATTCAATTGTGTATGTCAGTGTGATTCCTGCCCACCATTCAATTATGTATGTCAGTGTGATTCAAATTATGAAACTGTAAGAGTCTGCTATCTTTATGACTATTTGCAATAATTGCCCGTTACTCTTCAGAATGTTCGGTGTGTCAGTGCGAATCCTCTAGGCCGATGTACCTGGACTGTAAACACGTGCTTTGTCACCAATGTGTGAAACATTCGGCCTGTCTAAACAACGGGATGCAGTGCCAGGTGTGCTCCGTGAGACAGGACACACCAATAAGATCACTACAAGTACAATGTATTCAGCTGATAGACGCGGTACTTGGCAACCAGGTAACAGGCACCGTCAGGTCACCGGCCAAACCAGTATTGAGAAAGGTAAATACAGAGACGGAACTTAAACCCGTGTATCTATAAGATTATTTCATGGGTACGGTATGGCTTATCAGATACAAACTGTTCTTTCCATATATGACTCCATCACTGTTCATCAATAAGCGTTTACGGCAAAAAGCCTGACCATTCATATTAATGTTGTTATCTGATTCTCTCTGCGGAGACTATGTCAAAGAAGGTATTTATAAACAGCTTTAAAATTCATTAAAGCTCGTGGGCCCTTTCACTAACGTTCGTAAGTTTACGAATTCCTTAGCGTAAAATTTGAAGTTACGAAAAAGTCGAGAATTTCATTTAGTGTTTCGCTTACATCATCTTATGAACTTTTTGTAAGACATGTTAATAGTATTCTTCTTAAAATTTGCATAAATAAAGTGCAAATGAACTATTACGAGGTGTCAATTTGTTCGAACGAGGATCTTACGAAGGTGAGTGAAACTGGTCCCATCAGTGCAAACATGCTCCTGATGATTCATAATGAATTCTTTCATTCGGCGTTTTATTAGAGGTTTACATTTCTAATTATTTCATTGGTTTAGTGATAGAGCATAAAACCTTGGATCGGAGGACCGTGGGTTTGATTCTCCCGCACGGGTATGTGTAGTGTTCTTGAGAAAGACACTTTTTCCGCATATGCTTAGTACTGGTTCCACCTAGTAAGACTTCGAATGTGATTTGTATTAGTTATATAAAAATATCAATATTAAACTTGTTTCACAAGTTTGAACTAAAAAGGATACTTTTTTTTATAGTTACCAGCAACGAACAGACAGCAAATGTCTGTTAAGCTACCCAAGTACCTACTGAAGAAATGGAAGCAGACGACAGGTGGTCTTCTTAGACTGAAGAGTCTTATTCAGAATAATTACGGCTTCCAAGTTGCAGGAACAGACGACAATCTGAAAATTTACGGAAACCAACAAGAGATTTTGGAACTTGCAATCTATTCCCTTGAAACTTTGAATAACAAAGCCACAGAAACTGGAATAGGTCGCAGGATAACAGATAGAAATATTGAATGGAGATTCCGTGGAGAGTTTGCTAGAATTCTGTATTTTCTCTTCAACAAAGAAATAAACACATTACAGAAAAAGTTCCAATCTGTTACGTTTAAAGTATATACAGAATCTTTACCATCAGTTGTGGAAATAAAATGTTCATACCAGGAATACATAGCAGTAAAATACGAAATTGATGAATTGGAAAATGCGGCAAGGTCACTCCAAGAGGATGAATATATACAACCAAAAACATTTTACTACAACGTCAAAGTAAAAGATTTTGTACAAAGCAAGAAAAGAGATGACAAAATAGTTTGCGAGTTGAATGAGAAAAGTAACTTAAATGTGATCAAAATCAAGGCAAGGAAGAAAGCTTACATCAGTGCAGCTAAGGAAGAGCTATCCAACTGGTAGAAATGTTTAAATTAGAAATGTGTCCCCGCTTTTAATTTGAAACCATTTTATTACCGAAAAGTCGAATTGAAAATGGTCATAACGCCTGCACAATTTGAGTGATATTGACAAATATCGAACTTGAACTGTATTATAATTATACAAGCACACACGAAAAATTAATTAAATACATAAACTTTTTCTTCAAAATTATTCACTAAGTTTAAATGGATGATGTTTCCTAAAACTAGTAAATGGGATAAATTTCAAAAAACAATACTTGTGTATAAATCATTTAATGACCAGGCTCTTGCTCATCTTAAATATGTATTTACTCAAGCAGCTGATGTCCATAGACGTACATTACGTTCGTTCTCTAACCTACAGCTGGCTAGACGTACATTACGTTCATTCTCTAATCTACAGCTGGATAGACTTACATTACGTTCATTCTCTAACCTACAGCTGAATGGACGTACATTACGTTCGTTCTTTGACCTACAGCTGGAGAGCCGTACATTACGTTCATTCTCTAACCAACAGCTGACTAGACGTACATTACGTTCGTTCTCTAGCCTACAGCTGGATAGACGTACATTGCTTTCATTCTCTAACCTACAGCTGGCTAGACGTAAATTACGTTCGTTCTCTAACCTACTAGTGGATAGTCGTACACTACATTCATTCTCTAACTTACAGCTGGCAAGACGTACATTACGTTCATTCTCTGACCTACAAGTGGATAGTCGTACATTACGTTCGTTCTCTAACCTACAGCTGACTAGACGTACATTACGTTCATTCTCTAACCTACAGCTGGATAGACGTACATTACATTCGTTTTCTAACCTACAAGTGGATAGATGTACATTATGTTCATTCTCTGACCTACCAGTGGATAGACGTACATTACGTCCGTTCTCTAACCTACAGCTGACTAGACGTACATTACGTTCATTCTCTAACCTACAGCTGGATAGACGTACATTACATTCGTTCTCTGACCTACAAGTGGATAGACGTACATTATGTTCATTCTCTGACCTACAAGATGATAGTCGTACATTACGTTCGTTCTCTAAACTACAGCTGGCTAGACGTACATTCATTTTCTAACCTACAGCTGGATAGACGTGCATTACATTCGTTCTCTTACCTACAAGTGGATAGTCGTACATTACGTTCATTCTCTAACCTACAGCTGGATAGACGTACATTACGTTCATTCTCTAACCTACAGCTTGATAGACGTACATTAAGTTCATCTCTAACAGCTAGATAGACGTAAATTACGTTCGTTCTCTGAACTACAAGTGGATAGTCGTACAATACGTTCGTTCTCTAACCTTCAGCTGGATAGACGTACATTACGTTCATTCTCTAACATGCAACTGGCTAGACGTAAATCACGTCCATTTCCTGACCTACAACTGGATAGACGTACATTACGTTTATTCTCTAATCCACAACTGGATAGACGTGCATTACGTCCATTCTCTGACCTACAGCTGGATAGACGTACATTACGTTCATTCTCTGACCTACAGTTGGATAGATAAATTACATTCATTCTCTAACCTGCAGCTGGCTAGACGTAAATTACGTCCATTCTCTGACCACAGCTGGATAGACGTACATTACATTCATTCTCTAACCTACAGCTGGATAGACGTGCAATACGTCTATTCTCTGACCTACAGCTGGATAGACGTACATTACGTTCAGTCTCTAAACCATAGCTGGATAGACGTGCATTACGTTCATTCTCTGACCAACAGCTGGATAGACTTACATTACGTTCAATTTCTTACCTGCAGCTGGCTAGACGTAAATAACGTCCATTCTCTAACCCACAGCTGGATAGACATACATTACGTTCGTTCTCTAACCCATAGCTGGATAGACATACATGACGTTCAGTCTCTAATCCTCAGCTGGCTAGACGTACATTAAGTTCATTCTCTGACCCACAGCTAGATAGACGTACATTATTCTCTGACCCCTCAGCTGTATAGACGTACATTGCGTTCGTTGTCTGGCCCACAGCTGATAGATGTACATTGCGTTCATTGTCTGACCTGTAGCTGGATAGACATACATTGCGTTCGTTGTCTGACCCACAGCACGATATACGTACATTGCGTTTGTTCTCTGACCAACAGCTGGATAGATGTACATTGCATTCGTTCTCTGACCAACAGCTGACCCACAGCTAGATAGACGTACATTGCATTTGTTCTCTAACCCACAGCTGGATAGACGATCATTGCGTTCATTCTCTAACCCACAGCTGGATAGAGGTACATTGCGTTCGTTCTCTAACCCACAGCTAGATAGATGTACATTGCGTTCGTTCTCTAACCCACAGCTGGATAGATGTACATTGCGTTCGTTCTCTAACCCACAGCTAGATAGATGTACATTGCGTTCGTTCTCTAACCCACAGCTGGATAGATGTACATTGCGTTCGTTCTCTAACCCACACCTGGATAGATGTACATTACGTTAGTTCTCTAACCCACAGCTGGATAGATGTACATTATGTTCGTTCTCTAACCCACAGCTGGATAGATGTACATTGCGTTCGTTCTCTAACCCACAGCTGGATAGATGTACATTATGTTCGTTCTCTAACCCACAGCTGGATAGACGATTATTGCGTTCATTCTCTAACCCACAGCTGGATAGAGGTACATTGCGTTCATTCTCTTACCCACAGCTGGACAGACGTGCATTACGTTCGTTCTCTAACCCACAGCTTGATAGATGTACATTATGTTCGTTCTCTAACCCACAGCTTGATAGATGTACATTATGTTCGTTCTCTAACCCACAGCTTGATAGATGTACATTATATTCGTTCTCTAACCCACAGCTTGATAGATGTACATTATGTTCGTTCTCTAACCCACAGCTTGATAGATGTACATTATGTTCGTTCTCTAACCCACAGCTGGATAGATGTACATTATGTTCGTTCTCTAACCCACAGCTGGATAGATGTACATTATGTTCGTTCTCTAACCCACAGCTGGATAGACGTACATCATGTTAGTTCTCTAACCCACAGCTTGATAGACGTACATCATGTTCGTTCTCTAACCCACAGCTTGATAGATGTACATCATGTTCGTTCTCTAACCCACAGCTGGATAGACGTACATCATGTTAGTTCTCTAACCCACAGCTTGATAGATGTACATCATGTTCGTTCTCTAACCCACAGCTGGATAGATGTACATTATGTTCGTTCTCTAACCCACAGCTGGATAGATGTACATTATGTTCGTTCTCTAACCCACAGCTTGATAGATGTACATCATGTTCGTTCTCTAACCCACAGCTGGATAGATGTACATTATGTTCGTTCTCTAACCCACAGCTTGATAGATGTATATTGCATTCGTTCTCTAACCCACAGCTGGACAGATGTACATTATGTTCGTTCTCTAACCCACAGCTTGATAGATGTACATTATGTTCGTTCTCTAATCCACAGCTGGATAGATGTACATTATGTTCGTTCTCTAACCCACAGCTGGATAGACGTACATCATGTTAGTTCTCTAACCCACAGCTTGATAGATGAACATCATGTTCGTTCTCTAACCCACAGCTTGATAGATGTACATCATGTTCGTTCTCTAACCCACAGCTGGATAGACGTACATCATGTTAGTTCTCTAACCCACAGCTGGATAGATGTACATTATGTTCGTTCTCTAACCCACAGCTGGATAGATGTACATCATGTTCGTTCACTAACCCACAGCTAGATAGATGTACATCATGTTCGTTCTCTAACCCACAGCTGGATAGACGTACATCATGTTCGTTCTCTAACCCACAGCTGGATAGACGTACATCATGTTAGTTCTCTAACCCACAGCTTGATAGACGTACATCATGTTCGTTCTCTAACTCACAGCTGGATAGATGTACATTATGTTCGTTCTCTAACCCACAGCTGGATAGATGTACATCATGATCGTTCTCTAACCCACAGCTGGTTAAATGTACATTATGTTAGTTCTCTAACCCACAGCTTGATAGATGTACATTATGTTCGTTCTCTAACCCACAGCTGGATAGATGTACATCATGTTCGTTCTCTAGCCCACAGCTGGATAGATGTACATCATGTTCGTTCTCTAACCCACAGCTGGATAGACGTACATCATGTTAGTTCTCTAACCCACAGCTGGATAGATGTACATTATGTTCGTTCTCTAACCCACAGCTGGATAGACGTACATCATGTTAGTTCTCTAACCCACAGCTTGATAGACGTACATCATGTTCGTTCTCTAACCCACAGCTTGATAGATGTACATCATGTTCGTTCTCTAACCCACAGCTGGATAGACGTACATCATGTTAGTTCTCTAACCCACAGCTGGATAGATGTACATCATGTTCGTTCTCTAACCCACAGCTGGATAGATGTACATTATGTTCGTTCTCTAACCCACAGCTGGATAGATGTACATTATGTTCGTTCTCTAACCCACAGCTTGATCGATGTACATCATGTTCGTTCTCTAACCCACAGCTGGATAGATGTACATTATGTTCGTTCTCTAACCCACAGCTTGATAGATGTATATTGCATTCGTTCTCTAACCCACAGCTGGACAGATGTACATTATGTTCGTTCTCTAACCCACAGCTTGATAGATGTACATTATGTTCGTTCTCTAATCCACAGCTGGATAGACGTACATCATGTTCGTTCTCTAACCCACAGCTGGATAGACGTACATCATGTTAGTTCTCTAACCCACAGCTTGATAGATGAACATCATGTTCGTTCTCTAACCCACAGCTTGATAGATGTACATCATGTTCGTTCTCTAACCCACAGCTGGATAGACGTACATCATGTTAGTTCTCTAACCCACAGCTGGATAGATGTACATTATGTTCGTTCTCTAACCCACAGCTGGATAGATGTACATCATGTTCGTTCACTAACCCACAGCTAGATAGATGTACATCATGTTCGTTCTCTAACCCACAGCTGGATAGACGTACATCATGTTCGTTCTCTAACCCACAGCTGGATAGACGTACATCATGTTAGTTCTCTAACCCACAGCTTGATAGACGTACATCATGTTCGTTCTCTAACCCACAGCTGGATAGATGTACATTATGTTCGTTCTCTAACCCACAGCTGGATAGATGTACATCATGATCGTTCTCTAACCCACAGCTGGTTAGATGTACATTATGTTTGTTCTCTAACCCACAGCTTGATAGATGTACATTATGTTCGTTCTCTAACCCACAGCTGAATAGATGTACATCATGTTCGTTCTCTAGCCCACAGCTGGATAGATGTACATTATGTTCGTTCTCTAACCCACAGCTGGATAGATGTACATCATGTTCGTTCTCTAACCCACAGCTTGATAGATGTACATCATGTTCGTTCTCTAACCCACAGCTGGATAGATGTACATCATGTTCGTTCTCTAACCCACAGCTGGATAGATGTACATTATGTTCGTTCTCTAACCCACAGCTGGATAGATGTACATCATGTTCGTTCTCTCACCCACAGCTGGATAGATGTACATCATGTTCGTTCTCTAACCCACAGCTGGATAGATGTACATCATGTTCGTTCTCTAACCCACAGCTGGATAGATGTACATCATGTTCGTTCTCTAACCCACAGCTGGATAGATGTACATCATGTTCGTTCTCTAACCCACAGCTTGATAGATGTACATCATGTTCGTTCTCTAACCCACAGCTGGATAGATGTACATCATGTTCGTTCTCTAACCCACAGCTTGATAGATGTACATCATGTTCGTTCTCTAACCCACAGCTGGATAGATGTACATCATGTTCGTTCTCTAACCCACAGCTTGATAGATGTACATCATGTTCGTTCTCTAACCCACAGCTGGATAGATGTACATCATGTTCGTTCTCTAACCCACAGCTAGATAGATGTACATCATGTTCGTTCTCTAACCCACAGCTGGATAGATGTACATCATGTTCGTTCTCTAACCCACAGCTGGATAGACGTACATCATGTTAGTTCTCTAACCCACAGCTTGATAGATGTACATTACGTTCGTTCTCTAACCCACAGCTGTTTAGATGTACATTACGTTCGTTCTCTAGCCCACAGCTGGATAGATGTGCATTACGTTCGTTCTCTAACCCACAGCTGGATAGATGTACATTATGTTAGTTCTCTAACCCACAGCTTGATAGCTGTACATTATGTTCGTTCTCTAACCCACAGCTGGATAGATGTACATTATGTTAGTTCTCTAACCCACAGCTGGATAGATGTACATTACGTTCGTTCTCTAACCCACAGCTAGATAGATGTGCATTATGTTCGTTCTCTAACCCACAGCTGAATAGATGTACATTATGTTCGTTCTCTAACCCACAGCTAGATAGATGTACATTATGTTCGTTCTCTAACCCACAGCTGGATAGATGTGCATTATGTTCGTTCTCTAACCCACAGCTGGATAGATGTACATTACGTTCGTTCTCTAGCCCACAGCTAGATAGATGTACATTACGTTCGTTCTCTAGCCCACAGCTAGATAGATGTACATCATGTTAGTTCTCTAACCCACAGCTTGATAGATGTACATCATGTTAGTTCTCTAACCCACAGCTTGATAGATGTACATTATGTTCGTTCTCTAACCCACAGCTAGATAGATGTACATCATGTTAGTTCTCTAACCCAGAGCTTGATAGATGTACATTATGTTCGTTCTCTAACCCACAGCTAGATAGATGTACATCATGTTTGTTCTCTAACCCACAGCTGGATAGATGTACATTATGTTCGTTCTCTAACCCACAGCTGGATAGATGTGCATTATGTTCGTTCTCTAACCCACAGCTAGATAGATGTACATTATGTTCGTTCTCTAACCCACAGCTAGATAGATGTGCATTATGTTCGTTCTCTAACCCACAGCTGGATAGATGTACATTACGTTCGTTCTCTAGCCCACAGCTGGATAGATGTACATTACGTTCGTTCTCTAACCCACAGCTGGATAGATGTACATTACGTTCGTTCTCTAACCCACAGCTGGATAGATGTACATTATGTTCGTTCTCTAACCCACAGCTGGATAGATGTACATTATGTTCGTTCTCTAACCCACAGCTGGATAGATGTGCATTATGTTCGTTCTCTAACCCACAGCTGGATAGATGTGCATTATGTTCGTTCTCTAACCCACAGCTGGATAGATGTGCATTATGTTCGTTCTCTAACCCACAGCTGGATAGATGTACATTACGTTCGTTCTCTAGCCCACAGCTGGATAGATGTACATTACGTTCGTTCTCTAACCCACAGCTGGATAGATGTACATTATGTTCGTTCTCTAACCCACAGCTGGATAGATGTACATTATGTTCGTTCTCTAATCCACAGCTGGATAGACGTATATTGCGTTCATTCCCTAATCACAGCCGGATTCTCCCAAAGTAGAATTCATTCTATTGCTTGTTTATGGAACTCTACTGCATCATAATTAATAACAAGAGCTGTCAGAGGGACATTGCTCTCGACTATTTCTATGCTGTTCTTAAACAACAGCTTTTTCAGGAAATAAGTACCAAATGGAAGACAATTAAAACTAAGGGGTGTTAAAATTAAGCTTTAATTATTGATTGTCTGTTAAAAATAAATGAGCAAAATAGTTCACCAACACTATTTATTTTCATTATCAATAGTTGAACTGATGGCTCGTATTGCCTTAATATTTTTTAATTCAGCATTTGTCATCTGTTACTTTTGTCTTTCAAACTTTTCAAATTGCTTTATAAATTCATTCACGAATGAATGAATGAATGAATGAATGAATGAGGTTTTACGGCTTACCAACACATTATAGGTTATTCAACGCCAACAGGAAGGAAGATTCCAGGTTCACTCTACATGTACTCTACATGTACAAAAACAACAAATTAACATACAGATTTAAAAAAAAATACACCAACAAATGAATATGCAGAATGAACCTAGAACCTTGATACCTGCAGAACTGCAGAGTTTCAGCAATTTCCTTTCTTACGACATACATAAGCCACAGTGATCCTATTCTTGCCATCACTCATGGCTCCCTGGAACCACACAGGGGTTGATAATTTAACCACAATAGTGAACATGACAAAAAATGATAAATTGAACATGATACCAATTCAGAGGATTCCGGTCCCTCTGCAGAGATGGACAGTGATTCTATTCTTAGCCAGAACCACACGGGCTCAATTCATTAACCATTGCTGACAAATAACCCGATAGATGTGCCAATACCCAACGTAAGGTA